>CM069079.1:19139974-19627474 GCA_035578085.1 Solanum pinnatisectum
GTTCATCCTCAAAAACTCTCTGACTCTTAAGGCCACAAAATTCACGTTAGGGTTCACTGGAGCTACCATCTCTCTATTGACTTGAGCCAATATTTGGATAGCCGACCTAAACTCTGCATTAGTCACATTCTCCCTTATAGGGTCAATTGGAGCTTGGGGTGGAAATTGGAGAGAAACCTCTTGCTCCTTATTGCCTTCCTCATTCCTCCTAGCATTTTCCCTTTTATTAGCCATACCCTAAAAAACCATAGGGCCTGAATTAGAAGAAGGACCTACTAGAGCCAAACTCTATGGCACAACTTAGAAATAAAGAAGTGAGATTTCCTAAGCATCCAATAGCCTCCTATTCATAAATGTGGCGCACATCACATTTATGAACAGGACTCTACGAGACGTGGTTTGAGACAATCCTAGAACCATTCTAAACCTTGTGCTCTGATTAACAAGTTTGTCACGGCCTAGGGGTACAACCTAGATGTAACATGGCATACCTGACCCCAAAGGGATCTCATATAAGCCCTTAGCATATCATCACATAAGATACTAGAGAAGTGCTGAAATTTAAAACATTTTTCATACAATCAAAGTCTTTATAAAATGAAACATAAGCTTACTATACTTTTTTCACAAACCATCTACTACAAATCATTGAATAACTGTTTGGGAAAAAGCCCATACAATAGTCTCAAAACATTAAAATAAAATACATAAGGGGAATGGTGGCTTTATACTTGATGCTATGAGGACTCACCAAGTCTTCAACTCCTTGCGCTTCTAGAAACTTATCACCAAGAATAGAACTCAAATCTTTGAACCCTACATTTGATGAAAATGTAGGCAAAAGTATTCTTTAGTACAAAAGTACTAAATATGATAGCTAGCATAACATCATAAGAGCATAACATAGGGGTTAGTCAACATAAGACATAATCCATAAGCATAAGAGATACTTCATGAAACATAAACTATAAGCATAAGAGATAATATCATAATCATAAGTAAAGTCTCCAACATAAGCATCATATAAGCATTATTCAACCCTTAGTCTTTCATATCATAAGAGAACTACTTCTCAAGTAACCTCAAAGAATACTTGTGCAATGCATAAATGAGACCCCATAATCCCATCCACACTAAGTACCACTTTTGGGTCATCATAGTCATACATACCCTCATAGGATCTAATCCTTAGCATAATCTCATAGACAAGGGAACTTTCACCTTTAGTCAAACATGTTCAAGGAAAGGCAACTATAACCACATTCAAAGCTAAGCATATATCACATATGCAAATCTCATATTAGGACATTCTTACAATACTTCCTTGAAGTAATTTAGTTCCATCATATACATGCTACATAGATTAGGGACTTGTCCCTCATATTCATCATGGTCATGGAGGAGTACTTCTTTACTAGTCCAAGACAAGTCATTACTCATGAATGGTCATATTTCACCTATTCAAAGCTACAAAGGAAAAGTACTATTATTCAATCCAAGCTAACCATGCAACACATAAAATACATACATCATAAGTAGCTTTAAGTTATACTTGTGCAATGCATGAATAAGACTACCCCATAATCCTACCCACGCTAAGTACTACTTTAGTATATTTTACTTCAATGATTACTATTTAACATTCTAGACTACCAAGTAATTGCGCCCTATTAGGCTAGACCAAGCTATCATGGAAACTATATGATTCGTGCAAGTCCAAGTTATTCTAGGAAGGGTACAAGTGTTCCATCCTAGCTACCATAAAATAGACTTAGACAAACTAAGTCATGCTACCCTTACAAGAACACTATGATGCTAATGTAAGCTACCCTTAAGAGAGTATGATTCCTCAATCCTAAGCTACCTTTAGGAGAGTAAGATTTCATAAATCCTAAGCTACCATGAAATGGTCTTAACCTAACCAAGTCATGCTGCCATGCAAGCATTCTATGATGCTAGTTCAAGCTACCCTAAGGAGAGTATGATTTCTCAATCCTAAGCTACCATGAAAACTCCTTACTCAAGCTACACAGCATGGTTTTATCTTACCAAGTCAAGCTAATCATGAAGGGATCTTATGTCACAACTTCAAGCTCTTCTAGTCTATCATGCTGTGATTCATTTTATGTTAGTAAGCCTTTCAACCTAGAATCATTCTATGTCAGAGAACCTTTCATCTCCTCACATATTCATGCCTAAGTGTATACGTGATAATATTTTTTCAGTAATACACAATAAGATCACATCATATTAGCTGTACTCTCATAGCCCTAACTTCTTACAATCATCTTTCATACCTAGATTTTAAGGCATGCTAATCACATTCTTCATTATCAAGTGATTCTAGTCATAATTCATCATAAACGTTCATCTTCAAGCTTCACTAGTCATGATCCATCATATACACTATAATCTAATTCAATTTATGTCTACAAGCTTTCATTCATGAACAATTATTATAGACATCGTCAATTTTAGGAGAACAACTCTAAGTTTTCAATTTCACCTTTCATGGCATAAATCCACATTATAACAATTTCATCAATTAGACTAGGGTTAACAATGGATAACATATGAATTCATCATCATGTCATGATTCAATACTAAAACAATCATAAGCAGGTACTATCTACTCAATTGGATTCATATTTAACACTACCCACAATGTAGGAAGAAACGCTATCTAGAATTGGGGTTTATCTTCACAATTTGGGGAAATCTAGAGGGCTCCATGGATTGAAGAATCCAAGGATGAATAAGTTACCATACCTTGATTATAAAGCCCTCACCAAGCTTGCATCAATAGAGGAATTTGCCCTAGCTTTCTTCTTTTCTTCTTCTTCTTCTTCTTTACTTCTAGAGAGAGAATTTCTTGAGGGAATTTGGGTTCTTTGGTGGATCAAAAAAAATGATTTAGAATCATCTAATTAAGAGTCTATCAGCTTTATATAGGTGGCCTAATTACTAATAAAATGACCCTACTTAATAAGTAACTAATTCTAAAACCTTCCCTTAACTCCCAACTTAACAACTTAAGGGACCAAGGCTCCCTCATCCACAAGACCACGCCCACGAACCATGGGTGGGTCCATGGCGCATGCTTCTCTTCCAAGGGTGGTGGCCTGCAACTCAAATATTTGGGGTCTTCACTCATGACCCCTTCCCACGGGGCGTGGGTCATCCTACTAGGCGTGAGTCCCATCTGTAGGGTGCCAATTTTTGGGCAGATTCTCGAGATGGTTTTGGGTCCCTTTCAAGGACCCTTGGTTGGTCCTTGGGGGGTTGTATGTTGATGCTCTAACCCTAAAACCTTCATTCTATGTTTGGGAAGTCATTTCTATAACTCTAACCCCCACGTAAAATTGTAGAACCCTTACTTAAGGCTCTAGTTTAGCTTACTAGTGTCTGGGTGTTACATCCAAACCACTAAATGGAGCTTGCCTGCCATCCTTTCCCTTGTCAATCCTAGATGAACAATCTCTCAAGTAGTGATAACTTTTACTACCAAAGCAATTATCTGTACCCATCAAGCAATTTTTCAGATGACTCTTGCCACACCATTGGCATGCAGGAATCGAAGAACTATTTCCACCACTACTCCTCCTTTAGGATTAGGATTATACACCCTTTCTTTGTTGAACTTGGGAGCCAAAGAATTGGAGGAAAATTTTTGTCAGAAACTTGACTAGAAAAACTTTGTTGGAACCTAGAACAATGATGTCCATCAAACGTTGAATGTGAAAAGTCACCATCACCACTCTTTGCCCTCGTTTCCTCCCTAGACCTTTCCTTAAGTTTCTCCTCTTCAATTTGTTGAGCATGAATCATTAGAAGAGAAATGTCCATTTACTTAATGAGCATGGAAGTACAACATTCCTTAACCACCATTTTTGATACTCACGAAAAAAACTTGCTCATCTTTACCATAGGATCGGCAACTATAGTAGTAGCATATCTAGACAATTGTGTGAATTTCAAGGCATACACCTTCACACTCATATTTCCTTGAAGAAGGTTGATTAATTCAAGTACCCTTTACTACCTCGTCTCAAAGGGAAAGAACCTATCAAGGAAATCAACCTTAAACTTCTCCCAATCAAGAGGACCCGCATCAATCGCCCTCTCTTCTTTCCATTGGATGAACCAAACTTGAGAAACACCCTTAAATTGATTAGCGGCCAATGTTTTCTTTTCCACTAATGTCACTCCCATTATCATCAAAACCTTATACACCTCATCAATGAACTCTTGAGGATCTTCCTCAACCTTGGAACCATGACACTCTAGGGGATTAATTCTAGTGAAGTCCTTCACTCTAGTTGCTGACGTACCCTTATTTGGGTTCATGGTGGAGACAACCTCCCTATTAGCTTGAGCAGTCAAAGCTTGAGCCAACAGTTCAAAATCAGCTCGAAACTCTACAATCGGTAAAAGGGGTCGGTCATAATTTGGGGAGCTTCTTGAGAAGATGCTCACTTCATATTATAATTCACATTCCTCCTAATATATTCTCTTCGAGGGGAAAATATCCTGAAAAGGATTATATTAAGGTTAAAGAAAGAGATTTATAGAGTTACACTGTATCACACAACTTTAGAATGATGACAAAAGTGGAATTTCCTAAACATATAAATGTGGCACGTTTCACACTCATGAACAAGAATCTATTCGGTGTGCCTTATGAGACATCCTAGAAGCTTTCTAAACCTTGTACTCTTAATACTAATGTTATCACTACCCAAAGTATGCCCTAGGTGTAACATGTCGTATAGAACCCCGAGAGGCGCTACACAAGCCAGTTAGCATACATAATGAAATTCAAAAGAAAAAATATCTTATTTTGAAAAGAGTTTGACAAAGAGAAAGTCTAACATAAGTCTCAATAAGACATCTAAACATTTAAGAAAGTGATTGGGATGTAACTCATACACCACATACAATGTTTGGAAATGGAAGTAAAGAAAGCAATAATAGTGTCATAGTCCTCGGAACATGAATATTCACAACTTTTTGATCATCGAATCATCAATGAGATGAAAAAGCCACGAGATTTAGGGTAGGAGTGTCAGATCCTACATTAATGAGATAATGTAGGCACAAATATGCATTAGTACATGGAATGTACTAAGTATGAGGCAATATGCATAAAATAGATATGGTGACATGAATTACTTAAAACATGTAAGGCATGACAAATATTGGACATTTAAATGCTTAGAGAGGTAAATACATGTAAATCATGAGATATGGTTAACACATTAAAATAAGAGACATAAGAAATTTTTTGAAGAAACATAGTCATTTTTGGGGATATTAGCTTTAACCAACAATAAGACCATAAAGATATATCATGGAATCTGGTATGTCCCTCATACTTTCCATGGTATAATCCGTATATATAATTTTTTCTAAAGTGGATCTACTAGCTAGGTAAGCTAAGACAATCCTACGGGGGCACGTAGTTTGGGACTAGAGGATACTACTACAGTCTACCCTATTTGCCTTCACCTCAAAGACCTCTCGGTGCTATGTCTAAATCCCAATGGAATAGATAAAATTCAAATATCAATATAACATAGGAAAGGCAATGATTAGTACCAATCCCCACCTTTAATATCAAAACATAAAATAACTTCTTAAAACACAATTCAATCATAGGTGAGAAAATCTTTCACCAATGTGAATTCATATGTGAGAAATACCTTTCAGAAATCATGATCATATTTTTATGTTAGAAAATCTTTCACAATAACATTTACACTTTAATCTAAAAGCACCCTATCATCATAAACATCATTTTCATAAGACATGCATAATTCTTCATAATTAATAGTTCATGGGTTCATGGGTTCATAAGTTCATAATAGGTGCATAGTTGAAAATCATAAATTAGGCATTGGTCAACATAATTTCAACTAAATATCATGTATTAAGATTAACTCATGTATTCTAAGACTTAATCCACAATAATAAATCAAAATTAAATGAAACTCATAGAGATTAAATTGAAACCCTAACTTGCTTAACTGAAATAGAATAGAGGAATTGGAACCCTGGGGACCCCAAGGGGAATGGACTCCATGGGTAAATACCCATATACTTCTCTACTCAAAGCCCAAGATAAATGGTGAATTAACGACTTGGATTGAACACTGACTCTTCTTCTTCTTCCTTATGTTGAGAGGGAAATTTAGGGAGTGAGTTTAGGTGTGTTTCGGGGAAATAGGAGAATGAAAGTGGAAAATTTGGGACTTAAAAGTTTTATATAGGGTTTAGGGTAAAAGACAAAATGGTGTAGTATTGTTTTAAAACATTTAGAAAAAGACCCAAAACACCTTGAATATAACTGTCACACTCAATCTACTATTCCGACTTACAGTCTGTAAAACTTTCTACGGTTCGTAGTGGTAAATTGTAGGATAAGTACTGGGACCATGAAATCACTTTACTTTTGATAGAACCCTTCTAGGGTCCGTTGGACCTTCTACCGTCTCTAGACCCTAACCATGGTCATGGACCTACCTGCGAGACCTATCTATTACTCATAGATCACTTGAAAGACCGTGTTGGTGAACCGTAAAAGAGGTACAAGGACTTGATTTTAGAAAAAAATATTTTCCCCCTTTCTGCGGTTGTCACCTACTGCTCGTAGATGGGGACCCATAGAACGAAACTGTAGCCCAAAAAGTCCTTTCTTTGTTTTCCAAAATTTGAGGTGTTACAACTTACTTACATATCCAAAAAAAATAATTTTTTACAGATTTACTCAACTTTCCGTTCATCAGAAAAATAATAATAAGAGTTAAGAAAAAAGTAATGAACATTTATCCAGCTGTAATGAACATTGATCAATCTGTTATTTCTTAGTAGCTTTTTTCTCCAGCTGCAAGCACTACTTATCAAATCACTCAACATTTAGCTCAAATTTCTCCAGTGTAGAAATCTATAGCACATTCAGCTCTGCACTGGTTATTGCCCACTACTTTAGCATAATAAGCATTGTTGTAGCAGCTGAAAAAATCTTATAAGAAATCCAACATTAATGAACTATGTAAAATAAAAACACCCCAAAAGGACGACCTATTGTTTTAAACTTTTTCTGAGTTCCTTTACTATGATTAGAACAACCTATTGCTCCAACGTAAGTCGAGCCTCTTCTTTGTCAGTAATATATGGTTTACTATTTCTGGTTCTGTGACAAAGGACAGACCCTTTAAACCATACAAAAAAAGATTTTCTTCATAAGATTGTGTTAGTCTTCGTAGTTGAGTGACATTTTCCTATTATGGATGGATGATGACCGTCATAAGGGTAATTCTTGTCAACCTGTCTGTTAAGTCATAGTGTTTGTGATGAGGCTGTAAAACTAAATGTGGTCTCAATGTATTTGCCTATGAGGAATTGAAAATATAACATGTGTATGTGTGAATTCATAAGGTCCCTACGAGTTCTGTAGTCAAAGTACAAATGTTATTCTTGTCGATTCTTGAGTATAGGTCGAGTGTGAATGTGTGGAAATGTTCGTGGAAGAACAAAGATATAAATATGGGGTGTTGATATGGGGCATATTTATATGCCTAAAAGCTAAATTAAACCTATACGTGAGTTATGTTTGAGAGCAAAACCTTATTTCATTGATAGTTTTTGAGTCATGTTTATGCATCTCTAGTAACCAATGTGATTAGTTGTTTGTAGGTTGTAAAGCATGAGAGAGTGGCAAACAATTGACAAGAAATAAATTGGATCTGAAACGGACGCGCAAAAGCATAAGAGACAAGTCGCAAAGAAGCTAAAAAAGGATCGAATTAGACAAATACCCATCTCCGTATTGGCTTTGTGTGCCAGAGCTGGGAATTAATATTTTTCTAAGGAGACATTGAAATGTGTATCCACTCTGTGTCGCGGAGAGGGAATTGTATAGAAAATAGGCAGGTCTGTATAGACTCCATGTTGGATACCTACGTGCTAAATTTCTGTCGTGTTTTTCAAGCTATAAATAGACTCATTTTTTTAATTTTAATTATTCTTTATATGTTTTTTTGGAGAACAAAAGTTGGACGTCCTTCTCTTCCAATATTAGGGTTCATTCCTACTCTTTTCCATCTTGTGAATTCTTTTATCATGATGGAACGTTTAAACATTACAAATCAAATTATGAGTAGCTAATTCCCTTTATATTAGGTTGTGGCTATGAATGAATGTGTAATATTGAATCAGTGGAATGAATTTGGTTATAACTACAAATTTCTCTTTTGTTCTGAAACTTGCTATTTTAATGCTTGATCACCATTAACATACATTCATTGTCTGACTTGAGCTCCAAAGAGGAATAGTAAGATAGAACGAGGAACAAAAAGGGCATGAGCTTTTCTAGTACATTGATCTATTGTGAGTTTACGATATTTTTAATACATTTCACTTAAGAGTTGTGTGTGTCTAGGACCATTTTGTATTGAAAATAATGTTTTCTTGTGATGTTTGCATGAAATAGGCTTGGATGCAATTGAGTGAGATGACAGCTGAAAATTCTGAAGAAGTGACCACCCACGAAGGCACCTACAGACCATAGTTCCTATGACGGCCTATTGATGGGTAGCGTAAATAGGAGCATCAGGGAAATCTGACCAAGTCTGGAACTACAAAGTGATCTATGAATCGTAAGTCAACCTACGGGCCGTCCTGTACATCCATGGAAGGTATTCAGAGAGTTGAAGGTCCAGTACTTAATGAAAATCCTAAGTGTGAAGCCATGGAAGAGGACCCACGAACCGTAGATCCACCTACGGTCCGTCCTGCACGTCTATAGGAGCTGATCAGAAAAAGAGGGTTCCAGTCTGCTGAAGAAAAAGTCAAAGTGTTGACCAACGGAGGAGGGCTATGGACCATAGAGTCGACCCACGGTCAGTAGGTCGAGTCGTCGATCAAAGTCGCGTCCAAAAAGTTTATTTCCTTATTTTGTTTTATTTTTGTTTAGAACATGTTTTTCTATAAATAAGGTATGTAAACCTCATTTTGGGGGTTAAACATTATTGTTTACTTTTAGTTCTTGATATTTTCTTGGGAATTAACTTGAAAACTTTAGCAATTTGATTTTCGAATTTCGGTTTATAAGATTTTTGCTTTGAAATTCAATTGGAGATTACGGATTTCATCTACTCAATATGTAAGTTCATGAATTCATCTTTAACAACATAAATTGTGTTTTTTCAAGCATGATTAGCTAAATCCACAATTAGGGTTGTGGAAACCATGATCAATTAACAACGTATTAATAATAACTTAGAAATTCTTGACTAATGTTGATGCATGTATTGGTCATTCTTTTGCTTAGAAGTCTTTTTAACAAGTGCACACGTTAGAACTCTCCTTGTTGCTACTTGCCCGACCAAGGAGGTAGTTAATGAGAAAACAATTATAAACAAAGATTTAATGTGATATTATCTAATAGTCTAATGTCAATTGGTGCGAGGGTGAAAATTAAGCCATACATTGATGTGATGTCTAATCTGAGGTAAAGGTAAGGGTTAGTAAATTATACACACATAGCCGGACTAAGGTACGGAGTGAAATTCCCTATTTGGAGGACCAATCACTTAGGAATACCGAGCCTTACCAACTTTGCATGTGATACATTAGGAAAGGATTGCTATTATTAGGATTACCGTGTTAAGAGCTTATGGGGAACACAAATACCCTAGTTTCTCTCTCTCATTGATAACAACAAAGTTTGAATCTTGCTCACTTGTCACTTAAACAACAATCACTTATTTGTTTCACAAATCCCCAACCCCCCCTACTTTTATTACTAGTCTCGGAAATAAGTTTACTAAATGAATATAATAGTGAGTTAAGTTTAAGTCTAAACCATATTTCTCGTGGGATCGACCCCAACATAAAAGTTGTGTTCTTTATTTGACAACGGTCACTTAAACTTCTTTAGGGATGTGTAATTTAAGTGTATCAAATTTTGGCGCCGCTGCTGCGGAATAAGGATTTTACATTAAGATTAACTACATTATTGAACTTTAGTCAATTATTTCCTAATTTTATGTTTTCTTTTGTTTTTGTTTCCCTCAAGTTTCTACTCTAGAGTATGCCAAGTACACGGAGTCGAGCGAACCATTGACCCCATACAATCCAGAGTTGAGCAAAACATTAAGAAAGATGAAAACTCAAGGGGTCCAAATTAATCCAGTCATAGAGGAGCATGTGGAAGTTCTTGGTAATGAGAATTCTCAGATTCCCGGTGTTAATCTAGTTGCAGATGTATTGAAGGTGCAGGATCCACCAGAACCAAGACTGTGTGATAATTACAGGGTTGAATTCAATACTGTCGAATCTGAAGGCCTTATTGTACTCTCTCTTCTACCTCCGGTGCATACATTCATGCTGACTAGTAGTTTGATACAGATGTTTAGAGCAAGGGGGTTGTTTTTTGGTATGGCTTCGAAAGATCTGCATTGACACATGGCAAAATTGAGGAGTTTCTACAAGAGTTGTGTGGGCGATCAGAGTTAGATATGAAAGTCATAGGGTTGAGAGACTTCCCTTTATCATTGACTGTTGATGCTACGGTATGGTTTTCTGAGCTTCCGTACAACTTGATTCACACATGGGAGCAATTGTATAAGGTGTTAATGGCAAAGTATTTTCCATTGTCTAAGAAGCTGAATCACAAGGACAAACTGAACTACATTGTGGCACTACCTAGAGAGTCTGTGGGTAGTTCGTGGGACAGGTTCACTGCATTCATAGAAAGTGTTCCAAATCACCGCATTGATGATGAGTCACTGAAAGAGTATTTCTACAGAGGTTAGGATGACAATGTTAAGGTTGTTCTTGATACTATCATTGGAGGATCATATGGTGAGTGCACTTTTGAGGAGATCGCTGAGAAACTGGAAAAGATTTCCAAAAATAATAAAGCATAGAGCACTCGAAAGTCAGACACTAGAAGAAGCACATTTGCAGTTCAAGCTGCACCTAGTCAATCTTCCGATGACATTCGTGAGGAGATGGCACAGATAAGGACAAAACTTGCGTTGGCGTTGAAGCATGTAAGCAGAGGTCCAGAAAAGGTCAATGCGGTAAACTACTTGACTAGGACTCTACCACCACTAGTTGAGGAATGCTACTATGATGAGGATGCTTACTTGGTGAATGATCAAACGGGGGATTTTTGAGACAACACCCAAGGTTCCAACTCAGATAATTGGTGCCAAGAGCAAGGAAACCAAGGTCAAAATTATGGCAACTACAATCAAGAGGGTAACTATTTCCAGAATGGAAACTACAATCGCGACAACAACTACAACTAAAACAACTATGGCAAAAGAAACGATAGAGTTGGGCCTTATGTATCACCTACTAATTGGGAATCTGGTAATAGGGAAGCTGGGGGTAGTATGTCACGGATTGAGGATATGATGTAGAAGATGATGAAGAGGTTTGATTCGACTGATGAGAATGTGAAGGAGATGCGGAATGACTTTTCTCGAATTGGTCAAAAAGTCGATGCCCATGCAGTGTCGATCAAGCAACTTGAGTAGAAGATGAATTAGTTGTCCACTACAGTAAACCCACGTCACCCTGGCACAGTTCCTAGCAACACCATCCTGAATCCGAAGAATGATGGGCATTGTATGGTAGTCACTACTAGAGGTGGTAAACAGACTATTGATCCACCTATTCCATCTGAGGTTTAAATTGTGGTTGAAAAAGATGAGGATGCGATTGAGGTTATTGGAGAGTCTAAGAATGCTACAGAGAAAGAAGCGGAGATAACCCAAAAAGCTGTTCCGATGCCTAGACCTCCACCTCCACTCCCACAGAGGTTGGTAAAGAAGAATGAAGAAGGAAAATACCGCAGACTACATCTTCAAGAGGGCCAAGCCCACATCTCAACCTCCACTTGACGCTATACTTGTTTGGGGCTTCTCTGTAGACATCTCCGAGACCACCCTCCACAGATTCATCTATGGCAAGGATTAGACTCTGTCCATCAATACAACAGAGCTAGACTACCCCATGGGCATCATTCGGAGTAGGGCATTTCAGAGGAATGCCGAGCAGAGGGAGTCACTTATTAGGTGGCTAGCACGGCATCTTGCAACAGATGGAGAGCAAATAGAGTAGTTTAGTACTCTGAGTATGGGTATCAAGAAGGCCACCCTCACTTTTGCTGCAAAATTCTTTTGGCTACTAGTACGTCATAGGTTGTCCCCCACTCAGGCAAACAATGTAGTCACCTAGGACCGAGTGGTGATAGTTTCAGCCATGCTGGCAGAATTTGAGGTTGACTTTGTTCGCCTAGTGATCGATGAGACCCACGAGAGGGCCTTCAAGGCCACCACCACTTTGTCCTTTCCTTGCCTTATCTTCCAGCTTTGCAAGGACTCCGGAGTACCAATATAACATTGTGACGGGTTGCTTCAGGCAACCAAGACGCTTAATAAAGGCCTTATTCGGGATAAGGAAAATACAGCTGCACCTCACAGGGAGCAACAGGTTAAGGTGCCACCATTAGGCTATGATCTCATTATGGATGTTGAGCAGATACAGGATAATGGCACTGCCCCTCAACCCACTACAGCGGATGCCCAGACTCATCTATCTCTGGCCGCTAGCCAAGCCCTTAGCTCGTCCAGAGCCGCCACTCATTAGTCTGGTTCTACCTCCATCCCTCTAGCTCGAGTACAGAGGCTTAAGGTAGAGATGGCCACCTTGCTTCAGCATGTGAGGCATTGGATACATCATGCCATAGCAGAGTTCGAGGCTAGGATTGATCAGTGGTGGAGCGTATGATGGACCAGAAGGTCTAGGCCGTTCATCAGTGCCTAGATGCCTTTGAGGTAAGAGTCCTAGAGAGGTCGGCCCCTACTATTGATGTGACTACTCTCTATAAGGAGAGAGAGATCCTCTGTGTTGATGTCACTGTACTTTTAGCTCCACCAGAGACTAAGCCTGAGACTACCCCTACGGCACCGGTTGATAATAAGGTGTTGAGTTCCCTATTCGGAGATGGTATGCCACTGCCAGATTCTTCCCATATTGATAGGAAAGGCCCCCACTCCAGTCATGCTTCTAATAACACTGAGGCTGGGAGAGCTACCAAGAGGGAGCGCCAGCAGACAGAGGTAGCCCGGAGGGCATCCATAGTTAAAGAGGAGTGGCGACATCAGCGGGCTAGGGATATTGGTGTTGGTGCACCTAGCAGCGTGAGCACCACTGATGGTACGCCAAGTGTTGATGATAGAACTACTGAGGGTGCTGGGATGGTAGATGTGGGCACTACTAATGGTGAGCCGAGCGTTGATCCAGTGGGCTCTGGGAAACAAGACCCACCCGATTGTTGAGAGGCATTCGGTGCATATGCGCCACATGTTTGCTTCACCTGATACTTTCCTTTATATTTTTTTGTTCATTGGGGACAATCGCAATTTATTTTGTTGGGGGTGGGGCAAATGGATTGTGAGTGATAGGGTGAAGTTTGAGTAACTCCACTTATAATCTTCTCTTGGGGTTTTCTTGCATATGTTCTTTCCCCCAAGAGACTGTTTTAATTTCTGTTGAACCGATATGTGTAGGAGTAAGTAGAAAAATGAAAGCATGATGGCATAACAGGAAGTATGAAAAAATGATCCCTGTCCAAAATGTTGAAATAGGCCAAATCAATAGTCTTGATGAGTTGAATATGTTGGATCTGAATGTGGCATAATAAGGAACCAATCTAACCTCATGAATTAAGCTGAAACTTGAACTGGGTATTCTGATAATCTGATAATGAAATAATGTGCCAAGAGTGTGTGAGAAAAGTTGAATGTTCAGACGGTTTGTGCCAATCTAGAACTTTCCCTGTTGGTTCTGCTAAGATAATCTAGGATAGAAGTTGGGAAATGATCATAGGCCCTTGTTCAAATTAGTCCACTTAAGCCTAAAAAGATCCAACCAAATGAAATCAATGTTCCCTTTGATCCAAATGTTTGACCCTAAATTGACCATTTCTTTTGATACACCTAACTCACCTTCCCCGAAATCATTTTCTTGGCCCTAGTCCCTCCTTGGACATGTGCACCTTGAGTTAGGTCAAAAGCCTAAGTTGAGGGTGACTAAGTCAAAAGATTCCTTGAACTTGGCCCTAGTCCAACATCGGATATTGTGCACCTCAACTAATGTAAAATCCATAAGTTGAGGGTGGCAATGAAAGAGGAAACTGAAAGAAAAAGAAGTATGAAAAGAGTTTTGTGTTGAAAAGAGATGAAGAAAAGATAGAAGATGATGTGACTTTGTACAGAAGAAGCAAAAAGATGATAAATAAAAGTGCTGAAAAAATAAAGAAAAATAAAGTGAATGAAAAGAATAAAGTAAAAAAATAAGAGACACAAAGTCAAAAAGTCACATCCATGTTGAAAAGAGTTAAGGGAAAGAAAGTAAAATGAAAGTATGTCATAAATAGGTCGAGAAAAGAGGTAAAAAGCCAATGTAGTGTCAAGAAGGGCAGAAAGTCACTAAAAAGTACCCAAATGTACCACACCTGGCATTGAGCCTATGTTACAAGCTAAGAAAGTCCTATAGTGATCCTAGCAAATAGTTTGGAGAGTCTAAGCAGTGAAAATAAGGTCAAGCCTATGGTATTGAGCACTAACTGTACTTGAAATCACTTCTTAGAGTGAGTGTTGAATTAATCCTAAAACTCAAAAATTTTATCTTCTGTTTGAAAAGGATTTCGTTTGAAGTGAGGGCACTAGTTACATTGTCTAAAAGTTCATACCATGGTGTTTGTGAAAAAGTGTATGTTGTGGTGTCTATTGGTTGATCTTTATCATATCTTGATCTGCATGAGTTAGCTTGTTGAGTCTCATAAAAAGAATTTTCACTAAGAAGATGGAATGGGTTGAAATAGACATGTGATTGCTGAGTTTGTATATCTGCTTCTACACAAGTGTCGTTTAGAGTGTTAGTGTATCGCTTGAGGACAAACAACATGTTTAAGTTGAGGGTGTTGATATACCGTGAGTTTACTGTATTTTTAATACATTTCACTAAAGAGTTGTGTGTGACTAGGGCCATTTTGTATTGGAAATAATGTTTTTGTGCCATGTTTGCAAGAAATAGGCTTAGATGCTATTGAGTGAGATAACAGCTGAAAATTCTGCAGAAGTGACCACCCACGAAGGCACCTATGGACCATAGGTCCTATGACGGCCCGTCGATGGGTAGCATAGATAGGAGCATCAAGGAAGTCTGACCAACTGTGAAACTACGAAGTGATCTACGGATAGTAGGTCGACCTACAAGATGTCCTGCATGTCCATGGAAGGTATTCAGAGAGTTGAAGTTCCAGTACCTGATGAAAATCCTAAGTGTGAAGCCATGGAAGAGAACCAACGGACAGTAGGTCTACCTACGATCCGTCTTGCACGTCCGTAAGAGCTGATCAGAAAATGAGGGTTCCAGTCTGTTGAAGAAAAAGTCTAAGTGTTGACCAACGGATGGGGGCTACGGACCGTAGGTCGAGTCGTCGATGAAAGTCGCATCCAGAAAGTTTATTTCCTTGTTTTGTTTCATTTTTGTTTAGAACATGTTTTTCTATCAATAAGGTATGTAAACCTCATTTTTGGGGGTTAGACATTATATTTTACTTTTAGTTCTTGATATTTTTTTGGAAATTAACTTGCAAACTCTAGCAATTTGATTTCCGAATTTCAGTTTGTAAGATGTTTGCGTTGATATTCAATTGGAGATTACGGATTTCATCTACTCAATACGTAAGTTCATGAATTCATCTTTTAACAACATGAATTGTGTTTTTTCAAGCATGATTAGCTACATCCACAACTAGGGTTGTAGGAACCATGAGCAATTAACAACATATGAATAATAACTAAAAAATTCTTGACTAGTGTTGATGCATGTATTGGTAATTCTTTCGCTTAGAAGTCTTTTTATCGAGTTCACACGTTAGACTCTCCTTGTTGCTACTTGCCAGACCAAGAAGGTAGTTAATGAGTAAAGAGTTATAAATAGACATTTAATGTGATACTATCTAATAGTCTAATTTTAATTAATGCGAGGGTGAAAACTAAGTCATACATTGATGTGATGTCTAATCTGAGGTAACGGTAAGGGTTAGTAAATTATACATACGTAGCCGGACCAAGGTGCGGAGTGAAATTCCCTATTTGGAGGACCAATCACTTAGGAATACCTAGCTTACCAACTTTGCATGTGATACACTAGGAAAGGATTGCTATTATTAGGATTACCGCATTAAGAGCTTATGGGGAACACATATACCCTAATTTCTCTCTCTCATTGATAACAACTATGTTTGAATCTTGCTTACTTGTCACTTAAACAACAATCAGTTATTTATTTCACAAACCCCCCCCCCCCTTTAATTACCTGTCTCAAAAATAAGTTGACTAAACGAATATAATAGTGAGTTAAGTTTAAGTCTAAACCATATTCCTCGTGGGATCGATCCCAACCTACAAGTTGGGTTCTTTATTTGACTACGATCACTTATAATTCTTTAGGGAGGTGTAATTTGAGTGTATCATACATAAACTAGGGTTTATTTGTATCTAAGATAGGGATATACCTAGCTACCATGCTTGGTTATGAAACAAGATGAAAACATAGTGTTCCATAGTTGGTTCAGGCTATCCCCACTCAATGATGTAGTTAGACTGCCAACTATGGTAGGCGATTAGAGGTCAAGAGAGCATAATCATACATTTATCCTTGTAAACTAGTGATATGATAACCAATCGAAGTCTATAGAAAAGGTACTATGCATAAATTCTTAGTTAAGCTGCAGCCCTGGAATTTCGTAAGTCATTGTTTAAACTCCACGTGAAATTAAATCTTAGCTAGATAAATTAGTTCGTTTAGTAGTGAATTTTTATCTAAAAATACACATTAAACTCACTTGACACAAGTGCACTACATAGAAGTTATTATAGCGAGGTTAAATATTAACTGTTAATAAGTCTTAATGGGTTCGGCTTCCGTCTCTTAAAAAGAGTCACTTTATTACTTGTACGACCACGTACACTTCCATGTGTGTTTGGACACAACAAGTTTTAAGTACCACTGCCTGAGACTTTAGAATTAGTAGAAATTTGATTTTTCTAATCTATATGATAATTGTACAAGTATTGACAAATTGATCTTAGTTGTTCTTCATTGCAGGTTTTTCAGGACATCACGATGGACGGTGATAGAGAACTTGTAAAGCCATTATATAAGCCTGAATGATTCTTCGATTACTGGAGATGGCAAGGGGTTATAACTTACCTTGTCCCATAAATCGAGATTGAACCAGAAGTGCGAGTAGAGATGGCAACTAGTACAACCAGTGATGTGGCAATCCCACTCACAACTAATGTTACTTCAAGTATTCAGAAGCTTCCAACGAAGGGTAGGTTTGATTTAAACCAAAACATGGTGCAGTTATTGCATACTAACTGAAACTTCACTGTTCTTCCTCATAAGAACCCTCAATTGCATATTAAGAACTTCCTAGAAATAGGTGATAGCTACAGTTCTCCAACTAGGGTGTCTAATGATTATGTAAGGATCACTATGTTTCCCTTCTCTCTATTAGGGGAAGCAAGGAGGTTTTTGAAGTTGGATCCAAAAAACATAATTATGTCATGGGATGATCTTGCTCGTAAGTTCTTAATAAGGTTCTTTCCTTTTCAAAAATGGCCAAACTAACGAGTGAGATATTGAGTTTCAAACAAAGAGAAGGGGAGAATTAAAACCAGGCTTGCGATAGATTCAAGTCCTTACTGATAAGCTTCCCAAATCATCACCAAGAAAATGAAGTATTGGTCCACACTTTAATTCAGTGATTGGAACTAAATACAAAAATTCTATTAGATTTAGATGCAGGAGGGCAAGCTCTAGAGAAAACATATGCAAGGGCAAAATCAATACCGACCTCAGGGTAATGTGCAGCATTATCAACACAAGGGTATAGGTAATAATCAAGGTGGCCAATAAGGAAACATGAACAATGACGAGATGTTAAAAAAGATCATGGTAGAACAGGCTATAGAATGTGAAAATATATATAAAAATGGTTGCAGACTTGAAAATCTGCCAGTTAGCCACTAAAAATTTGGACAAGCAATTTGGGAAATTCGCTAATACTCAAAATTAATGCCCGTAAGGAGGCTTATCAGGTAATACTGATTCAAATCTGAGGCTATGAAAATAGTGTGGATACTCATCGTAGGTTGCAGTTAGAAGAGCTAACCCTAAAGAAGAGAAATATTGAGGTAGTGAGGGGGGAAGAAGAGTAGCGAGGTTGTAGGAATTCGAATGAAGACACTGCTACACCTAAAGTGAAATAACCTCCTTCCTTCCCATAAAATTTCAAAAAACAAAGCGACGATGAAAATTTGGGTAACTTTCTTTCTCCCATTAAACAAGTTCACATTAATCTGCCTCTTGTTTATGTGTATAATGCAATCTCAAAATATGTAAAATATGTGAAGGAGATCATAGCAAATAAGAAAAGGTTAACATAATATGAAATAGTGGCACTTAATAAAGAGTGAAGTCCATCATTAAAAATAGGTTTCCTACTAATATGAAGGACCTAGAGAGTTTCACGGTACATATCACTATAGCTCAAAGCATTCATGCCCGGGGGTTGTGCAATCTTGGTGCCAGCATTAATCTCATGTTGACATCTCTATATATAAAGTTGGGGTTCAGTAGTCCTAACCTACAACCATCATCCTAACAACTTGCAGATCGATCATTAGCCAAATCGAGGTGAATATGGAAGATGTGTTGGTTCAATTGGGGTCATTAATATTCCCTAGTTGACTTTGTGGTGCTAAATTTTGAACGAGACATTGAGGAGCCATTCATCCTAAGGAGACCTTTTTTTGGCTACTATGTGTGCACTGAAAGATGTAGCTAACAATGAGAGCACATGATAAAGAGAAGATGTTTGATATGTACTGAGCATTGAACTTGCCTACAGTATATGAAGAAGTCTTGACCATCATGGTCATATATATTGTTGAAGCTCATTACATCGCATCTATAGACCTATTACAGAGAGTTTTGGTTGGAAATGACATCTACAGTAATGGTGAGGCTCAAGAAATCGTAAAGTTATTAAATATCTATAGTTTTGGGCTATCGAAAGATAGGTGGAACCTTTAAATAGAGTATTAGGGCCCCCACCTAAGTCGTCAATTGAAGACGCCCCGAAGATTGAGCTAAAAGCACTCACATCTCACTTGAGGTATGCCTCTTTGGTAGATAATAAAACTTTACCACTAATTCTTTCTGAAAATTTGTTCGAATTATAACTCAATGCAGCTTTAGCAATCCTAAAAGGGACAAAGGGAGCTATTGGATGGCAGATGTCTGACATACATGGGATTAGTCTAGTGTTATGCATGCATAAGATTTACATGGAGTAAGTAAACCATGTGCACAACACAAATGTTATTTGAATCTATGTAGTGAGAAAAGAGGTAATCAAGTGGTTAGATGTTGGGATAGTATACTCGATATCAGATAGCAAGTGGGTGAGTCCGATGCAACGTGTTCCTAAAAGGAGGGCATGATTGTCGTGACTAACAACAAGAATAAATTGTTCCCGACAAGGATAGTCATTGGATGGTGGATTTACATGGATTATCATAAACTGAATGAGACTATCAGAAAGGACCACTATCTAGTCCCCTTTATCAATCACATGTTGGATAGGTTAGCAGGGCAAAAGTACTAGAGTTTTTTAGATGGTTATTCTGGATACAACAAAATTGTGAATGCACCAGAGGATCAGGAAAAGACTACATTCACTTGTCCCTAAGGCACATATGCTTTCAGGTGTATACCTTTTGGACTTTGCAATGCGTCGGCCACTTTCCAGAGATGCATGATGACCATTTTTATGGTGGAGGATTTTGTGGAAGTATTCATGGTTGATTTCTCATATTTTTTGTGAGTCTTTTGAATTTTGTTTACTCAATCTTAAAAGAGTTCTTGTTCATTGTGGAGAGACAAATTTGGTGATAACTTGGGAAAAGTGTCATTTCTTAGTTCTAGAAGGCCTAGTTTTTGGTCACAAAGTCTCGAAGAATTGGCTAGAGATTGATAGAGCTAAAGTTGAATGAATAGAGAAACTTTTGTGTTCTATTTTGGTGAATGAAGTAAGAATTTTTCTTGGGCATGCTGGATTCTATAAGAGGTTCATCAAGGACATCACAAAGACTGCAAGACATATGTGTAGTCTATTAGAAAAGAAGGTGAAATTCAAATTTTATGAAAGTTGTATTAGAGTTTTTGAGGAGTTGAAGAAGCCCCTATCTATGTCGCTCCTACTTTAAACCTATCATGTGAGCTCATGTGTGAGGCCAACGATGTAGCAATGGGTGTAGTGTTTGAACAATGAAGAGATAAGGTGTTCCACTCAATCTATTATGCAAGCAAGACATTTGACTTTGGACGTGAAAACTACATAGTGACTGAGAAGGAGATGCTTGCTCTAGTATTCACCTTCAACAAGTTCAGATAATATTTGGTAGGTACTAAAGTTATTGTCTATACTAGCCATGCTGCTGGTACCTATTCAACATGAAGGATTTCAAGCCAAGGCACATTCAGTGGATTTTTCTTCTACAAGAATTCGATCTAGAAATCAAATATAGAAAAGGCACAAAAAATCATATTGTCGATCACCTATTGAGGTTGGAGGATTCATCACATGTGCAAAGTGAAAGATAGATTCGTGAGGAATTCCCAGATAAAAACTTATTGGCTTTAGACATTACTCAAGTTCCATGGTATGCAAATATAGTTAATTTGTTGGTAAGTGGGATCTTTCTACCGGATAAGCAACTCAATAAATGAAGAACTTGAGTCATGATGCAAGGTTTTACTTATGGGATGAGACATACTTGTTTAAGGAATGGACATACAATATAGTGAGAAGATGCATTTCAGAGAATGAGGTCACGTGGGTGTTAGAGAGTTGCCACTCATCACCATATGGAGGTCATCATGGGGGTGAGCACACGTCTAATAAGGTGCTTCAATTTGGATTATATGGGCCCACATTGTTCAAAGATGATGTATACTAAGTGAAGGAGTGTGACCAATGTCAAAGGTTGGGTTCTATTTCGGGAAGACATCAGATACCACTGAATATAATCCTTGAAGTAGAAATATTTGATTTGTGGGGTATCGACTTCATGGGTTTTTTCCCACCATTGAATGTGAATCAATAAATACTTATGGCGGTGGATTATGTGCTTATGTGAATTGAGGCTATAACTCTTCTTACCAATGATTCAAATGTTTTCATTAGGTTCATAAGAAAACAAATATTCATAAGATTTGGGACTCAAAGAGCTATAATCAGTTATGGAGGAAAACACTTCATAAATCAGTTGGTGAGAAATACATTACCTAAATATGGGATTCACCATAAGGTGGCTACAACATATCACCCATAGACTACTGACCAAGTAGATGTATCAAATAGAGAGGTAAAGCAGATCTTGCAAAAGACCATCAATGCACAAAGAAAATATTGGGCTGAGATATTTGATGATGCACTATAGGCATACAGAATGGCCTACAAGACACCAAGAGAGACTTCTACAAGTGACATAGTATTTGGTAAGGCTTTCCATCTTCTAACGAAATTAGAACACCAAGAATATTGGGCGATCAAGAATATGAATCTTGACCCCAAATTGGTCGGTAAGAAGAGGTTAGGACAACTGCATGAACTTGACGTATTTAGGCTACACGCTTATAAGAATGCCAAGCTTTATAAGAAAAAGATAAAGCGGTGGCATGATAAACACATCGTCCCTCACACTTTTGAGTCGGGCCAAAAAGTCCTACTATTCAACTCTTGACTGATTTGTTCCTTGAAAAATAGAAGTCTAAGTGAAGTGGTCCATTTGAAGTGGTGATGATGATGCATTATGGTGTTACGGAGCTTGGAAATAAAGATAAGAGCTTCACATTTTTGCTTAATGGATAGTGTGTCAAACATTACACTGAGAATGATGTGGATCAATGTCACGACTCAGGAGTACCCCCTAGATATGAGGTATATGAGGTGGTTAAAGGCTTAAAAGTACTTATATAGGTCTAAATAAACAATATAAAACTACCTCACTTCAAACTAACCTCAAAAGGAATTACCTAATTTACCTCTCCCTTGGCCGAGACCTAGGCAGAATTGTAGGCATTACCTATGTATGGATGCTACAGTCCATGGATGGGCCTACTGGCCATCGTACAAGTCCGTAGGTCATGACCTGTAGCATGAATTTGAGGGCATGACCCACTACACCCATCTACGGGGCGTGGGTCTACCTACTACCTGTAGTTGCCATCCGTAGTTGGCCCTTCTTGGGCAGTCTTAGGCAGTCTTAGGGGTTAGGCTTTAGGGTCCTCCTTAAGGGACCTAGGTTGGTCCTTGGGGAGGGTTGTACCTTGACGTTTAACCCCTAAACCCCTCATCCAAAGTTTGGGAAACCATTTTACACTTCTAAACCACACATCAAACTCTAAAACTCTCACGTATGACTCTAGTTTCACTAGTTTTTCTAGTGCTACAATCAAGATCAAGAAACACTCCACTTGACTAATGATTATGCCACAAGATGGGTCGAGCTGCACTGTAAAACCAGGCGCTGCACAAGAGGGAACCCGTGACCTTTTGAATTAGATAGGTGTTTATTTTTGTTTTTTTTTTAATTTTATATTATTTTTATTTTTATGTCTTGGTTCAAATTTTCATTTGATTTTAATACTTAGGAGTTAAAATAATATATAAAAAAAAAAAAGATGAGTCGAGCCACACAAAAACTAAGGCATTGGATGGGAGGCAACCTATTTTTCTTTATAACTTTTTGTTGTGTTTGTTTCAAGTGTAGGGATGATGGAGTTTTTGGGATTATAAATGAAGAATGTAAGTAAGTACCGTTTGGAACTTGAAAATAAAAGACCGAATTTTTGGCGAAAATAAAGAACTCTTTATGGGGACCGTATCGCGAACCTTGGTCATTTTATTTCGACAAGAATTATTTTCTTCATCACAATATAAGGTAGTATGTATCAACTCCGTGTCATGGACCTGGAGATAAAATTCTCCTCTTTGATGGGTATTAATTCCTATATTAACACAATAAAGTTTGTATCATTGGCGTGTTGTAGACCTAGTATCATTTTTTTTGTTTTTCATTAAACTGGTGGGTTTTGTCCTTCTTTCACTTGCCAAATCCAATAAAAACTCGCTTTTTACTCCCAAATTCACCAAATTCTCCCTTTTCCACATAAATTTCACCTGATTTCCACTCCTCTCTCAACCTTAACAATTTTATTGCATCAAATCCATAAAGCGGAGGTAATTCTACCATCAATTCTTGCTAAGAGTTCTCTTCGTCATCACTAAAGGGTATGTTTCTAACTAATTTCTTACCTTCTTGGACAATGTTGTGTGGTGATTAAAATATGGGTTGTGTTAACTTCAAAATTGTGTGTGAAATTACTTGTGATTGTGTGTGACTATTTTCTTTGGAAAAGAAATCAAGTTATTGCACCTATCATATTGTACCCTTGAATGTAAACCCCCACACCCTAATTTTCTTTAGGTTTAAGAATTCATTTGTTTGGTTAATCATCCTTGAAATGTTTGTACAATGTTTTAATGTATGTTGTGGGAAGTGTTGTGTAACGTAACTACACCCTTCATGATTGAATACAACATGTCGTCTTAAATGACTAATTTGTATATAGAATTTACGAGGTAGTTGGGATAGTTATACTTTGTGTATCGAATTCTTGAGTAGATTCAACGAAGTTGGGCCTTATTATTGTAAAAAGAATCACCTTGAGTTATATATGAATTGCTTGAACGTGTAAGGGAAGTCCGAGTACCTTTGTGTTTTGGTAACTACGTGTTCAAATAATGAGTTTCATGTGGTCTATTGATCACCCACACCCCTTGCTTGCCACGAGATTTGTCTTGGGCTGATTAAGTGTTTTATTTTTAGAAGGAAACCATGTATGGATCTCAACGACCGGGAAAGGAGGTGGCATCCTCAAGCCACCAAAAATAGGTTCGAGTTAGTAGAAATATTCCTCCCACACTGGTAGTCCCTATGGACAAACTCGCCTCTTAAGCTTAAAAGTGGTTTCCAAAGAAGGGAAGAACCAGTGGAAAAAGAATACAAACATCAACTCCTTCTCAGACGTGTGCATAGAGCCTGACAACTTGGAAAGGGACTTTCCTCAAATCATATGGTGGATTCGGGAGCTGTACCTAGAGTTTATTGTCATGCCCCGAGGCTAGCTCCTTGACGTAACACGGGACCTCGGATCACGAGTGACCCCAAGCTAATCATCTATCTCGCATATCATAAGCATACTATAAATGTTACTGAATAAAATAAGTACTATGCGGAAACTAAAACAATAGTTAACTGAAAGTGGGAGAAACCCGTCTTAGTCGGAATATATAAAACATAGATATGTACTTTTGTATAACTGAAAAGAACTGAACTAAATGCAATGACCAAGTGCTAATCATGAAGATAACATGTCGAGCTATAAAATACTATAAATGCTGAAAACTTTGCCAAATGCACTAAGAGTCTGACCATGGGAGCTACTATTAACTGACATAAACCACGTGAGCTAAATGTGGAGTTTGATGTATATGCCCTATCGGGAGGACCCAATATAC
Source organism: Solanum pinnatisectum (assembly GCA_035578085.1). Lineage (NCBI taxonomy): Eukaryota > Viridiplantae > Streptophyta > Magnoliopsida > Solanales > Solanaceae > Solanum > Solanum pinnatisectum. Next base: position 19,164,720 of record CM069079.1, read on the forward strand.
CTTGTCAGGGGTATAAAGGCATGACTAACGTGATCACTAAATTTGAAGCCCAACAGAGGGGACTTATAAACCTATGGAGGCAAGTAGTTTTGGGACTATAAGGGTACACTGAACCCTAGTCCAACTCGATGCTAAGTCTACTCCCAACTGAATATTTATATGACTAAAATATACTAAAATACTGAATAGCTCAAAATACTGACATGCAATCTAAGAATGCAACATTTATGTAGTGATAATGTGATATTCGAAATCTAGAACATAATTATTTGTTTAACTGACCTAGCAAGTATAATTCATGAACTAAGAGAATTCATACAAACTAGGGTTTTGAGTTTCATACAAGGAACTAAGCAACGTTTCGATCAAAAGTATTATAACAACTAAATCACAACAATTCTCCAAGGTACTACAAATCCTAAGTCTAAACAAGCTATGTAGAATGAAGGAACTGACTGAATTCTAGAGACCTAGTAGATGAAAGGAACCCACCAGTGAAATCCCACCTCTGCTTGTTCTTGAAAGAAAATAGTACCGCTTTGTTCTTTTTTTTTTCATTCTAATTTGGATGATTTTTAGAGAATTAAGGGTTATGGGTATGTCTGACTAGGTGATTAGACTTATTTTATGTAAAACTTCATAGTTTAGTCATCAACCGACGTATTTGAAGTGCCCCAACGCATAGGGAAAAGTCCAAAATGACTGTGATATAAATGCTGATGAAGCCCATCCACGGAGAGAATGATAGTCCGTCGTTTGGACTACAAACAGTCGTTTGGGGTCGTCGTTCGTTGCTGCCCGACAAGGCTTTGCTAAAACAAGCATAACTTTTTACTCAGAGCTTGGATTTTAGCAAACACGGTGGTGTTGGAATGAGGATTCAATTATCTTTCATTTAAAAGGTCATGTCCACCTAATTCATTATGTGCTAACCGATATGACCGTTTCAGGTTTACCTAACAACTATTTTCCTTTGAATAACTGTCGACCCTCACCTACGATCACGCCTACAGTCCGTCCAACCACGGACCGTACTAGTCGACCGTGGAAGCGATCACAGACCATAGAAATTTGGACCCTAATGACTGACCCCATCTACAGTCTGTAGGTCCATCAAAGGACCGTGGACCACGGCTGTAGGTCTCATCTTTTGATTTTGAATTTCCCATAAGTCTGCGACTTAACGATGGATCAGAACCCCACATACAGTCTGTGGTTCTACCTATGGTCCGTGGGTGGTTCCGTTGGTACTAGCACTGGGTCCTAGAAAACAGTATTTTTCTATCTTCTCGAATAAGAGGTGTTACAATATCTTCCCCTTGGGAACATTTGCCCTTGAATGTTGTCTAAGCAAGCTGAGTATGGCGGGAAGGAGTTGCAATCCCTAACAGTAATTACTAGACACTAATATCTGACTAAATTGAGTTCCATGAACATGCAAATATGCTGAAATGCGAGAATAACTAAGGAATAAGATATTGAGACTGAATTACTCATGAGTTAGCTGAGAGGCTTGAGAGGAACTATTACCTCAAGCTGAAATTAAATTGGAAGGAAAGAGGTGATGATACTTAGCCATCATGGTTGCTTCTACTTCCCAAGTAGCTCCCTCTACGGAATGACTCCTCCATAAAGTTTTTACTAAAACGACTTCCTTATTTCTCAACCTACGAACCTAAAGGTCAAGAATCTCACATGGCACATCTTCATAAGTGAGCCTATCCTTCACAGCCACACTTTCTAATGGTACTATCTCTGTCGGATCACCCATACACTTCTTCAACAAGGAAATGTGAAAGACCAGATGAACCACTGCTTGTTCTGCTGGTAACTCTAATTCATAAGTCACATTACCAACCTTTTTAAGAATTTTATAAGGACCTACATATCTAAGACTGAGCTTCCCTTTCTTGAAAAATCTCATCACCCCCATCATAAGTGACACTTTCAGGAAAACCCAATCATCAATCTCAAACTTTAAGTCACTCTCCTCACATCTGCATAGGACTTCTGAGGACTCTGGGTTATCTTTAGTCTATATCTGATGAGTTGAACTTTCTCCATAGCCTCATGAACTAAATCTAGCCCAATAAAGGCTACATAACATACTTCAAACAAACCAATCGGGGACCTACATCTACGCCCATATAGTACCTCATACTGGGTCATCTGAATACTAGAATGGAAGATAATATTATAGGCAAACTCTATGAGAGGTAGGTGATCATCCCAACTTCCCTTGAAGTCGATCACGCAAGCTCTTAACATGTCCTCTAAGGTTTAAATGCTATGCAATACCTCACCATTCCTCTGCGGATGAATTGTTGTGTTTAGATTTACCTGAGTACCAAGTCCTTTCTGAAACTATTGCTAGAAATGAGAGGTAATCTGAGGACCTCTACCTGAGATGATAGACAAGGGAACCCTACACAACCTTACTATCTCATTGATGTAGAGTTTGGCATAGTCCTCCATACTGAGTCAATATGGTCAATGGGGGAGCTATGGATGAGAATCCTTTGACAAATCTTCTGTAATAACTGGTCAAACCCAAGAAACCTCTGATATCTATTGGAGAGGTGGGTCCAAGCCTGTGTTGTACTGCCTCAATTTTCTAATAATCCATTTGGATCCCTTCGCTAGATACCACATGACCAAGGACAGCAACTGATTGTAACCAAAATTCACATTTTTTAAACTTAGCGAATAACTAGCGATCTTTGAGAATTTGCAGATCAACTCTCGGATGAGTCGCATGCTCCCTGTCACCCCAAAAATAAATGAGGATATCATCAATAAAGACGATAACGAATAAGTCAAAACACTATTTCAACACCCTATTCATTAAGTCCATGAAAGATGCAGGAGCATTTGTTAGTCCAAAAGACAAACTACAAATTCATAGGGACCATAACGAGTCCTGAAGGCTCTCTTTGGGATGTCACTATCTTTGACTTTGAGCGGATAATAGAAAGATCTAAGGTCTATCTTAGAAAAGCAACTAGCACCCTGAAGTTGGTCGAACAAATCATCAATCCTGGGGATTGGATACTTATTCTTGATTGTGACTTTATTCAACAGAAGATTGTCAATGCACATTCTGAAAGCACCATCTTTCTTTATCATGAATAACACTGGAGCACCCCATGGAGAGATATTGGGTATGACGAAGCCCTTATCTAGAAGGTCTTTATTATGTTCTTTCAATTACATAAACTCCTATAAGGAGCAATCGAAATAGGTTGGGTATCTAGAAGGAGATCTATTCCAAAGTCGATTTCCCTTTCAAAAGGACTCCGGGAAGATCTTCTAGGAACACTTCTGGAAACTCATTTACTACTAGGACTAATTCAAGTGTTGGGGTATCGGAGTTTGAATCCTTAACTCGAACAAGATGATAGATATACCCTTTAAAGATCATCTTTCTAGCCTTAAGGTAAGAGATAAATTGACCCATTGTCACTGAGCTACTGCCCTTCCACTCTAGGACTAGCTTGTTTGGAAACTGAAACTGAATGATCCTAGTTCTACACTCGAATGAGGCATAACAGGAATGTAAGAAATATATGCCTAGAATGATATCAAAGTCTACCAGCTCTAACTCTACAAGGTCTGTTCAGGTGACTTTCTGAGAGACTGTGATAGGGTAATTTTTGTACACCCGTCTAGCTATACTGGGTCACCAACTGGAGTAGAGACTGAGAAGGGTTCTGAGAGAGTTTTTGGATTGACACCAACGTTTAATACTATATACGGAGTTATAAAAGAAATTTTAGCCCCTGGATCTAACAACACATAAACATCTAAATAGAAGATTTGTACTCCTCCCACTGTTGGTACCAAGTGTAGGCCACTCCATTCAACTGATAGGTGGCTAAGTTTGTCTTTCAATTGGAGTGACACCCATAATGCTATTACCTTCTGGATGTCATTGAAAAACCATTGTGGATCCTCTTCTGACTTAGACCCACGAAACTACCAAGGGTTCATCCAAGCGAAGTCTTCGATTCTTACTATAGTAGTGTAAGTCTCGGCTAAACACGGGCCACAACCTGCTGATTGAAGTAGGCGGTTATGGCCTGAGAAAGTACTTAGAAAGAAGACATGAACTCAGCATGCGTGACATGCTAATTCAATAGGTATGTTGGAGTTGCTGGCTGATTCCTAGTGTTAGCTCTTCTAGGAGGCATTTTCTGAAATGGAAACACCAGGAGTTAGAAGAAGATTTAATAGAAGTGATACTCTATAGCACGAGTTGGAAAAGCAAGAAGGGAAGTATTTCTTAGAACACTTAGTAGCCTCCCCCTCATAGATGTGATGCGCTTCACACCCATGAAAGAGACTCTACTTAGTGCGCCTTTCAGACATCCTAGGACTCTTGAACCTAATGATCTGATACCAAGTTAGTCACACCCCGAGCTACCCCCTTGACGTAACACATGACCTAGGATCACAAGTGACCCCAAGATAACCCTGTTTGTGGCATATCATAAGCATACTATAAAAGTTACTCAATAAAACAAGTATTATGTGGAAGCTAAAACAATATTTAACTGAAAGTGGGAGAAATCCATCTTAGTTAAAATATATAAAATATACTAAGAATTTACTAATACTGAAAGATAAACTTAACAAGTCAAGCTAAATCTACCACTATGTCTGAAAAGCCTCTAACTGAGTTGAGTTATGAAAGCATGTCTATTATTCTAGAAATATGAGGACTCACCACTGAATGTACTGAATGCGGACCGCGAATCAATCTATGTGTGATCTGGATGTTGCGTACCTGAACCTACATCATGAAAGGATGTAGCGCAGAGAATACATCAGTAGTTGGAATGTACTGAGCATGCAAGATATAGATACTAAGCTAAACAGACATATGTGAGCTAAACAAATCATAACAGAGCAATGATATAATTTTAAAGTAGATATAGCTATGTATTATAGTATAACAGAAAAGAACTAAACTGAATGCAATGACCAAGTGCTAATCATGAAGATAACATATTGAACTGTCAACTGATATAAATGCTGCAAACCTGGTCAATTGCACTAAGAGTCTGACTGTGGGAGCTACTATTAACCAACATAAACCACGTCAGTTAAACGTTGAGTCTGCTATATACACCTCATCGAGAGGACCCAATATACCTTGCCAGGGTTATAAAGGCATTACTGGCATGATAACTTAATCTGATGCCCAACAGAGGAGACTTATAATCCTACAGGGGGCACGTAGTTCTGGGACTATGAGGGTATGTTGAACCCTAGTCCAACTCGGTGCTATGTCTACTCCCAACTGAATATGTATATGACTACAATGTACTGAAATATGGAATAGCTCAAAATACTGACATGCAATCTAAGAATGCAACATTTATGTAGTGATAATGTGACATTTGAAATCTGGAGCATGATTATTTGTTTAACTGACCTGGCAAGTATAATTCATGAACTAAGAAAATTCTTACAAACTAGGGTTCTAAGTTTCATACAAAAAATTAAGCAATGTTTCCAAAAAAACATGATATTTCAATTAAGAGTACTATAACAGCTAAATCACAACAATTCTCCATGGTTTTACAAACCCTAGGTCTAAACAAGATATGTAGAATCAAGGAACAGACTGAATTCAAGGGACCTAGTGGATGAAAGGAACCCACTAGTGAAATCCCACATACCTAGTGATGAAATTCACAAACAAATTCTTTGGATTTCGGGGCTGAAGCTCGAAGAACACCTATGCTTGTTCTTGATTTAACATTTCAAGCACACCTCATCCAATTCTAGGTGTCAACGATCGTAAACAATATAAAACCCAACAAAATGAGTTGGGGTTGAATCCCATAGGGAGCTGTACATTTTTTAAATTTAATTAGGAAGTGTAAATGTGGTCTAATCAGCCATAGGAATAGAATTTATTGAAAAGAGCATTAATCAAATTAAAGGGGTGACATAAATGTCAGATGGGGATTTTGGTTTTAATTATCAACTACAAGCAGTCACAAAAACTACGAACTAACAATAGGGAGAAAGATTCTCGGGATGTGATAGATTATACGCAAATATAGGCATATGGGTAATTGCAACTACTAGTAAATATCTAAATATCAGTGAGTAGGCTAGACTAGAAGAGAAATAGTTTTCTCTCGAACAACTACCTCGAATCAAGTGATTTCTTTCGAACATCAAGAAGCATGAAAATGAAGAACAACCCACACCTTAATTCAATCACTCTCTCGAGCTAAATATGTGGGATTGGGTTTAGGATTCACTCTCTCGAGTTTAAGCCAGCTCAATGTAATACCCACAAATCATCAATCAATAATCTTAGTTCTAAAAGCTCTCTCTCTCAAGCAAGCCAAGAACACAAAGATAAAATTGTATTTGCAACTACAATTCATAAATTAACCCACAATTAATGATAAAACTCACTTCAAAATAGCATTTACACTAGTAATTAACAATACCTATAAACTAATTCAACCCATAATCACATGATTAGACCCAAAGAATTGGGGTTTTAGCCAAACATTATAGAAAGGTAAAAAGAGTTCTCGAATTGATTATCCATCAACTGGTAAAATTGATTTAGTCTTTACAATGCTTCAATTTGTCGAATATTCGAAACCCACTACCAAAGTCTCCAAATTAAGCTTCTCTAATTCTTCAAAGCTAAGAAAAATTATGTACGAAAGAGTTCTAAGCTAAAATCGCTTGTTCTAATGTATCAATATGTGTCAAGATACATAACTAAATGTTTAAAATCTAATTTGTAGTCGCCAAAAATAAGCCACGAATGGTCATTCGGTGAAGTATGTAAGGCTCGCCGAACCACTCGGTAAGCCGCCCTTTGATCTCTTCCAGAGCCTTTGTGCCTTGACATTTAACATCATTTGGGCGATCTATCACTACTATGCGAAATTGCTCACCGATTCGCCGACTGCTCGTTTTGTCGCCGACTTGGTTTCTTCCCTCAGGGGTGGCACACTGCAACTTCAGGCGGTATAACTAGCCATTCCGCGATTCGCCAAATGCTCTTGGCAATCACCAGGCTTTCCTATCTTCAATTCTTCAGTTTGTTTTGTTCCTTTTTACCTGTTAGTGTCCATGCTTTGTTCCTCGATCCATATACCTGAAAAATCAAGAATTTAACATCAATTTATGGCATAAATTAAGCATTTGAGGACACTAAGTCTATATAAATAAATCCCCAAATGAGTCCATATCTCGAACTCATCAACACCCCCAACTTAAACTTTTGTTTGTCCTCAAGTAAACTCATGTTCAGTAGTTCAAAAAGGATGTCTCAAACAGTGCTACATAAGACTCAACATGAATGCACATAACAAGACTCAACTTACTCATGCAATGATCAATTGTGCACTCAAAGATTCAAATTGTGACTCACCATTATCAAATATGCTCAAGTTCACAATACTTGCTTCAAATGCAAGTTCAATCTCAACAAAGGTACTCAAATGCCCTTACAACAAAGATGATTCCCTCTTCACAAAAAGTTCTTCAATAATTTATAGATCCGAAATCACATACAACTCTCACACTCAAAAATATGAACAAATGTGTGACTTCACCTATAGGTTTGCCCTTATTTTCCAATCAACATTCGTTTCAGCTCACTTAAGATCACAAAAGTCTTTACAAGGCTTGTAACGGGGCTAAGTGTAAAGGTATGGTCATTTAGGCTCAATGGCTATTAACCTCATGAAATGTGGTCTAAACATCATGTTCTTCCTTTTCTTCACATTTCGATCATGCGCATAATTCACCCCATTATTCACTTTCAAATGGATTACCGGATACTCCATTTCTTTGGCAACTTTCACTACCTTATTTCACAACTTTTTCATTCTATTTCTTTTGTTTACTTTTTTTATTTCTTTTTTTTATATGGAGGGGTTCCATCTTTTTCAACACCACTGCTTAAAGGGAGAATTTTTCACACTTCTTGATTTACCTTCTATTTTCGCCACACCCCCAACTTAGGCTTTTTGCCTAAGTTAGATATTAAAACAAACCACACTTCATGAGAGTTAAGGGTGAATGGATAAACAGGGACCACAATTTCAAGGTTCTTTCAAGAAAAGGATAAGGCTCAAAAGGGTTGAAGCAAGGTTCACACATCTCAGAAGGTTGGCCACAAAAAAAGTATATTGTCAAATTGGTTCACTCTTTAAGATTGTTGCTTAAGATCATTTCAAGTGTTTGCATCACTTCGATAACTGGACCAACAGGGTAAATTCTAGGTGTCATGACACACAATGTTCAAAGAAATCTCATCATGCAAGGCATTGGCACCAATATCAAATGAGACTCCACACTTTCTAGCTAGTGTGCAATGTTCATCACGAGAGACTCATTCGATAACCGACTAGGCACAACGAGATGCAAAAAGTCCACACATTGTCTATGTAACTTCACTTGGCCTCATCGTAGCCGCACATTTATTTTATTCAATTAAGAGTACTATTTAAGTCATCGGTGTTGATCATAATCGATACTCAAATTTGCACAAGAACAACCATAATAACACATAATAGAGGTGGCACAAAATTTTCAAAATAGGTCAAAAACCAATTTCAAACAAAACAAGGAACCACAAGCTCAAATATCCACAAGATAAGATCAAAACACAATTAAAACACAAAACCCAATATATATGCACAAAATGTAATCACAAGAGGTAGGTATGGAAATACCTCACCCCACCCATAAAATAAAAGCAGTTGTCCTCAAATGCAACAAAAACAAATCTAGTCAATAAAACAACAGAAAGGGAGGTAAAAATAGTCCTGTCTACTCAGTCACTCCATCTGTCGGGGCATCAATGCCCAGTGTAGCATCAGTTGTAACTAAACTAGACCCAGCCATAGTAGTGTCTCTCAAGGAGGTCTGTCGGGCAGTCTCGAACTCGCTCCCCAAGCTGCTGTTCATCATTCTCGGCCTCCAAATCAGTAGTAGCAGCAGCATCCTCCATAGGATCATCTCCGGTGTTACATGGAGGCACGTCAAAACAAGCCGGGACCTCTGCACCCGAAACGTTAGGAACCTCTGCTGACTCAACTAGTGAAGTGAAGTCTATGGACTTAAGATGGTCCACATCCTTCCTCAACTCGGAGACCTCAGCTTTCAAAGTTGTAACCTCAATAGTCACAACTTGTCCTCTCTCACAAGTCTCTACTCTCACCGTGAGAGCATCAAAGGATGTCCAGAGGGGTGTCAAAGCAGCTAAGATGGCTCGCTCAATCATCCAGGAAACCTCAGCCTCTAACTGGGAAGCCCGCACATCAGCAGAATGGGCTAGGTGCCCCATCTTGAGAAGCATAGCCTGAGTGATTGAGGTCCTCAAGGCAGTGGTACAAGAAGTAGGAGGCTGGGAGGCAGCGGTAGAACCTGGGGCCTTGGAAGGATTGGAAATAGATGTAACTAAAGGTTCGGAGGTCGGAGTAGGCAAAGCTACCTCTGCAAGTATAGAATCAATATCCACCTCCGGGGATGTGTCCACCGGAGCTACTCTCCTCCTATCCACATTATCTTGTGAGTACTCAGCCTCTATTCTCCGGATGTCACTGGAGGAAGTGGGTGTAACCTCTACATCTCTCTTCTCATCAAGAGGAACTCTAGCTTGCCGACACAACTCTATAATAAGCACTGGGAATGGAAGGGATGTATGTTGATGTTTGGCCCTCATGGCCATCTCCTTCTCTATAATGAACAGCAAATTCAGACGCTTCTTAGCGATGATAGACCCAAGACAAGCCGCATTTAGGTGGCAGAGAATTGACTCGTTCTGTGATAGCATGATTGAGCTACTGATGAACTTTCACCAGAACCAATACCGAGCTACTATGTTCAAGTCCTTCTTCGCAATAGGGGCTCTGACTTTAATCCACCTCGGGGTGGTGTTAGAAATAAGGGGAGCTAGCCATCCCTTGAGGTCATCCAGAGTTTATGATATGGTCATGCTTTGGTAGTCATGCTCAAAGCTTGTTGCCCTATCAAGTATAATATTGATATGATTACTGCTGCATCCCACTGTCTTCCTCGAACCATCATGGATTTTATTGGCCTGAAGGTACTGGCCTTCTTCTTTCTCTCGGGTACTAAGTCACCATAAGCGGTGTAGATCTCTCTGACCCAGGTGGGAATGTATGGGCCACGGGAACCTGTGGAATAGGAGTTTGTCCCACACCAACGGGTACCTTTCCACCACACCATTCGTGGACAACCTCTTCTCTTCAAAGACTGTCCCCAATCCCTCAACCTTTAACCGGTTGAGTAATCGAGAAGGAGGACCCTGAATGGTGATGCTGGAACCACCGTCTGTACTGGAGCTCGTACTGTATCAACAGTAGGAGTGGTAAACTCTGGGATCCAAGACGGACCTTGATGAGGCCTTGCACAAATCCCTGCTTGCCGAGTCTGTAGTGGTTGGTCATCCTCAGGCTTGGAGAGTGAGGCCTGAAAATGAAAAGATTCCCATCACTGCCGAAGTTGTGCTCTAGTCTCTCAGCTGCGGGCGTTTTGCCCCTGCCTTTAGCTCCCATTGGAGGTGCTTTCTTGCTCTTTTGTGTGGAGGAAGCTGCTTCCTCATTTATTATGATGCCCATTGCTCGTTTGCAGGGCGACATACCATTGTCATCCAATTTTTTCCTAGCCATATCTGCAAAATACACCGAAAAGTGTTAGAAATATCCAATAAAGTTGCAGACTTCAAGTTGCAAAAAGACTTACCGAACCAGTCGCCGAGTCACTTTGGCGAGCCAGATCGGGCTCTCTGAAAGGACCAACATGAAATTTCAGAAATCAGGCAAGTCGGCGATATCCGGGGCCCTTCGACGGATCGCTGATGCTACTTGGTGGCTCAGACTAGCCTTCAAAAATTTACTGTGTGTTTTAGAGGTTAGGGGCGCAGAAAGGACGATCACATGCACCTTTCGGTGAGTTGCCGAGTGAACTCAGGCTTTCCGCCGAAAGTTACAAACTCAAAATGGCCAAATCAAGTCATTAAGGGCAATTAAAGGGGGACATTGCGAAACCACCAAACAGTTCGGCGAGCTCGACCCAGCTCGCCAAACTACCCAACGTGCCAAATTTCAACCCCATTTCACAAACTCAAGCCCGCAACCCTCGAAATCAAAATCAAACTCACACACTATGAAATTCATACTAGACCGACAAGACCCATGCCTCCGGGGTAATCAGACTTCCCCCAATTTGGCCAAAATTGGCCATTTGATGACTTTTTCCCTTAAGAATGACGCGAACACCTCCATAATTGGACAAATTACATCATTTGGCTCAATTAGGGGTTACTCAAACTTCACCCAACTAGACCCAACATAACATAACTGCAACCCAACAATTTAGAGTCAATTTTAACACATTAATCACAGAAATTGATCATTTTAAGTAATTAGGCACAATTTCGAAACACAACATAGGAAAACAAACACATAAAACACGATTTCAATCATTACCCAACATATCATCACAAAATTATCAAAGGCATTCGATTTCAACCACTTAATCAAATGATCGGGGTTTGGAAAGCCAACCTTAGTGTTGAATAAAGAATTTAATAAGCTAGAAGGCACAGTAATCCAAATCCACGCACGAGATCAAACACGCAAATGACAAAAAATAGCAAAATACAGGAAAGTAATGAAGATATAGAGTGTGGGTGAGACTATAAAGGGTTAGAAATGACAGAATGTGAAAGATTTTGAAATTTTAAATTGCTTGGCCTAGTAAGTCCATTCAGTTTGCAGCCCTTTCGACGGTATGAGTCAACCACGCTGAACCACTGCATGATGCGTCGAGTGGTGACTTACCTCGCTAAGTTTTACAGGACCTCCAGTTAATTTTGTGAAACAAATGGCAGACAAAATTGGGCTCGCCAACCCGTTCAGCGAGTCACCGATTCAGCCATTGGCCCACCGAGTTTTACAGACTCCCTTCTAATGTTTTTGTGGGTCTAACGACGGTCCAAGTTGGGCTCACTGACCTCTTTGGCGAGTTGCCAACTCGACTCTTGGCGCGCCAACCTGCACATTCTCAGACACATTCCACTTTTCAACATGCATAATCAACACCCGTTATTGAAAAACAAACACAAAGCATTAAAAACTTGGGTTGCCTCCCAAGAAGCGTCTTAGTTAATGTCGTGGCACAATGCAAGTACCAAATCAAGTTTCATTTTTGGGGTTTTCCAAAGTATCACTAGGAAACCCCCTTGTTGACTTGGGTTGAAATGCGACGAAATCTGACCCATTTTGGTCTTCATCTACTTGATAGAGACTGAGTGAGAGGTCACCATCTGTGACATTAGTCAAGTTCGCCTACTCACTCCGCAGCACGCCGACTGTATGTTTCTCCGCCAAAATTTACAGAACCTTTGCTTTTCAGGGGTCCAAACGGTGGTTTCCATCGTGATCGCCAACATTGTCGGCAATTCACCAATAATTTCCAAAGCTCACCGAGTTTTACAAACTCTAATGTTGATGATGTCTAGAGTCAAATGGCGAATAAGATCGGAATCACCGACCCTTTCGGTGACTCGCCGACTAGATATATTACTCGCCAATCTGCACTTTTCGTTCACTCTCAACACTTCCATCTGCACAAGCAACACACCATTATTTTATCAAAACAAAAGAAAGCAATAAGTGTTTTTAGGTTGCCTCCCAAACAACGCCTTAGTTAACGTTGTGGCATGACACAAGTTCACCTTTAAACCTTATTCTTGGGGTTAGCCATGGCATCACTCGGCAAACAACCTGGCTGTCTCAGATTTAGGTGTGATGAGATATGACCCATCTGGGTTTCTAACTGCTTGATCAAAACTGAATGAGAGTTGATGGTCTGGCTAAGGGTAGACACATCTTCTTTCATGTCTTTTAGCATTTTGTTTGACCCTTCAACCTTGTTAAGGATCCGCGATAGAATATCCTTAGACCTACCACCGTCCGAATCTTTTGGCTTCTAGCGCTCATGGGGAGGGACATATCTATCCATCTCCCCATCCAATTTGGATTATGGTCCCTCCATTCACGATCCCGGTCCTTCCAATCTTCGTCTCTATCCCAACCTTGGTTACCACACTGCCTTGGGTAATTTGAGCGATAGCCACCACCTTGGTTGGCTTAGAAAATTTACTTCCTCATTATACAAGGCTTCAAACATCATCTCCTCATGGTTAGCACCCCCGACCCCCACAACGTTGACACCACGTGCACCGACCCTTATGACGTTTTTAGATAGAATATCAAGATGCATCATGATTTTGGCCATGTTGTAGTCTCTCATTGTCTTTTTCTATCTGCTCTTTGGATAGCTTGAAAGTGAGAGGGGAGACTTGGTCCTCTCGAGTGTACCATGCTCTGTTGATGGTTATCATAGCATCTAAAAGCTGGGCTGCTACTGCATATAACTGCTGCATTAAGGCTCCATGCGAGAGTTGGTCAGCGACACCTTTGTTTACCGAATCCAAACTCCAGTAAAAGTATTGATGTAACATGTTGTCCAGCAAACCATGGTTTGGGCATTGTAGCACCAACTTTCTGAACCTTAGCCAATTTCGTGAAGAGGCTCTCCTTCTAGACGGTTAAAGCTCTGGATGCTATCCCGAATCAACATCATCTTTGAGGGAGAGAAAAATTGCACTTGAAATGCAGTCACCAACTACTCCCAAGAAATGATAGATTCACGTGGAAACTCGGCTAACCACTTGCAAGCCTCTCCCATCAACGAGAAAGGGATTAGCCTTAATCGGACCGACTCTTGAGAGATGTTTTTGAATGAGAATGGTCCACACACATCTACAAAGTTTTGAAGATGCTCATGAGGATCCTCATGAGCCAGTCCACTGAAAAGTCCCTTCAGTTGCTAGAGTTGCAACATGGTGCTCGTTATGTGGAACACTGCATTTCCCTCGGCTAGAGGTAAACATATGGCTCCAACACCTCCCATGAGATAGGGGGCCACTGATGTTGGGCTCTTGGAAATTGTTGAGATTTTTGATGTCATCTTGGTGGCCCACTTGGCTACCATTGCTACCATTAACACTCATGCTTTCTGAAATATTCACACAGCGAACAAACAAAATTAAAAATTAGGTAAGTACACTACAACTAATAAGAAAAAAGATTTTAGTAATCTAAGAATTCTCAAATAACACCACTCCCCAGCAGCGGCGCAATTTTGATGTTTGCGTAATCAACGACATGACTTTCGATGCAAGTGTCTACTATCGTACAATAGTATAATAACCCAACCAACGGTTGGGGTCGAGTCCCAAGGGAGTTGTTTTGAAAATTATTAGAAAAATAAAATTAGTTCTAACTATTCATAGCAAAAGACATTAACGATTAAAAACATTGTAAATTAAAGGGGGACACAAAAGTGTCAAATATCGATTTGGGGGTTTTGTCACAAGTATAGCAAAAACAGTAAAACTAACAAAGAAATCTATGAATGAGAGGGGATTCTTGGGATGTGACCGGAATACGGGTAAATCTAAATTATTGGGTACATGCTTTCGATAGGAAATTTATAGAGTAATAGTGACTAGGCTAAGTTATATGTGGGAATAAATTCTCTCTCGAGCAACTTACCCCGTTTCAAATGGGTTTCTCTCGAAAACCCACTTGCCGCATGAAGACCAACCTACGCCTTACCTCACTCTCTCTCTCGAGCTGAGTGTTAGGATATGGGACTAGGGCTCACCTTCACGGATTGAACCTCATGTCGGTCCCTTAGGCCATCAATCTAGTAGTCTTGGTTTCGCGACCTCTCACTTGAGCAAGCCGAAAACACATAAATAAACTTGTATTTCCAACTACAAATTTGTTAAATTCAACCACAACTACTAAACCAAATTACCATTAAACTAAATTTAATCTATTAGCAAGCAAGTCCCAACAACAATCTTAACCCATATTCTCTATATCACACCCCAAGAATTGGGGTTTTTAGCCACACATCAAGAGATAGAAATTTATATCTAAATGAGCTTTCATTCAAATGAGTATGAACATTTATGTCTTGTTACAGGCCAAGAATGAAGAATCCAAGAGACCCAAGTCCAAATCGTTGGAGATGAAACCCTCTTCTTCTTCAAGTTTCAAAACCCTCTCAAACTCAGAGAAAAAGTACTACAAATTATATTAATTTTTTCACACTTAAAATCTTATGATACTGAAATTTGAGCCTAAGTTATAACTCTTAACGAGTATTTGTAGTTTTCAAAGATCTGTGCTGCAGCGGACCATTCGGCGACATTAGTCGGAATCACCAATCAACTCGGCGATTCACCCTTTAGTGTAATTTATCGCCGTCTTGCACCATCCTTCGGCATCGCCGTACTCTGGGTTGTTAGGCGACATAGTACTGCTTCGCAGAACTTCTCGGCGATGCGCTAACTGCTTCCTTTTTCCACCGACTTGATCCTTTCCTTCAGGCTCAGTACACTGGAACAAAAGGCGAAGTGAGACTCTTCGGCAACTCACCAAGTGGACTCGGTGATCTTGAGGCCATCATTTTCTCGTTCATTTCAGCATTTTCGTTCCTTTTTGTGAAGTAGTGTCCATGCTTTCCTTCAAACTTCAAATACCTGAAACTTTAGAGTTTTCATCAGATATTGAGATAAAATCAGCATTTGAGGACACAATTTCTATTAAAATATAGCCATAAATGAGTCCGATTCGTGGACTCATCAGTCTTCTCCTCCAAATGCTCTTAAATATCTCAACGGGTTTTCTATTAGGGGTGTGTATCGGTCGGTTAAGTTCGGTTTTAAGTAGTATGGTTTGGTTTTATAGGTTTTCTAGTTTTAAAAGTACTAAACTGATAACCAAACCAATAAGATATTTGTTATCAGTTTTTAGTTTATCTGTTTTCACTCTTTAACGATTCCATTTTTGGTTTACCCAATAAGAAAATGCTTTCAAAAAAATTTTATGACTTGTCCAACAATTTGATGCAAAATAAAGAAGCGAGAAATCAAATTATTCATTGAGTGCAGAAATTTTACTTAGTGTGGTAAAAGTATAGGAAATATTCACAATTCACAACCCTATCAATTGTCTTTGCAAACCGTAGCCATTGTTGTTCTTAGGTTTTTAGGTTTTGACGATGTGAACCTAAAGACAAAAGTAGTGCTAAGACCTAAGGGGTAAATGTAGAGAGTAGAGTTAAAGTAGTGTTAATTGTGTAGGGTCCTTATAGTTATAGTCTAATATAGTGACTTTTTTAATATTTTTTATTTGATATTTATTTATACCTAAAAATTAAAATAGTAAATTATTATATTCTTAATGCATTATCGGTTAACCCAATAACTCAATATAAAAAACCAATATCGAATCGATAACCCAATAATATTTTTTTATAAAATCATTAAAGAACTATTAACCCAATAACCGAATAACAATAAACCAATAAGACCGTACAAGGACCTACGGATTACAACATGGTCCTTACCTTGGCAAGTAGGACAATCTCTTTTCAGTGTGGGAGTAAGACACCAAATTCCATGTTATAGCTCACATGGTCTATGTCGATCAAAGGTAAATATCCCAGAAAAGATATGTTTTCTTAATTAGGTTATGTTTCATACATATGTCATGATTCTTATATATTGCATTGACCTTTTTATGACTTATGACTTTAGCTTATCATGATTTGATATGTTTTACACTGGTTATGTATTAACATGTTTTAAATTCATCATGTTATTGTGTTTATGTTATTATGCATATTCCTTATACTCAATTCATTAATAGTATTTACGCATATATCTATTGTGCCTATATAGTTTAATAATGTAGGGTCAGACGTTCCTTTATCCGTTCATAAATAGATTGAATCTATCAACTTTGGTTTGCTTGTGGTGAGTCCTCATGGTTCGAGGGTGTGATCACTTGTTATGAGTTCTTGCTTGTTTTAATGTCAATTCAGTTTCCAAACTATTTGCTTGGGACTTGTCCTAGTTACATTTATAATTTAGAGGCTTGTTGCCACACTTTGTATGTTTCCGCTTATGAGATGGTTGTACTGTAATCTTGGTATCATTTATGATATTGGTGTTGAGACCTAAATCTCTCTTTCTTGGCTCATTTTCTGTTATTGCTCTTCTCAGTGCATGCTTATTTCAAGTAACTTGTTTAAGGTCTCTTCGCCATGTGAATTCTAGGGATAGTTTGGGTCATCACAGATACGCTTTTGGGGGATTAATAACTTGCATTTGCAGGTCTACTAGGGGTGCCCGGGGAGAACTTGGATTATATGGCATCGCATCTTACATTTTCGTGGACATGAAAAAAATTAAGGGGCCTAAAACTACACATGGACCTACCCTTACGACCGTGGAGCGACATAGCGGGAAGAGATGATCCTGAACCATATGTATGGGTTGGAGATGCTACATCATAGGAATGGTTTATGGGGGTCCACATAGAGTAGTTAGATGAGGTAGAAACAAATTATCTACTAAAAGACCATGCTAGAGTAGTCTTGAGATTAGGGACAAATTTCTTTGAGCCCTTTTATGATGATATGCCCACTGACGAGGACAGGCTCCCCACTGGCTCAAATGTGGATTTTGACTCTTATGAGGTTGTTGATCTATTTCAGTCCATTGAAGATGCTGAAGGCGATGATGAAATGAAGATTGATTAGGAAAATTCTCCACCCTACCTTTGTCTTGATCTATGTGAATTGTTTTTTAAACACTAGCGACAGTTCTTTACTTTTAAGTGTGGGTTGGGGAACTGAGCTTTTCATGTGTACCTAATAGGGTGTTTTGTTATTATTAGTCTTTTTACTTTGGGTTTCTTGGAGTTTGTTTCCAGTTCTTTGACCAAGGAAAGTCCCTTTGAACTGTACAAAAAAAAAGATTTTCTTAGTAGGATTGAGTTAGTCATCGTTGTTGAGTGACGTTTACCTATAATGGATAGATGATGACCATTTTAAGGGTGATTTTTAATCAATTTGTATATTAAGTCATAGTGTTTGATTAGGCTACAAAATTAAATGTGGTCTCAATGAGTTTGCCTAAGTGGAATTGAACATATTACGTGTGTGTGTGAATTTATAAGGGCCCTATGAAATATGTGGCCGAAATATAAATGTTATTCATGTTGAGTCTTGAGTCTTGGTCGAGTGTGAATGTGTGGAGTTGTTCAAGGGCGAACAAAGCTCTAAGTGTGAGGTGGTCACCTATGGCATCTTTCGCACGCCCCGAGGCTACCCCCGTGACGTAACACGGGACCTAGGACTACAAGTGACACCAAGCTAACCCTAAACTACCATATCATAAGAATACTTAAAGATCTTACTGAAAATAGAAATAATGAACAGAAGCTTAAACATGAGGTAAAAATGAAATGATGGGGAATACCCAATCTAAGTCTGAATAGATAAACGCCTCAGAGTTCAATAACTACTGAAAGATCAAACTCCAACTAACACTGAATCTAACAATGTCTGAATAAAAGCCTCTAACTGACTAGAGATGTTGGGACATGTCCCCAACTAACACTAGCAAAACTGAAACTAAAAGGACAAAAAATGAAAGAAAACATGTCCATCATCCTCGAAGAATGGGGACTCACCACTGATATTCCTGAGCTGGAGATCGGGAACTGATCTATGCGTGATCTGAATATTGAGGACCAGAATCTACATCACGATAAGATGTAGCACAGAGTATGTGTCATTACTTAAAAGTAACTCAGCATGCAGGCTAGCATAAAACTGAACAACAATATATAACTGAAATAAAGCATGCTGAGCAATGATATAAGATGAACATGATGAATATATTGAACATACTAATCATGATCTAAACTGAATGTAATGAACAAGTACATAACATGCTGAAATTGAATACTGAGATATAACCGGTAACCTGGTCAATGCACTAGAATCTGATAGTGGGAGCTACTAATAACCGACATAAAACCATGTGAGCTAAATGTGGAGTCCAATTTCTTACCCCATCGAGAGGAACCAATATACCTTGCTAGGGGTATAAAGGCATGACTGGCGTGATCACTAAATATGATGCCCACAGAGGTGACTTAACCTACGGGGGCATGTAGTTTTGGGACTATGAGGGTTACTAACACTAGTACACTCGGTATTAAGCCTACTCCCAACTAGAATGTATAAAATACAACATAACTGCAATAAACTGGATAGCTCAAAATTTTGATATGCTAACCAAAAATCCAATATTAAGTATTGATAATGAAACATTTGTAAACTGATGCATGTATATATGTATAAACTGACCTAGAGAGTGTAATTCATGAACTAAACGAATTTACACAAATAGGGTTCAGAATTTCATGTAAGAATTAAGCAACATAGTTACGAAAGCCTATTTTGATTTGGATTAGTCTAACAGCTAAATCACAACAAGAATCTGAAGTTCTAGAAACCCTAAGTCTAAATATAATGAATGGAATCAAGAATTTAATTAAATTCTAGGGATCCAATGGGTGAAAGGAACCCACTAGTGAAATTCCACATACCTGGTGACGAATTTCATGAAGAAATCTTTCGATTCGGGGTTGGAACTTAAGGAAATCTTTTTGTGTTCTTGGAGAGAGTTGGTCGACTCTTTCTCCTCTTTTTCGTTCAACTTGGATGAATTTTATAGAATGAGTTGACTTGGTTAAAGTCTAATTAAGTTACTAGGCTAAAACTGACAAAAACGACGTAGTTTAGGGTTTAAACGACGTAGTTTAGGTTCCTAACGCATAGGGAAAAGAACAAAACGACCCTGACTTGAAAGTTGTTGGGGCCAACCAATGGACCGTCGATAGACATATGGTCCGTCCTTGTCAACCGTTATTTGGCTTCAGCTAGGGGGTCTTGAGGGGTCTGAAGTATGGATTATGGTCCCACCTACGGTCCGTAGGTCCTGGTGTGGTTCTAGACTTCGCCAAATTTTCTAGGCTATCTAAGGAAGGGCTGTAGACGGCCAACCACGGACCCCATCGATGGTCCGTGGGTGGTTCCCGTTGGTGGCACCTGCAACTTCTGAAATTCTGCATTTTTGGTCTGTCTGGAATACGGGGTGTTATATTATCTTCCCCTCAGGAACATTTGTCCTCGAATGAAGACTAAACTAGTTGAATATGGAGAGAAAGAGTTGCAAACCCTACCACTAAATACTGGAAACTAAAATCTAACTAAGTTCCAAGAACATGTAAGTACACTGAAAATGCAAGTGTATCTAAAGGAATATGACACTAAGACTGAATCTACGCAAGAGTAACTGAAAGATTGGAGAGGAATTGTTACCTCAAGCTAGAATGGAATCGAAAGGAAAGAGATGAGGATACCTATCCTTCATGGCTGCTTCCATTTCCCAAGTAGCTCCTTCTATGGACTGACTCCTCCACAAAACCTTCACTGAACCAACTTTTTTGTTTCTCAACCTTCGAACCTGACGATCAAGAATCTTAGTCACATACTCATAAGTGAGACTATCCTTCACCGCCACACTTCCCAATGGTACTATAGATGCCGAATAACCTACACACTCCTTCAACAATGAAATGTGAAAGACCAGAAGGACTGTTGTTAGTTCTGCTAGCAACTCTAACTCATAAGCCACTTTACCAACTCTTTTCAAGATCTTGTAAGGGCCTACATATCTTGGACTGAGCTTCCCTTTCTTGCCAAATCTCATCACCCCTTCATATGTGATTTTTTCAGGAAAACCCAATCATCAATTTGGAACTCCAAGTCCCTTCTCCTTACATCTGACTTCTGGCGACTCTGGGCTATTTTAATTCTGTCTCTAATGAGTTGAACATTTTCCATAGCATCATGAACCGAATCTGGACCTATTAAGGCTACTTCACCCACTTCAAACCAACCAACTGGAGATCTACATCTACGCCCATATAATGCCGCATAAGGGGCCATCTAAATAATAGAATGGTAGCTATTATTGTAGGCACAGTCTATAAGAGGAAGGTGATCATCCAAACTACCCTTGAAATTGATCATGCACGCTCTCAACATGTCCTCTAAGGTATGAATGGTACGTTCTGCCTGACCATTCGTCTGTGGATGAAATGTTGTGCTGAGATTAACCTGAGTATCAAGACCTTTCTGAAATGACTTCTAGAAATGAGAGGGAAACTAAGGACCTCTATCTGAGATGATAGACAAAGGAACCCCATACAACCTAACTATCTCATTACGGTAAAGCTTCGCATAGTCCTCCACCGAATTTGTAGTCTTGACAGCTAAAAAATGAGTCGACTTAGTAACTTTTTCTACTATCACCCAAATTGAGTCATGTTGTCTGAGAGTACGAGGTAAACCTGTAATGAAGTCCATGTTTATCACTTCCTACTTCCTTGTAGGAATGTTTATCTCTTGAGCCATACCTCCTGGTTTATGATGTTCTACCTTCACTTGCTGACAATTAAGGCACTGTTGTTTGCGTAATCAAAACACAACTTCCAATGCAAGTGTCAACGATCGTACAATAGTAAAGTAACCCAACCAAGGGTTGGGATCGTTCCCTAGAGAATTAGTAGAAAAATAAAATTTAGTTCTAATTAGTCATAGCTAAAGACATTGTCGAATATAAACATGTTAAATCTAAGGGGTGACACAAAAGTGTCAATTAATGATGGGGGTTTTTTGTCACAAGTAAGCAGAAACAGCAAAAATACAGGAGTACTAATCAAGGAGATAAGGTTCTTGGGATGTGATAGGAATATGGGAAAAACTAAACTATTGGTTACATGCTTTTAACAATAAATATGTTGAATATTTGTGACTAGGTTAGACTATAGAGGGAATAAGTTCTCTCTCGAGCAACTTACCTCGAATCAAATGGGTTCCCCTCGGACACCCACTTGCCGCATGAAGAGCAACCTCCTCCTTAGCCCACTCAGTCTCTCTAGCTGAGTGTGTGGGAATAAGACTAGGGTTCACTCTCTCGAGTTGAACCTCATGTTGACCCAATCCCACCGGCCATCAATATAGTAGTCTTAGTTTTACGACCTCTCTCTTGAGCAAGCCGAAAACACAAAGGTGAAATCGTATTTGCAACTACAATTTCATTAAGTTCCTTCACAACAACTAAACAAAATCACATATAAACAACAAACAAATCATCAACAAGCAAGACCCAATAGATACTCTAGCCCATATTCACAAAATCACACCCCAAGATTTGGGGTTTTAGCTAAACATGTAAAAGAGATAGAAATTTATACCAATGTGAGTTTGCATTCAATAGGGTATGAAGATTTAAGTCTTAAAACAAACCAAGAGTGAAGAATCAACAAGACCCAAGTCCAATTTGTTGGAGTTGAAACCCTTTGAATCTTCAAGTTCTTCAAAACACTCTCCAAACATAGAACTCAAAAAGTCTATATTAAAAATTCTATATTAAAAATCTGATTACTAAGCTACAACTTTTCAATGAGTACTTATAGTTTTCAAAAATTTATGCTGCAGCGGATCATTCGGTGTCGTTAGTCTGGATCGCCAATGAACTCGGCAATCCGCCCTTCGGTCTAGTTCATCTCTGTCTTGCGTTAGCCTTCAGCATCGTCGTGTTTGGATCATTGGGCGAAACAATACAACTTCGCGGATCTACTCGGCAATATGCCGACTGCTCCTTTTCACAGCCGATTTGATCCTATCCTTTAGGGCTCAGCACACTGGAACAAAAGGCGAGGATAAGACCCTTTTAGAGACTCACTGAATGGGTTCGGCAATTCTCAGATCTTCATTTCTTCAATCTTTCAGCTACTTTTGTTTCTTTTTGCTAAGTAGTGTCCATGCTTACCCTCAAAATTCAAAAAGGGTGTCTTGAACAGTGCTACACAAGACTCAATCATGAATGCACACAACAAGACTCAAGTTACTTATGCAAAGATCAAATGTGCACTCAAAGATTCAAGTTGTGACTCACCAATATAAAAAAACCTCTTGCTCACAATACTTGCTTCAAATGCAAGTTAAAGCTCAACTAAAGTGTTCAAATGCCCTCACACAAGGAATGATTCCAATTTCACACACAAAGGTTTAATCATTTAAAGCTCCGTAATCAAATGCAACGCTCACTCTCACAAGGAAGAACACAATGCATGCTTTCACCCATAGGTTAGCCCGTATTTTCCAATCAACATTTGTTTCAACTCACTCAAGATCAAAAAGGTCTTTTCAAGGCCTGTAATGGGGCTGAGTGCAAATGTATGGTCATTTAGGCTTAGTGACTTTCATCCTCATGAAATGTGGTGCTCACAACACTTACTTTCCTTTTCCTTTATCATTCTCTTTAGTTCTCATAAGTCATCCTCTTATTCACTTTCCATGGATTGTTTGGGAACCCCATTTCTTTTGTACTTTATTCCACAACTTTCTTTTTCATTATTTTTCTTTTTCTCTCTTTTTTTTTATATGGAGGGGTTCCATTTTTCTCAAAACCATGGGTAAGAGGAGACTTTCCTTGCTATTCTTGACTTGCCCTTATCTTTTCACCACACCCCCAACTTAGGCTTTTGGCCTAAGTTGGCTATTCAACTAACCACAACTTCATGAGGATTATGGGTACTAGATAAAGAAAGGTTATGATTTCATCAAGTTTCTTCCAAAACAAGGTAAGGCTCAAGGGGTGTTCAAAAGCAGTTCACACACTCACAAGGCAGGTCACAAAAGAGGTATATCTCAAATTGGCTCACACTCTTAGAAGTTGTCAAAGATCATATCAAGAGATAGCATCACTTAGTTGACCGGATCAACGGGGCAAAATCTAGGATCTATCATGCATGGTTCAAAGTAAGCTCATCATACTAGGCATTGACACTACAGTCAAACAAGACTCCACACTTTTGCTAATGTGCAATGATCATCACAAGAGACTCATTTCGATAGTCATAACGAGATGTAAATAGTTCACATATTGTCTACGCAAATTCATTTGGCCACATCCTTGCCATGCATTCATGTTCGTTCGATTGAGAGTGCTATTCAAGTCATCGATATTGATCAGAATCGAGGCTTAAATTTTGCAAAATAGCAGCCACATTCAACACATGAAAGATGGGAAAAAATTTCGGACTAGTCAAAATCATTTTTGCTATTAAAAATAAAAGGAGCCATAAGCTCAAACATCCATAGACACAGTATATCAAACACAATTTTTAAACAGAACAGCCCAAATACATTCACAAAAACATGAGTCACACATAGCACACAGAAGGTGAGTCTTACCCCACCACAATTAAAAGGTATTTGTCCTCAAATGCAAATGAAATAAAGTATCCAAAAATAAAAGTAAGTAAGATAGAGAGGGAGGTAGAGAAAAATCATGTCTACACAGTCGCTTCATCTGTCTGGACATCAATGCCCAATGTGTCAGCCTGGAATTTGATAATGACCCCCGGAGCTTCTTCAGAAGATTCAGCGACAGCTGACTTACTAAGATTGTCCAAGTCATGAGCCGCCAAAAAAGAGTTGATAGTTGTGAAGACTCCACATCTCCACGAGAGAATAGTGGGGTCTCGGGGATTTGTTCTCTTGCTGGCATTGGGCTTCTAGCCTTCATTATCCAATTTGGGAGGATTTGTTGCCTTTGTATTTTTCTTGAAATTTTTTGCTCTTGTTTGTCGGGGTGACATATCTCTTCCAGCTACTTTTGGTCTAGCCATTTCTGCAAAGCTTCGAGAAAAAGTTTGAAAGTATTCAGACAAAAGCAAGGTAGTTCATTTCCAGAATCACTTTGCCGAACCAATTAGCGAAGCATGCAACTACTTAGGCGGTTCACTGAGTGGAGTGTATAGAGAATACAAGGGTCCAGAGAAAGGGCTAACATGAAGTCTTTCAGCGAGGCGCCGAATGTGTTCAGCGACATCATGCTTCTCGCCGAAAGTTACAGAATTCAACATCAAATTTGGCATTAAATTAAAGGCAAGTTGGAGATTTTAGACGAACTACCGAGTGATTCAGCTAGCTCAACCCAGCTCTCCAAATGACCCAACGTGCCTTCTTTTGACCCAACTTTCTGAATTCACCCTGCAACCCCCTAAAACAAAATTAAGGCATGCACAACTCAAACTAGGCTTAGACCAAGTGACAATCATGCACAACCCATGATTTTTCATCCAATTTAAAGCGCAACCTTCAGGAAATAACTATTTAACTTAGTAAGGTCTAAATTTGAGAACCTAATAGGCGAACTAATATTCTAATCCTACCAGAGAGGCCTAACACACATCATCAAAGTAATTCCATTTCATTTGAGTACAACGTTCGAAGAAAGAAAAGTAGGGCTTGAAAACCAACCTTGGATGCTAATTAAGATGCTACTAAGATGATAGGTGGCAACACAATCCAGATCCAAGCACAATTTAATACTAAAAATGCTCTGAAAATGCAAAAATATAGGAACTAGCCTGTGGGTGTGAGTTTGGGAAGACAAAAGTGAGGGAAAGTGAATGAGTTTGAAACTTTTAAACCTTTGGCTTGCAAAACCATTTAGTTTTCGCCCATTCGGAGATATTAGTCAGGATCGCCAAATAACTCGGCATTTCGCCAAGTAGCCACTTGCCTTGCCCAATCTTACAGAACTTCTAGTTGTTCTGGGAGTCCAAACAGCGGTCTCTGTCGGGATCGCCGACTTGATTGGTGGTTCGCCAATAATTTTCTATGGTCGCCGAGTTTTACAAACTCCAAAGCAATTGGTCTTGAGTCTAACGACGGTTTAGTTCGAAGTCGCTGAACCGTTTGGCAATTCACTGATTGGACATGTGTCTCACCAATCTGCACTTTTCGTTCACTCTATATATTTCTATCTGCACAATCAACATACCATTATTTTATCAAAGTAAAAGAAAGCAATAAAGGGTTTTGGGTTACCTCCCAAATAGCACCTTAGTTAACGTTATGGCACGACGCAAGTCCACCTTCAAACCTCATTTTTAGGGCTAACCATAGTGTCACTAGGAAAACCCCCTAGTTTTCTCGGATTGAGGTGAGACAATATATGACCCATTTGGGTCTCTAACTGTTTGATCGAAACTAAATGGGAGGTGACAGACTAGCTAAGGGTGGACACATTTTCTTTCATGCCTTTTACAATTTTGTCTGACCCTTCAACTTTGTTGAGAATACGTGAGAGCATATCCTCAGGCCTACCACCTTCCGAGTCCTTGGGCTTTTGGTGCTCATGGGGAGGTACATATCTATCCTTCTCTCCATCCTTTCAATTCAGATTACGGTCCCTCCATTCACAATCTCGATCTTTCCGGCCTTCATCCCTACCCTATCCTTGGTTACCACCCTTCCTTGGGTAGTTTGAGTGATAGCCACTGCCTTGGTTGGCTATAAAGTTTACCTCCTCGTTATACAAGGCCTCAACTTAATCTCCTTGGTCTCTCTCAAGATCTTTTTCACTCTAATCCTTAGATACATTGAAGGTGAGAGCAGAGACTTGGTCCTTGCGAGTGTACCGCGCTCTGTTGATAGTTGTCATGCTATTTAAAAGTTGGGTTGCTACTACATATGGCTGCTGCATTAAGCCTCCAGGCGAAAGTTGGTCAGCTACCCTTTTGTTTACCAAGTCCAAACTCCAGTAAAAGTACTACAGCAGCACATTATCGGGTAACCCATGGGTTGGGCATTGAAGCACCAACTTTTTAAATCGTAACCAAGTCTCGTGCAGAGGCTCTCCTTCCAGACACTTAAAGCTCTGAATGTTATCCTGAAGGGTCATCAACTTCGAGGGAGGGAAAAGTCGCACCTGAAATGCGGTTACCAATTCCTCCCAGGAAGTGATGGATTCACGCGGCAACTCAGCCAACCATTTGCACGCTTCTCCCATCAACGAGAAAGGGAATAATCTTAACCGGACTGACTCCTGAGATATGTTTTTGAATGAGAATGTTCCGCACATCCACAAAGTTCCGACGATGTTCGTAAAGATCCTCGTGACGCAACCCGCTGAAAAGTCCCTTTAGTTGCAAGAGTTGCAACATAGTGCTCGTTATGTGGAACACTGCATTTCCCTCGACTTGAGGTAACCGGATAGCTCCAATACCTCCCATGAGATGAGGGCCATTGATTTTGGGCTCTTGGACATCATTGAGATTTTCGATGTTGTTTTGGTGGCCCACCTGGCTACCGTTGCTACCGTTAAAACTCATGCTTTCTGAAATATTCACACAAGCAAACAAAACAAAACTAAAAATTAAGTAAATTATGACTAAGAAGAACAAAAATTTCACCAAACTAATAATTCTGAAATAACATCACTCCCCGACAGTGGCGCCATTTTAATATTTGCGTAATCAAGACACAACTTCCAATGCAGGTATCTAGGATCATACAATAGTAAAGTAACCCAACTAAGAGTTGGGATCGTTCCCAAGGGAGTGGTTTTGAGAATAAGTAGAAAAATAAAATTTAGTTCTAATTAGTCATAGCTAAAGAAATTATCGAATATAAACATGTTAAATTTAAGGGGTGACACAAAAGTGTCAATTAACCATGGGAGGTTTTATCACAAGTAAGCAGAAATAGCAAAAATACAGGAGTACTAATCAAAGAGATAGGGCTCTTGGGATGTGATAGGAATACGAGAAAAACTCAACTATTGGGTACATCTTTTTGACAATAAATTTGTTCAATATTTGTGACTAGGCTAGACTATAAAGGGGATAAGTTCTCTCTCGAGCAATTTACCCCGAATCAAATGGGTTCCTCTTGGACACCCACATGCCGCATGAAAAGCAGCCTCCACCTTAGCCAACTCACTCTCTCGAGCTGAGTGTGTGGGAATGCGACTAGGGTTCACTCTCTCAAGCTGAACCTCATGTCGACCCAATCCCACCGGCCATCAATTTAGTAGTCTTAGTTTTACGACCTCTCTCTCGAGCAAGCCGAAAACATGAAGGTGAAATCGTATTTGCAACTACAATTTCATTAAGTTCCACCACAACTACTAAACAAAATCACATCTAAACAACAAATAAATCATCAACAAGCAACACCCTGCAGATAATCTAACCCATATTCACAAAATCACAACCCAAGAATTGGGGTTTTAGCTAGACATGTAAAAGATATAGAAATTTAAACCAATATGAGTTTTCATTCAAATGGGTATGAAGATTTAAGTCTTAAAACAAGCCAAGAGTGAAGAATCAACAAGACCCAAGTCCAATTTCTTGGAGTTGAAACCCTTTGAATCTTCAAGTTCTTTAAAACCCTCTCCAAACATAGAACTCAAAAAGTCTATATTAAAAATTCTATATTAAAAATCTAATTACTAAGCTACAACTTTTCAATGAGTATTTCTAGTTTTCAAAAATTTATGCTGCAGCGGATCATTCGGCGTCATTAGTCTGGATCACCAATCAACTCGGCAATCCGCCTTTTGGTCTAGTTCATCGTCGTCTTACGTTAGCCTTCAGCATTGTCGTGTTTGGATCATTGGGCGACATAGTACAGCTTCACGGATCTGCTCGGCGATACGCTGTCTGCTCCTTTCCACCACTGATTTAATCCTTTCCTTCAGGGCTCAGCACACTGGAACAAAAGGCGAGGATAAGACCCTTTTGGAGACTCGCCGAATGGGTTCGGCGATTCTCAGATCTTCATTTCTTCGATCTGTCAACTACTTTTGTTCCCTTTTGCTAAGTAGTGTCCATGCTTTCCCTCTAACTTTAAATACCTAAAACTTAAGGGTTTTCATCAGATATTGAGATAAAATATGCATTTGAGAATACTAATTCTATCAAAATATAGCCCTAAATGAGTTCAATTTGTGGACTCATCAGGAACTTAGCCACAAAATCCGCTATATCCCTTTTTATGCCATTCTACCAAAAGATTTCCCGCAAATCACAGTACATTTTTATGGCACCTGGATGAATATAATACCTAGAGTTATGGGCTTCTGTAAGGATATGTTGTCTCAACTTACCCACATTAGGAAAACATAAACGACCTAATAGCGAAGCACACTATCTCCCCCTTGGGAGAAAACCTCAACTTTCTATTGATGAACTGCACCTTTCAATTAAAGCAATATAGGATCACTGTCTTGTTTCACCTTGACCTCTGCTACCAATGAGATTCTGAACCATTTTGGATTGTCAAACCACTATCTAATATGCTCATAAGGCAAACTCCTAAGCAAGTAAGCCGGTGAACATCTTTTGCTAGTTCTTTCCTTTCTTCCTCAATATGCACTACACTACCCATATATAGTCTGCTAAGAGCATCAGCTACTACATTGGCCTTACAAGGATGGTAAAGCACATTCATATCATAGACCTTGAGGAACTAAAGCTACTCCTCTGCCAAAGATTCAACCCTTTCTTGGTGAACACCTACTGAAGGCTCTTATGGTCTGTGCACACTATGCAATTAATGTCTCCAAATCATTAGGGCAAATACTACAGCTGCAAACTCGAGGTCATGAGTTAAATAGTTCATCTCATGCACCTTAAGCTGCCTAGAAGAATAAGCTATAAGCTTACCTCGCTACATCAACACACAACCTAGGCCGACTCGAGACATATCACAATAGATTACATAACTGTCTGAATCCTCTTGTAGAGTCAAAACAGGAGTTGTAGTCAACCTAGTTTTTATTTCTGAGAAGCTCTTCTCACACTCATCTAACCGCTGAAACTTAACCTTTTTCTGAGTCAACTTAGTCAATGGAGAAGATATAGATGAAAATCCTTCCACGAACCTTCTGTATGAACTTGCTAATCCCAAGAAACTTTTGATATCTGTTGGAGAGATAGGTCTGGGCCATTGTTTCACTACCTTTATTTTTGAGAATCTACTAGGATCCCTTCGCTAGATAATATATGTTTAAGAAAAGCAACATATTGCAACGAATACTCACATTTGCTAAACATAGAGAATAAATGGCGATCGTTGAGAGTTTGCAGAATAACCCTCAAATGAGTCGCATGTTCTTCCTCATTCCTAGAGTAAATGAGGATATAATCAATAAAGACGATAACGAACAAGTCTAAATACTGAACACTCTATTCATCAAATCCATTAAAGCTGCAGGAGCATTGGTTAGTCCAAATGACATAAATACAAATTCATAATGACCATATCGAGTCTTGAAGGCTGTTTTCAGAATGTCTCTATCTCTGACTCTTAGCTGATGATAACCGGATCTGAGGTCTATCTTCAAAAAATTACTAGCACCCTAAAGTTGGTCGAATAAGTCATCAATCCTGGGGATGGGGTACTTATTCTTGATTTTGACTTTGTTCAACTACATATAATCAATGCACATCCTGAGAGACCCATCTTTATTTTTCATGAAAATCAATGGTACACCCCATGGGGAAATACTGGGCCTGATGAAGCCCTTATCTAGGAGGTCTTTCAACTGCTCTTTCAATTCCTTAAGCTCAGCTGTAGCAATTCTGTAAGGAGGAATAGAAATAGGCTAGGTATCTAGAAGGATATCAATTCCGAAATCAATTTCCCTTTCGGGATGAACTCCAGGAAGATCTCCTGAAAATGCATTCACTACAGGAACTGACTGAAGAGTTGGAGTTTCGGAGCTTGAATCCTTAACTCAAACTAGATGATAGAGATACCCCCTAGATATCATCTTTCCAGCCTTAAGGTAGTAAATGAATCGACCCATAGGCACTGAACTACTACCATTCTATTCTAAGACTAGCTCATCTGGAAACTGAAAACAAACGATCCTAGTTCTTTAATCGATTAAGGCATAACAGGAATGTAATAGATTTTCTAAGGTGACTTTCGGGGAGACCGTGACAGGGAAGTTTCTGTATACCCGTCTAGCTATAACTGGGTAACTGACTGGAGTAGAGACTGAGAAGGGTTCTGAGAGAGTTTCTAGACTAACACCGAAGTTCACTGCTACATATGAAGTTACAAATGAGAGAGTAGCCCCTGGATCTAACAAAGCATAAACATCTAAACGAAAGACTCGCAACATACCAGTAACTATATCATCAGAATCTTTCTGATCCTGGCAAGCCTAGAGAGCATACAATCTGTTCAGGCGCTGACCGCCACGTGTACCAGATGAAGTACCCTGCTGAGTTGGGCGACCTGCTGGTGCTGCTGAAGTTGTACACTGAGCCCTACTATTGTTACATCCTTGTCCCTGTTTAGAAGAAGGGCAGTCCTTTAACCTTTGACCAGTCTGACCACACCCAAAACATTCATCCTTTCTTGCAAGACACACGCCCAAATGGTTCTTATCACACTTTGGACAAGTTGGGTAGGTTCTAGTACCTGAAACACTTCTCTGGGACTTAGAGCCTGATGCCTTGCCTTTATGATCCTGTCGAAACCTGGGGAATGGAGTACTAGCTGATGAAGGTGTTGGGCAGAAGATTTCTGTTGAAACTACGAGCGATTTCCACAACCTCATTTCTGTTGATAGTACTTATAGTTTCCTGTCCTAGCCTTTTCGTTGTCCTTAGCTAGTTTTCTAAGCTTATGTCCCTCAACTTGCTAAGCATGAATCATGAGCCTAGAGATAGTCATATCCTCTAACAACATCACATTTATGCACTCTGTCTTCACCATGTCAGATACTCCAAATAAGAACTTACTCATCTGCACCTTAGGATCAGCAACCATATGTGGAGCATGCTTGGAGAGCTGGGTGAACTTAAGTCCATACTCTTGGACCGACATAGAACCTTGTCTCATATTTATGAATTCCTGAGCCTTTGCCTCTCTCAACTCCCTTGGAAAGAACTTGTCTAGAAAAGCTCCAGTAAACACTCCCAAGACACAAGAGCTGCATTCTAACCCATGTTTTCCTTACATTAAGTGAACAAAATATGAGCTACATCCTTTAGCTAGTAGGACACCAATTCTACCCTATCTCCTATGATCTTCTTGACCTCATCAATAAAATTCTTGGGATCCTCACTAACTTGTGACCCTAGAAACTCAGGCAGGTTCATCCTAACAAAATATCGGACCCTAGCTGCCACTAATCCACCATTTCCATTAGTAGGAACTGGAACTTGTTGATTGTTCTGGTTGGCTACACTCTAGGCTTGAGTTGAATAGTATTCCAAAATTCAGCATTCAAAACCTCATAATCTTGGACTGGAGGAGCTGCGTTAGTGTTGCGGGCATTAGAATTCCTTGGGTAAGCTCTACGAGGAGGCATGATCTGAAAATGCATAACATCGAGTGAGAAAAAAGTGATCATACCGACACACAATAAGAATAACAAGAAAGTGAAGTTTTTCCTAAAACATTTCATTACCTTACCCTCATATGTGTGGCGCGCCTCACACTCACGAAAGGGACTCTACTTAGTATGGCTTTTCAGACATCCTAGGACTCTTGAACCTAGTGCTCTGATACGAAGTTTGTCACGCCCCGAGGCTACCCCCTTGATGTAACATGGGACCTAGCATCATGAATGATCCCAAGCTAACCCTTAACTGGCATATCATAAGCCTACTTCAAGATTTTATCGAAAATAGAAATACTTAGCAGAAGCTTAAACATGAGATAAAAATGAAATGATGGGGAATACCCATTCTGAGTCTGAATATATTAAAAATTGAGAGTCCAATAACAACTAAAAGATCAAACTCCAACTAAAACTGAATCTAACTATGTCTGAATAAAAGCCTATAATTAACTAGAGATACTAGGACATGTCCCCAACTAACTCTAGAAAAACTGAACTAAAAGGACTAAAAATGAAAGAAAACATGTCCATCGTCCTTGAAGAATTAGGACTCACCACTGATATTCCTGAGCTGGAGATTGGGAACAGATCTATGCATGATCTGATTGTTGAGGACCTGAATCTACATCACGAGAAGATGTAGCACAGAGTATGTGTCATTACATAAAATTTACTCAGCATGCAGGCTAGCATAAAACTGAACAACAATATATAACTGATATAAAGTATGCTGAGCAATGATATAAGATGAACATGATGAATATATTGAACAGACTAATCATGATATAAACTGGATGTAATGACCAAGTACATAACATGCCAAAATTCAATACTGAGATATAACTGGTAACCTGGTCAATGCACTAGAATCTGATAGTGGGAGCTACTAATAACCGACATAAAACCACGTGAGCTAAAGGTGGAGTCCAATGTCTTACCCCATCGAGAGGAACCAATATACCTTGCCAGGGGTATAAAGGCATGACTGGCATGATCACTAAATATGATGCCCACAGAGGTGACTTAACCTACGGGGGAACGTAGTTCTGGGACTATGAGGGTTACTGACCCTAGTCCACTCGGTATTAAGCCTACTCCTAACTAGATTGTATAAAATACAACATAATTGCAATAAATTGGATAGCTCAAAATTTTGATATACTAATCGAAAATGTAACATTAAGTATTGATAATGAAACATTTGTAAACTGATGCATGTACATCTATATAAACTAAACTAGCAAGTGTAATTCATGAACTAAACAAATTTTCACAACTAGGGTTCTGAATTTCATGCAAGAATTAAGCAACATAGTTACGAAAACGTAATATTTCGATTTGGATTATTGTAATAGCTAAATCACAACAAGAATCTGAAGTTCTAGAAACCCTAAGTCTAAACATAATGAAGGGAATCAAGAATCTAACTGAATTCTAGGGACCTAATGGGTGAAAGGAACCCACTAGCTAAATCCCACATACCTGGTAACAAACTTCACGGAGATATATTTTGATTTCGGGGCTGGAACTGGAGGAAAGCTTGTTTGGATAGGGTTGGTCAACTTTTTCCCCTCTTTTTCGTTCAACTTGGATGAATTTTGGAGAATGAGTTGACTTGGTTATAGTCTAATCAAGTTACTAAGCTAGAATTGACCGAAACGACGTAGTTTAGGGTTAAACGACGTAGTTTAGGTACCCAATGCATAGGAAATAGACAAAAATGACTTATTTGAAAGCTGTCATGGGCAACCGACTGATCGTCGATGGACCTACAGTTTGTCCTGGTCAACCGTCATTTGGCTTCAGAGAGGGGGTCCTGAGGGGTCTGAACTACGGACCGTGGTCCGACCTACGGTCCGTAGGTCCTAGTGTGGTTCTGGACTTAGCCAAATTTTCTGGGCTATTTGAGGAGGGGCTGGACATGGCCAACCATGGACCCCACCTACGGTCTGTGGGTGGTGCCCGATTGTGGCACCTGCAACTTCTGAAATTCTACATTTCTTGTATGTCTAGAATATGGGGTATTACAATATTTATATGCCAAAAAGGCAATTTAATCGCCTACATGAGCTAAGTGTGATACCAAAACCTCATTTCATTGATAGAATTTGAGTCATGTTTATGCATCTCGAGTAACCGATGTTATGAATTATATGTAGGTTTGGAAGCACGAGAAATATGCACAAAATTGACAAGAAATAAAGTGGATGTGAAACGGATGCGCAAAAGCATAAGAGACAAGTTGCAAATGAGCTAAAGAAGGACTGAATGAGAAAAAATACCCAGCAACATATTGGATACGTTTCTAGGAGTTATGAATTAATATTTGGCTCAAGCGAATTTTGGAGACAATGAAATGTGTATGAAATGTGTATGCTCTCTGGTATGAAAAGTTACTCCTAATTCGTATAATTGTGTGAAAAAATAGATTCAAAATTTTTGGAGTACCATTAGGGCTCTTTTGGTCTGAGAATAAGTTATCCCGAGATTAGTTATTTAAATATATCGTTATCCCTTTATAATTTGGAATAAAAATAGCACTATGATTCCAAGATTACTAATCTCAGACTAAGTTACCTGCGACTTTTTCAACCAAATATGTGATAAACTTATCCGAAACTGACTCTCGAAATTAGTTATTCCATATCCCTTATATATCAAACGAGCCCTAATGTAATGACCATCACGGTCATTTATTTGCTTTTGTGTTTATTTCTTGTTTTGCTCCTCCCGTAGCATGTATGTTGTGTTTAGGAATATTCCATATTCTTGGATATTTTTCTTACTAGTTATTTATTTCCTTTCATGGAAATGCCCTCTATTATGTATAAAGCAAAGACAATTGTACATCAATGAAATTCAAGACTTTAATATAGCTCTTTCGTGGTATCAAGAGTCATACCCACACGACAAGCTTATTACAAGTTAATCAGTTGTTTCCACTTTTTCACCATTACCAATCAATAATATCTTCTTCATTAATTCCATCATTAACAACATCCCAAGCCTACACAAATGTCACGCCTCGAGCCTACACCCTGGGTGCGAATGGTACTCGAGAACCATTGTTGGCTCCAAGTGAACCCTTGGCCTAGCTTAACTCTTAGCGGAAGACTTACTCATAAATAAGATGAACTTAAAAAATAAACTTCACTCAACTGTCTCAAAATATAAACGCATAATGTTTTAAAAATAAACATTCAACTAGCCAAAGAGGCAACTCAAGTCTCAACATAAACAATTGAAAATGAAAAACTCATGAACTATTGTCAATATATCTATCTATCTATTAATCTATCTATCTATCTATCTAGCTATATATTTATCTATCTATAAAGCCTCTAATACTATGAGGGATGTCGGGACAAAATCCCCGATCATCCTAACAAACTGAAAAGACAAAACATAATAAATGGATCCTCCGGAAGCAAGGAGGCTCACCAAACCACTCTGGTCTGAACTGGATCAATGAAGCACTAGATGCTGATCCTGGTGACTTGTATCTCCATCATAAAAGATGCAGGCCAAATGGCGTCAGTATATTGAATGTACGACCAAGTGAGGGGAAATCTAAACAAGACATAAGATTGAACTAGAAGTGAAAGAAATACTTACCTCAACTCAACTCAACTTAGAGATACTCAACGCATTTCAATATAAAGCAATTGTAAAGAATGAAATATAAAGAAAAGCTCTTAAAACACTAGATAACAACTCAATGTATTTAAAAAAAACAATATACTCACTTTGTATGCAAGAATACAACATAAACTCTGTTTGTATATGAAAATACAAAATAAACGTTGTGAATATAAGAATATAAAATATCTCTGTGGGAGTTTCTCAAATCGAAAACCATCACTATGAGCTATGTGATGATACAGTGTCTAGCACATACTGCCAGAACCGTCCTATACTTTTTCGTGGTATAGAACCTACAACTAAGTGGATCCACTAGTCTATACTAAACAACATTAAGGAATCATCTAAAAAGTATGACCCTTTTTGCCCATGTTGCTATATGGATTATGAGGACTTTGAGTTATCTGAACTTGTCCCCATATTGGTGCTCAATACTACTCCCAAAATGTAACTAGCTCATCTGTTTAAAAACATAACTCTTTCTGTGGTTTGAGATTATTACTCAAAAATGTTTCTCTTAAAAGAGATGGTACTCAAAACTGCTCAAAAACTCTTTCGGAAATTGGTGTTTTCTCTCATAGTAAATGTGAAAACATTTACTCTTGGGAATACTTAGTTCCCATATATTATTTTGAAGAAAATAAACTTAATTCTACTCTTTCTCAATCTCAAATGCTGAAGTCTTAAAACAAGTTTTAAAATGTTTGCAAAAGACTTCTTAAAAGACTTGAAAGAACTCTTAAGACTTAACTCTTAGCTCTACCTTGAATTTGAATTATAAATTCAAGGTTATGATCTCATTTTATAGATCATCTCTTGATGTTTAGACATACTTTAGAGTGTAGAAATTAATTAGAAAACATCGGTACGATTCGAGGGAACTCATACGAAAAGAAGGAGTAAAAACTAGGGGAGCTAGCGACCCTGGCGCACTGAGTAGCGCAGGGCGCCAAACCCTGAACTATAGAAGGTAAGTTGGGGATCACTAAGTGGTTTGGCACCACAGGAGCCAAACTATAGACGCCCCTTTCTGGCGCACTGCTGGAGCGACACGCCAGCCCCAGCCCAAAATTTCCCGACAAAATTTCTTTTTCCTTTCTAACCCCAATTCACCTAGAATCGAATGGTTTATTCCCCAATCACTAAGATTCGAATAACCAATATTAGTTCACAAGAATCTACTCAAAATCAACTCTTAAACTCGATTGATTATCTCAAGAAATCATCAAACCCATCCAAATTCAAGAACAGAAACAATACTTAAAGAAACTAATCAAGAATTCAATTTCTTCAATCTCAAGGATAAAACTTCACTGAAATAACATGATTGGACTGTGGGCGAACGAATCCAACACTATGAGAACTCACACATCTCTTTGGGATTGAACCCTTGGCGAAACAACCTTCCATTCCCAAGCAAACTCCAAGAATGCCTTGACTTTTCTCCTTTTCTCCTCTTCTTAAACTCCTCTCAAAACCCTAGCATAATTTAGGACTTGTAAAAACTGAACCAAATCAGTTTAGACCCATAAGTATTACCAAAATTCGCTTCAATCTGATTGGGTAAGAAAAAGACCAAAATACCCCTCTTAAATTCGGGTAACTTTCCTTAATTGTACAAGCAGATTTCTAAATGATCATATCTCCCTCATCTAGACTCAAAAGTTAGCAAAATTTGTGGCATTGGAAAGAGGAGTCAAAGACCTTTCATTTGATATCTTATGGGCCACCAAACTCATCTTGTATTGAAAGTTATGGTTGTTTGAATTTGACCCAAAACTCATAACTTAAGCTTAACTTGCAAAATTTCAGATTTTTCTCTTTCCAAATTAGTTCTTTCTAATTTTAGATATTTCTAAGACGGGATGTTACAATATCTCTCCATTGGGAACATTCATCCTCGAATGAGATCACTCTAAGTATAACTATGGGTGGCAACCTCTAACACCCAACTCAAACACCCAACATGCATTTCAACATGGCATAGCACATCAATTAAAAGATTGTTTTACATTACCTTGGTCTGAAATTTCTTTGGACTCAAAGAGATATGGTATCTCTACTTCATATCCTCATCAGCCTCCCAAGTAGCCTCCTCAACAAACTGATTTCTCCAAAAGACCTTCACTGATGTTACCTCCTTTCTCCACTTGCAAACTTGACGATCTAGGATCTAAACAGGAATCTCCTCATAAGATAGGTTGTCCTTAATACCAACATTTTAAGTAGGTATAATAAGTGAAAGATCGCACATACACTTCTTTAACATAGAAATATGAAACACCGGGTGGACTACTGCTAACCCTTGAGGTTGCTCTAACTCATAATCTCATTGCCAAATCTCTTGGATATAACGACCAATATACCAGGGACTAAGCTTCCCTTTCTTACCAAATCTCATTACACCCTTCATGGGTGAAACCTTCAAATAAACCCAATCATCTGCTTCAAACTCCAAGTCTCTTCTCCTAACATCAATATAGGATTTCTAATGATTCTGCGATGTTTTCAACCTTTCTTGAATAACTTTCACTTTCTCCATAGCTTGATGAACCAAGTCTGGCCCTATCAACCCAGCTTCACCAACCTTAAACCATCCTATAGGAGCTCTGCATCTTCTCCCATAAAGAGCTTCACAAGGAGCCATCTAGATGCTAGAGTGGTAACTTTTGTTGTAAGCAAACTCAATGAGAGGTAAGTGATCATCCCAATTACTTTTGAAATTAATCACAAAAGCCCTAAACATATATTCTAAAGTATGAATGGTGCGCTCTGCTTGACCAGCAGTCTGAGGATGAAAAGCAGTACTCAAGTTCACCTTTGAACCCAAACCTTTCTGGAAAGACTTCCAGAATTGTGCAGTAAATTGTGCACCTCTATCTGAAATAATCAACACT
Organism: Solanum pinnatisectum; assembly: GCA_035578085.1. Taxonomy (NCBI): domain Eukaryota; kingdom Viridiplantae; phylum Streptophyta; class Magnoliopsida; order Solanales; family Solanaceae; genus Solanum; species Solanum pinnatisectum. Next base: position 19,203,507 of record CM069079.1, read on the forward strand.
AGAATTGCCTAACTACCTCTTGAATATATAACTTGGCATAATCCTCAGCTGAATGGGTAGTCTTTACGAGCAAAAAGTGGGCTGATATATTCATTCAGTCTACAATCACCCAAATAGAATCATGATGCCTACCAGACCATGGCAAGCCAGTAATAAAATCCATGTTGATCATCTCCCACTTCCATTCTGGAATCTTTATATTCTAAGCCATACAACCGGGCCTTTATTGCTCTACCTTAACTTGTTGACAATTTGTGCATTTAGCAACGAACTCTGCAATACCCTTCTTCATGCTACTCCACCCACAGACTACTCTCAAGTCACGATACATCTTTGTGGAACCAGGATTGATAGAGTATCTGGAGCTATGAGCTTTGTTGACACCCTATTTTCACCAACCTTTAGCTATTTCAGAAATGCTATTCAATTAAATACGTATTTTTAAAACACATCCCCGGTTTAGAGTTTTAATTGATTTTATATAAAAAAATTATAATTTTAGTATGCATGCTTTACACAATTATCGTAAATATTATTAAATATTTTTTAAATTATTAGTAAAACTCAAAATAATTATTTTATTTCAAATGTTTTAAATTTTAAGTGACTTTTATTATATACAATGTTATAATATTTGTAGTATTTTAATTGGATAGCATTTCTTTAATTTTCCTCAAAATCATATAGATTGTAGCTTATTTTATTTTAATTCATTCCAATTCTAGCCTATTCAATTCCAATGTTATTTCAATAGTAACCACCCTTTCATTTCAATTCTAACCAATTTTATTGCAATTTTGGCCATTCCAAATCCAATCCAATCTGATTTAAGATCCTATCTTTCAATCTCGGTCGTTCGTCTTGCGAAAATCAAACTTAACCACTCATCTCATTTCAATTTAAGGGCCAGGATTAAAAATCTCATCTCTTTCCTTTTAATCAAAAGACCCGAACCCTAACAGTATTCATTCTTCCTCTCCTCTCTCCTAGACCACCGCACCACCCTTCTCATCCTCCTCCTCCTCCTCACCGCTTCTCCGACCACCACAAGAGGCAATGACGCCCTCTCTCTCTTCTCCTCCCCTTCCCGTCGCTGCTTTCCTCTTCTCCTCCGATGAGAAATAACAGCCAGCAGTGCCCAATGAGCTCCACGCAGCATTGCCGCTTTCTCTCTTTTGGCGAGGACGAGAGCAGAACACCAGCAGCCGACGAGAACCACCGAAGAGCAGCCACACGGACAGCAGCGCCGCCTCCACCCCTCTCTTCTCTGGCAGAACTCGAGGAATTCAACAATAATCACCATTTTTGACAAGAGCTCTAGGGTTAACACTTCATTTTTAATTTCAACTGATTTTAAGATGTGTTCAGATCTGTCCAAGTAAGATTTTCTAAACATTTTGTTATGCACTTTTATGTTCTTGTGCTTGTCCTCTCTATGAATTTCTTTGAGATATGAAGTTTGCCATTGTTCTGGGTAAATTCCTTTATGAGTTATGCTTAAACTTTTCCCAATAGTTCAAATGTTAATATTGCTCCTTTCAGTTGAATATGACCTACTATTATATTAGTGAAGAGTTGGCCTATTTCGGTTAATAATGTGGTACCTCGATTTCTTCCGATTATGCTAATTTATTAATGAATTATTTAGAATGATTAATAGTTCCTTACTGTCTAAACCTTGATTTGTGGATTGCTTTAAGATTTGGCTTTAATTTGATTTGATCATTTGTTGTTTCTTTCTCCCTCCGCATATAATTGATTCATCAAATTGATGTTATTGCCATATTTATTTCTTGATAAAATACGCTGGGATGATAATTTGTAATATTGATTTGAGTTGTGGTATTGTCCTTCTTAAAATAATATTATTCCTTTTGGTTGATGATGTGCAATATTGATTGGCGGTGTTAATTGATTTTATGTACCTTATTTATGTGTAAGCAGATTGTTACTTGACTTTATTTGGAAAAAAATATCGAATAAGTAAAAGAATTATTATGCTGATTCAGCTGTTAGTTTAAGGAAAGAAAGTCTCCAAAAATATGCTCCGTTTAATTTATTCTTTTCCTTATTATGTGCCCTCCCATTCATTATATAAAGAGACCCTCTTCTTAGTATTTGAATACACTTTAACCATCAAAACAAAAGAAAAAACACACAGACTTCAACATTTTTCCACTCATGCTAGAATCATCAGAAGCAGTACTCTAACAATTAGAAAAAAAAAAAAAAAGGCTCTCCACCCATTAAAAAGTAAGGAAGTTTTTAATTGTAAGCATTCTCTTATTGTTGTGTTGCTGTTTTCAGACCTAGCATATGTGGATTACTTCATTTCTATTAAAAATCTGCTCAATCGGTGAGAATTCTTCATTTACTTAACCTTTGTTTTGCATTGATATTATTCACTTTATCATAAATTTTGCATACATTGGTATGTATGAAATAAATAAACAGGGAAGCATCCAGGTTAGTTTCCTAATCCCTCTCTCTAGGTGTGATAATATGTCTATGATTATTCTTTATCTATTTTGACTTCTTATGTGTGTTTTTTATATTTGAAAGTAATATGTTGCTATGAATATTTGATGTTACGATTATTTTGCCATTATATATATGTGTTACATTATCCCTTCTAGCAGGTTTTGAACTTAGAGTTCAAGATGTCGAAGAGTCGCCTAGAAGAATTTTGGATATATTTTATGCATTTGTTCTTTGGTTTTGGTTTGTTATATTGTGTATAACTAACTCCAACTCTCATATATGATATAACTATGGGGGGTCGTCTAAGAGGGAGGGGATATATGTGCTAATTGTTTCCTTTCATTTTTAGCTTAGTTTATTTTGTTATGTGTGGTTGCTAAAATTTGCCTATGTTGCTTAAATCGTAAACCTCGCAAGCATATTGGAATATATCTTAATATTGGCTTAAAATCAACCTTTGTTTATAACCTTATCAGATTAATCAACATATCATGAATATGTGTTATAATTTTTTATGATCTTGGTCTTGTAGAATCTTGTCTCACATCGTAATATTGTTAAAATTCGAAAATTGACTAATAATAATAGACACCGTGCCTATAGGTTTTTCTGAATAATATTATAATTTTTAGTATGCCCATACTTAGAAATAATGCCTAAGGATTAATTTTATCTTATATGTTATTTGGAATTTAGAAGATCATGCCTATAGGAGTTATGCAATGTGTTTGACCTTTTAGTCGCCTAGATATCATGTCCATAGGTACTGTTAAATGATATCCAGCATACTTTAAAAATTAAGATAAATCTGCAAATATTTTGTCCACTGCTAAGCCATTTCTGCATTGCAATTATGTTTCTGCCATTTGAAGTAAATCAGTTAACTACTTCTAGCATGTTATAATCAATTCAATAATTTTATGCATAACTTTTCTGCATTTAACATCTTTCTGCCACTGTTAAATACTACAATATTACTACTTAATATAAATTTAATGAATCTGATACAACATGTTTTAATCTTAAAATATGTCCTTGATAAAATTTGTATTGTTCTAAAAAGTAATTTTCTGCATTTGCTATGTGTTTATCCTATTTAAAATCGGCTACTAATTATTTTCTGCATTTGAACACTGACTGCCACTAAAAAATAAATTTCACAAAATAGTCTAATCTGCTACTACATTAACATGCTATTTTCTGCATAATCTGTCACTTTAAATTTTGCTATCCTAATAAAATTCTGCCCTAAATATTTTAGTTTCTGCATTGAATAATTATTTGGTCACGTAAAATCAACTGAGTAATAATAATAAATTTTGCACCATGCTGTATCTTTCTACCCTTTTTATTAGTATTATTATGCTGCTTGTTTTTGTATGCACACACTTAAGCATGAGACCTTTCACAATTATTTGTGTTTGCAAGCATGTTTAATAAAATGTAGAGGCCAATATGAGACTCTATATGCTAAATGCTCGTCCAAATTGTTTTGCTTGCTGTCTAAGGGGTCTCTATAGGAACCTATATTTTACTTTAGTCTGAAACCTCCCTAGTAGTAGTCCAATACCTTTTGGACCTTAAGTGGGGACGATAGGCACCTTCTAAGATGAAATGCATGTGGAAGGTGGGGTAGGGGTAGTTTAGGCCCTACGGATATGATGACATCGACTAAGGCTTAAAGCAGCAAACCTTGGTTTTGTCTGTCCCTACACGGAAGCCTATTGAAAAAATAAAGAAAGTCGAGTGTTGATCCGTAAAGTCCTTCAGAGTCTCCCTTTCCTTTTGTCCCTTTATGTGTTTATAATTACAATTGTTTGGGGTAGCTTAAATAAAATAAAAATTGTTTGCTTATCTACTTGTGCAATTTTTGTCTCCTCGCTTATCTCTTTATTATTTGTTTACTATTTATTTGTTATTATGTTATCACTTAGTCTTGCATGCTTAACTAATTAATTAAAATAACTAAAGTGTTCTTAATTTTTAAATATTATGTTATCACTTAGTAAGCATGTTTTAAATTAAATAACTAATAAATGAAGTGACCTTAAATTCTACTTGTAACCCCCACATAAATTGCATGAGATACGATCGGGACCCATATTTGTGGACCTCGAAGGATGCCTAACACCTTCCCCTCGAGGTAATTTGAACCCTTACCCAATCTTTAGTTCGTTGCCCTTTAGTTAGAATTAGTTAGGTTAGATAGGTGTCCTAACACGCCTAAATTCGTTACATGGCGACTCTTCAATCACCCAAAGCCCAAAAGTGTTTTTAGGTCATGCACCCAAAACTCGTTTTGAGAAAAATGAAGCGCGACAGAATGGCGACTCTGCTGGGGATATTAGGTTCTAACCATTACGTGTCTCATGCTTGTGTGGGGTTGACTTTATTGAGTTATTTCAGTGTTTGTTTGGGTATAAGCATGTTCAGTTTGTTATTAGTTTTCCTTGTTTATTTGTTTCCTTATTTATTGTGTATTTTCCATGTTCCACCCCTTTTCCTCTTCGTTATGTGTTTATTTCCATGTTTCACCCTTTCCCTTTCCCCTTATTTGTTTATTTGCATGCTTAATCCCATACCCCATTCCCTTAGTTGCTTGATCCTCTAATTTATTTATATGTTTACCTCTTTTATTTATGCATGAATTTATTTATTTATTGCTTTCCTTAAAACTGTTTATGTGTTACCATTTTTCATCTACATGCTAATTGTTACTGCTTTGATAAACTGTCATTCCGCTCATACTTCCCCCAGTTGGGACCCTCTTCCTTTTTATTTTTTCTTTATTGTGATGTTGTGCCTTTGCATTCGTCACAACTACTCAAGTTCTCTTCAAAAACCCAATTATAGAGAGTTGGCATATGCGTGGACGGAACGGATAGTTTTACTATCGGGAAACCACGAGCCTTCTCGCATAGTATCCCTTTCAAGTCCGTGTCAAACCAACTCTTAGAAACTTTACTTAAGTCATACATGATGCATAAACCCTAGGTGGTTTGACCCTTGGTGTCAATTTGCATGATTAGTAGCCACCTTATCATCTAAAGGGCTCCAACACCCTTTAGACAAATTGCATAATTATGTGTCAATGTGGTCATAATAATCAAATTAAGCCAAATTTTCCAATATGGAGTTTAGAATTTGTTTGATGTTTGTTTGCAGAGTCATGGCCTATCCTCATTTCCCCAACAAACAAATGGTGGTCAAAGTGAATCCTACCCTAAAGGTCTGGTGGAGGGATATTGAAAGGAATCGAGAGTTAGAGGCAAACGAACTACTAGGTGGCCTTACGACTCTAATCTTTGTTGAGTCAGATAGTCACTTGATCAAAGCATTTTTGAAATTTTGGGACTCTGAGAGGTTAGTTTTCTAATTTAGGGACTTTGAATTAACCCCGACAATTGAAGAGATTAGTGGGTTTCTTAGTCTCCCTTACAAACAGCGCGAAATGATTGTTCCACATAAGCCAACACCAAGGTCCTTTTTGAAGCAAATGGGTATGCATCATAATCCAAGTTTACTTTGTCTGAAAGAGGGATGAATTTCTTTAGAGTTTCTATACTCACGCTTTGGAGAAGAGGAAGGCCATGAAAACTTTCACAGGGAATTTGCTTGTTCTCCGGCAAAATGGGAAAGATATCATCTTAATGCGTTCGCTGTTGCACTCTTAGGCTCAATAGTTTTCCCTATGGAAAGGGGAAAATCCACATTAGCCTAAGTTATGTGGTCCGTATGATGGCTACAGGCGGGAAGACCATAGTTCCCATGATACTTGTAGAAATTATAAGAGCACTGACTAGGTGTACCAAAGGCAAAAGGTATTTCCAGGGGTGTAATTTCTATTGCAACTCTGGGTTGTTGAGCACTTCTACCAAAGGGCTAATATGGTAGACATTATTAGAGGGAGTATGGGGAATAAAATCATCAATCATACCTCAAGGATGAAATATTTTGTTTCCCCTATAGGAACGAAGGACTGGTTTGTGTACTTGAGAGAGCGTTCAGCCACCAAAATTCAATGGAAGTATTATTGATTGAAGCCTCATCATGTCATTATAAGAGGTAATGAGCTTTACTTTATCGAGCTTATTGGTTTAAATGGCGTACAACCATACGGACCACTCCAAGTCCTCCGACAGTTTGGACAAATACAAACGATACCTCTACGATCCCATATGGGCCACTATGGGTATGATTTTGGGCTAGAAATACCACAAGTGGGCACCATATTGTGAAGGTGGGAAAGAGTAGTAACTATTAATGTTCAAGAGCATCGACCCTTCTGCACACCTGAGTATTATGTGTGGCTCTTGGAGGACGCGGAGCATGCAGATCTGAGCGAAGAAGGCCTTCCAGGCTTTGGTGATGAAAGAGAAAGAAGATGGGCTCGCAACCTCCTCAACAACAATTATGATATCACTCATGAAATGAGGCAGCTGATTGTGCCTAACATTGGAGACCAGCATTGACTATTTTTTTTAAGGTTTTCCCCATGTTATCCCTAGCCCGTTAGTTTATTTCTAGTTTTGCTTTAGTCTGATGTAATAAATTGAAACTATTCAAGATATGAAGATCGTTTTTATTTCTCTAACTCAAAACTCCAATTGGTAAATAAGGCTTGAATTAATTATTATGCATGACTTATATGTCGTCTTAGGCCTACCTCTGGCTCAATGAGGTCCCTTGCATTTAGGGCACTTATTTCAAACATGTCCTATTATTATTTTTACTTGCTCTAATCTCCTAACACTGTTTTCTGTTGATTCCATTGTTTTTCCCATTTCTAAGGTTGATTTGTCCTTCATTCTGACACATACATGATCAAAAGGGACACCCCCCCCCCTTCTCCTCCTCTTCAAGGAACAGACTACAGAGACAAGGGTAAAATGGTTGACAACAACAGCAGCAACGAAAAGGGAGAAATTTCTGAAGGAGGGCAACTTCCAAATGACCTTGTCCTTAGACTTGAGCGCAAGATTTCTAAGTTGGAAGAAGAAATAGCGCATATGCGTGATTTGGCCAAGCTGTCTATTTCTCTCGGAACCCAATTTGGCGAAAATATAGACAATCCCCCTCACTCTAACCAAACAACCTTACCAAACAATCCTCTAACCAATATATCCCGACCTGAACCCACTCATCCAAATATTTTCCCACCACTTCGGGCCCAAAATACCCGAATCCCACTTTACCACTACCCCCAACAAACTAAGCCAACCATTCCAAACCCAATTCCAAATGCAAACCCTTTATACACGCCTGGAAATAACAACCTCAACCCCATATATGTGGAAACCGCTCCTGTGACCCATAACTACCATGAATCAGAGTCCTCCCAAAAGGACATTTTGATAAAAATGTTGACCGAGAGATTAGATAGCTTGGCCAATAGAGTGCAACATGTGTAAGGAAGCAAGAGGTTGGGAGGACTGAGCTACGAGGATTTGTGTATACACCCCAACGTAGAACTGCCTGAAGGATACAAGCTTCCAAAATTTGAAATGCTTGATGGCATTGGAGATCCCAAAGCCCACCTTCGAATGTACTGTGACAAGCTTGTAGGGGTGGGGAGAGATGAGAAGATACTCATGAAGTTGCTTATGAGGAGTCTCACTGGGGAGGCTCTATCATGGTATATTGAACAAGATCCTTAGAAATGGATTGAGTGGGTGGACATGGCAACAGACTTCATGAACAGGTTTAGATTTAATGTAGAAAATGCACCTGACTGGTTCTACATCCAAAACCTGAATAAAAAGCCCAGTCAATCCTTCAAGGAATACGCCATAAGATAGAGGTCTGAGGCGGCTAGCGCCAGACCTCCCATGAAAGAATCTCAGATGAAAGACTATTTCATCCATGCTCAAGAGCTGCAATATTATGACAGGATGATGCTGGTAGCTGAGAAGAGTTTCGCTGAAATTATCAAATTAGGCGAAAGAATTGAAGAAGGCATAAAAAATGGGACTATCATCAACCTAGAAGCCCTACAAGCCACTAACAAAGCTCTGGAATCTGGTAGAATGGCAAAAAACCGAAAGAAAATAAGTTCGGTCATGATGGCTTAGGGAACGAAAGCCCCTTATAAGTACTAAGCAACAACCCCACCTCTATCTCCATATCCTCAAACTCTATATCCTTCAGCTCCACCACCTATATCTCCCCATCCCATGCCAGTATATTACCAAAATGCTCCTCCTCAGTATCAACAAGTTTCATATCCCATCTATAATGCCCAGCCAACATACTTCCAAACTCCACCACCCACTCAAACACCGAATCACCGAAATAGACCTCCATATGAAAAAAGACCTACAAAAAACTATACCCCGAGTCCATAGCTCAGCTTTATGAGAGACTGAAAAAAGCTGGCTATGTAACCCCTGTTCCTGCATTTCCTGTGGATGTCCACGTAAAATGGTATGACCCTAACAAGGTTTGTGCCTGCCATTCTGGGATGAAGGGTCACACTACCGAAGTTTGCAGAGTCCTGAAAGATAAGGTTCAAATGCTGATTGATACAAAGGCCATCCATCTCAAGGATCTGACACCAAATGTTGCAAACAACCCTCTGCCTAACCATCAGGTCAACATGGTAGAAGTTGATGATACCTCGGATTGGGAGAAATTCATTTGGGTCCTTAAGCCAGAAAAACAGATTGTTACCACCCAAACGCCAATTATAGTGCAAAGGTGTATTCCTTTTGAGGTTGAGGTCGCCATTCCCAAGCCCCCATTCAGTGTTTGTAGGGCGCCTCCCCATGTCCAATATGATACCCATGCTATCCCATGGGACTACAAAGTAAGAAAAGCAAAAGTGGAAGAAGCAGACATTGCAGTAGGAGTGACTAGATCCGAAAGAATTTACATATCCGAAAATTTGGTTCAGGGTAGCTCCAGCAAATCCAAGGCACCAATTGTAGAGCTTGAAGATCAAGGTATCCGAAAGAAGGTGCAAGCTAAAGAGTACTCTATTGTTGAGCAATTGAGTAAAACCCCATCCCAAATATCAATCCTGTCATTGCTGCAATCTTTCAAAACACATCGGAACGCTCTTTTGAAGGTCCTGGGTCAGGCCTATCTCCCATCTAGCATCACTCATAGATAAATAGCCCAAATGGTCGGGCAGGTTTTTGAGGCATACATAATATCTTTTCACGAAGATGAGTTGCCACTTAAGGAACATCCCACAATAAGGCTTTGTACATTTCAGCTCAATATCAAGACAAGATTAGCACCAAAACTTTGGTTGATTCAGGTTTATGCTTGAATATTTGCCCTTTGAGTACGTTGACAAGGCTGGGCATGGATAGTGCAAAGATCCAGACCTGGAAGATGAATGTGAGAGCATTTGATGGCTCTCAAAGGGATACCATAGAAGAAATAACCTTGGACATGCTCATTGGTCCTACGACCTTCCCAATAGCCTTTCAGGTCTTGGACATTCCATCCTCATATAACCTATTGTTGGGTCGTCCTTGGATTCATATGGCTGGAGCGGTTCCCTCTACTCTTCATCAATGCTTGAAGTTTGAATAGAATCATGAAGAAGTTGCAGTCATGGGGAAAGAGGACATCCTGTATATGCGATAGAAGGAAGGGGTCATTTAAACGGTGAGATGTATCATATAGTTGAGCTTGTTGGCAACATTGAGGTGCAACCTTGGTTTAGCCAGAAGATCATAGATATGATGGCCTGGTTTGGTTTTGAGCTCGGGAAAGGTTTGGGAGCCAATCTACAAAGAACAATTGAACCTATACAACCCATTCATCATTCAACCACTTTCGGCTTGGGATACAAATACACTACGGAGGAGTGGCTTGATTGGCAACCACCTAGAGATGGGTACTACTATCCATTGAAGAAACCCATACCACCGTTGCACCAATCATTTCGATCAGCAGGTTTCATGGGTGGCGTCACTGATAAGCTTCTAGAAGATATGAAAGGTTTGTCTCTAACCAAGGAGGAAGGAAAAATTTGCAATGTTGTGATCAACGAGGAGGAGAAAGGGGACCCTAGAGGAAGCAATGAAACAAAGATCAGCATCAGCATTTGGACCTCAACTCCATCCAAACCTCGTCGGGCATCTAGGTAGCTTTGGAAGAAGTTTTTCTATCAAAAATTTTATTCCAGTGCTCTGTTATTGTTTTCAAATGCTAGTATTATGAATGTGTGTTTATTTGTGTGTTTTTTTTCTTCCAGCAAAATCTGTTATAAAAATGTTGAATCTGAGACTATGGCATATAATGAGACTGCACAACTTTACATTAATGACATAGAAGAAGTCGAAGAAAATGAGGTCCCTAAAGAGTTAATCAGAAAGGTTGAGGAATTCGAGGAAAAGCCCAATCCAAACTTAGTGGAAACAGAGGTGGTAAATTTGGGAAATTCGAAGGTAACATAAGAGGCCCGAGTAAGAATCCATATGACGGAAGATGATAAGAAAAAGTACATTGAGTACCTCATGGAGAATAAGGATATTTTCGCCTGGTCCTATGCAGACGTGACAGGGCTAAGCACCCTAATAGTAGCTCACCGGTTACCCACTGATCCAGCCTGCCCTCCAGTGAAGCAGATGCTCTGAAAATACAAGCCTGAGTTGAGTTTGAAAATCAAAGAAGAAATATCAAAGCAATTAGATGCTGGAATCATTTAAGTGACGGAGTACCCAACCTGGCTTGCAAATGTCGTTCCAGTGCCCAAGAGAGATGGAAAGGTTAGAGTTTGTGTGGATTATTGGGATCTCAACAAAGCTAGTCCCAAGGATAATTTTCCATTGCCCAACATACACATCCTGATTAACAACTGTGCTAAGCATGAAACGCAATCATTTGTGGATTGCTTCGCCGTTTATCATCAAATTGATATGCACAAAAATGATGTTGAGAAGACTGCTTTCATCACATTGTGGGGTGTCTACAACTACAAGGTAATGCCTTTCGGGTTGAAGAATGCTGGGGCTACATACATGAGGGCAATGATATCCCTGTTTCACGACATGATCCACAAGGAAATTGAAATTTATGTGGATGACGTCATCATCAAATCAAAGAAGGGTTCAAATCATCTGGATGATCTCCAAAAGTTATTTGCCAGACTACGCAAGTATAACTTAAAGTTGAATCCTGCAAAGTGTGTCTTTGGGGTTCTGACTGGAAAGATTTTGGGTTTCATTGTCAGCCGCCAGGGTATTGAATTGGATCTGTCAAAAATCAAAGCCATTCGTGATCTACCTCCGCCAAAGAGTAAGAAGGAGGTAATGAGTTTTCTGGGACGACTCAATACATTAGTCGTTTCATAGCCCAATCTACTATTATTTGCGAGCCTATTTTCAAGCTGTTGAAGAAGGATGCTGCGGTAAAATAGACAGACGAATGTCAACGAGCATTTGACAAGATCAAAGATTACTTATCCAATCCTCCTGTGTTGGTTCCACCGGAATCTGGTAGACCACTGTTGTTATATATATCAATGCTGGATAATGCTTTCAGCTGCATTTTGGGGCAACATGATGAAACAGGAAAGAAGGAGCAGGCAATATATTACATAAGCAAGAAGTTTAGAGCATATGAAGCTCAATACTCTCAATTGGAGCGTACATGTTGTGCTTTAACTTGGGTCACCCAGAAGCTACGACACTACCTGTCCTCGCACACTACTTATCTAATTTTAAGGATGGATCCTCTAAGTATATCTTTCAAAAGCACATGCCTATAGGTAAACTAGCTAAATGGCAGATACTATTGAGCGAATTTGACATAGTATACGTTACACCAAAAGCAGTGAAGGCCCAGGCATTAGTGGATCATATGGCGGAAAACCCCATAGATGATGATTATAGACCACTGAAGACTTACTTTTCGGATGAAGAAATAGCTTTTGTGGGGGGAAGATATTTCTGAAGAATATGATGGTTGGAGGATGTTCTTTGATGGAGCTAAGAATTTGAGTGGATCTGGCATTGGAGTTGTTCTGATTTCACCAACTGGGCAACACTATCTGTTATCGGCAAAACTCAGGTTCCTTTGTTCAAATAATATGGCCGACAAAGCTTGCATATTAGGGCTCTGACTTGCTATCGACTTGGATGTCCAGGAAATGCTGATAGAAGATTCAGACCTATTGATTCATCAGGTTCGAGGCGAATGGGCTACCAAGAATCGAAAGTTGTTACCATACTTGGAATGCATGCATAGGTTGTGCTAAAAGTTCATCAAGGTAGAATTCAAACATGTACCAAGGATCCAGAATGGACTCGCAGATGCCTTAGCCACTCTGTCTTCAATGATTCAACATCCTGATCATAATTACATTGATCCTATATGTATCCACATATATGAGCAACCAACATACTATTTTCATGTTGAGGAGGAGCCTGACGGAAAGCCCTAGTACAATGACATATGAGAATATTTGAAGAGCGGTGAGTATACAGAAGATGCAACAAGTGTACAAAAGTGTACAATTCGGAGGTTAGCGAATCAATTCTTTCTAAGTGGAGAAATCATTTATAGGAGGACTCCCAACTTGAGGTTGCTAAAGTTCATCGAAGCTGGAGAAGCTGGCAGATTAATTGAAGAGATACATGCGGGAACATGTGGTCCTCACATGAATGGCTTTACTTTGGCAAAAAAGATTTTGAGGTCAGGGTATTTTTGGTTAACTATAGAGACAGATTGTATTCGCTATGTTCAAAAATGTCACCAATGTCAGACTCATGCAAATATGATCCGAGTTCCACCCAACGAACTCCATGTTATTAATTCACCTTGGCCCTTTGCAGCTTGGGGCATGGACGTCATTGGTCCAATCGAGCCAGCAGCATCCAATGGACATAGATTCATTCTGGTTGTAATCGACTACTTCACCAAATGGGTCGAAGCCACCTCTCATAAATCAGTGACAAAGGAGGTTGTGAATGATTTTGTCAAAAATAATATTACCTGTAGGTTTGGGATTCCTGAGTCAATCATCACTGATAACAGAACCAACCTAATTAGTGATTTGATGATATCATTGTGTAAAAAGTTCAAGATCAACCATTGAAATTCTACAGCATACAGACCACAAATGAATGGAGCGGTCGAGGCTGCAAATAAGAACATCAAGAGAATATTGTGCAAGATGATCGATAATCACAACCATTGGCATGAGAAGCTACCTTTTGCATTGTTGAGATATCGTACCACCATTAGAACTTCTACTGGGCTTATTTTCTGGTGTATGGTAATGAAGCTGTGATACGTGCTAAAGTAGAGATACCCTCTCTAATGATTATCCAGGAAGCAGAGCTGAGTGATGCTAAATGGATACAAGCTCGGTTGAAGAAATCTGGCATTAATAGATGGAAGAAAGATCAACGCCATTTGTCATGGTCAACTCTATCAAAATAGAATGGCCAGAGCTTTCAACAAGAAGGTTAGACCCAAAAATTTCTCACCTGGACAACTGGTTTTGAAGCGGATTTTCCCAAATCAAGATGAAGCAAAGGGTAAATTCTCACCAAACTGGTAAGGTCCATACATAGTCTCTCGGGTATTGACAGGCGGAGCCAATTACTTGCAGAAATGGATGGAGAAGTTTGGCCCAAAGCTATCAACTCAGATGTTGTGAATTGATATTACGTCTAAGTTTGTTTCATATTTTTTACTCTGTTTTTGGAACTACGTTATACCTGATTCCCGTTTAATAGGGGATACGTAGGCGCTCCTATGGAGTTCGGTCTTATCATAATAAAATCTTCATTTTTCCCCCCTTTTGATTATGTAACTAGGGCAGAAATTTTCTTGCAAGTGATGACACTGGGCAGAATTTTTGAGGGGGTCTCAAAAATTCCTTCAATGAACATTCCGCACAAATCAAGACTGGGGTAGAATTTGTGAAAGGATCTCAAAAATTCAGAGCAATCAAGCTACAATCTACAACGAAGATTAGAATGACAGAAGTGCTACTGGGGCTGAAATTTTGAATTTTCAAAGAAACGTTGCTGAGTCAGATGTTGTAAAGTCTCAAACTGTGCCATGGTCAAAGATTCAACATTACTTTTACAAATTAATATTTTCAAAAGCTTTTTCAAAAAAAAAAAAAAAAAACAGGTACATATACAAGAAGCAACTTCAACACCGCTTGAAGGATCAACGTACCACTATATTAAGCTTGATAAATTGCTAATCATTGGCACATCCTTCCAATAAAAGGGAAGGATCAAACACTCTATAACAATCCCGAATAATCACCATTCAACGACAACCTTTCCTTACTAAGACGGAGGGTCAAGCTACAATACTCCGAACACAAAATTTGCCGACAAATGGCACTCGACCCTTCCAACTAGACGAAGGTCCAAGATACTTTATGCCCTCAATCAACTATTATGCATTTTCCCAAAAATTGCATTATCCCCGAGGATTGCATTATTGCATATGCCCGAGATTACATTGTGCTCGAAATTACTTTATGCCCGAAATTGCATTGTGCCCGAGATTGCATTTGTGCCCAAAGATTGCATTATAGCCGAATATTGCATTGTGCCTGAGAATTGCATTGTGCCCGAATATTGCATTGTTCCCAAGAATTGCATGTGCCCGAATTGCATTGTGCTTAATGACTGCATGTGCCTGAAGAGTGCATTGAGCCCGAGATTGCATTGTGCCCGAATTGCATTATGTCTAATATTGCATGTGATCGAGATTGCATGAGTCCTAGAACTATATTGTGCCCACCGACTGCATGTGCCTGAAGACTGCATTGAGCCCGAGAATGCATTCTGCCCGAATTACATTCTACCCGATATTGCATGTGCCCGAGATTGCATGAGCCCGAGAACTATATTGTGCCCGATGACTGCATGTGCCTGAAGACTGCATTGAGCCCAAGATTGCATTGTGCCCAAAGATTTGCATTGTGCCCAAAGGTTTGCATTTGTGCCCGAAGATTGCATGTGCCCGAATTGCATTTGTGCCCAAGGATTGCATTATTGCATATGCCCAAGATTGCATTGTGCCTGAAGATTACATTATGCCCGAAAATTGCATGTGCCCGAATAAATTCAAATCAAGTCACAAGTATCAACAGATGTCCGAATTATAGATACTCTCTCTTTATTCATTACTTATGTTCCTAAGGCGTCATGGTCTAAAGGCATCATCTTTCATGGCCCGCGGACATCATATCATGGCCTAGGGATTTAATTTCTGTTTATCATAATCCAAAGGTGTCATAGTCTAAGGGAATCATTTTTCATGGGCCGCAGACAACATTTTCATGACCTGAGGATATAATTTTTACGTATCATCACCCTAGACATCATTGCCTAAGACATCATCTTCATAGTCTTAAGGCAAACATCTTGATCGATATGGGAAATTGCATCATGTTTACTTGTACCGTTTGTTTGAAATATTTACTCTAATCATATTACAAGATACAGACTTGTAGAGACTAACATTTTGTAGATAAGAAATTTTTCACCTCTCGACTATGATCATTACGCTCATATCTATCGCAACAAATGCCCTATCAAATTATTTACTACTCGTATTACAGTTTTTCATTTAACCCTTGGCTACTCATATTACTGCTTCTCATCGGATTCTTCGCTCTTAAGCTGGAAATCTCGCTGTCATGCTCCTCTCGCTTCTCTAATCTTATCCATTCAAGTCGATATCGTTCCCGTTCGAATACCATACCGCTCTTTCAATCTTTAGGAGTTGCGTTTGCTCTTGAATCTTGAACTACACATGACCTGATTCTCGTATAACCAGAGATATGTAGGCGGCTTAATACCAAAGTCTCGGTCGTACCTCTTTTCAACTCTATATCGTTTCAATTGATCCTGCTGACATCTTTCATCGATCAGACAAAATCAACTACTAAGTCAACGCTAGTTGCCCGATAATTCATCCTTCATTCTCAAGCAACCAAGGGGCAGTCGTTGACATCCAATTTTGACCGACCTTTAACTATTTCAGAAATGCTATTCGATTAAATACGTATTTTTAAAACACATCCCCAGTTTAGAATTTTAATTGATTTTGTATAAAAAATTATAATTTTAGTATGCATACTTTACAAAATTATCGTAATTATAATTAAAATATTTTTAAAATTATTAGTAAAACTCAAAATAATTATTTTATTTCAAATGTTTTATACTTTTAAGTGATTTTTATCATATAAAATGTTATAATATTTGTAGTATTTTAATTGGATAGCATTTCTTTAATTTTCCTCAAAATTATTTAAATTGTAGCTTATTTTATTTTAATTCATTCCAATTCTAGCCTATTCAATTCCAATTTTATCTCAACAGTAACCACCCTTTCATTTCAATTCTAACCAATTTTATTGCAATTTTGGCCATTCCAAATCCAATCCAATCTGATTTAAGATCCTATCTTTCAATCTCGGTCGTCCGTCTTGTGAAAATCGATCTTAGCCACTCATCTCATTTCAATTCAAGGGCCAGGATTAAAAGTCTCATCTCTTTCCTTTTAATCAAAAGACCCGAACCCTAACATTATTCATTCTTCCTCTCCTCTCTCCTAGACCGCCACACCACCCTTCTCCTCCTCCTCCTCCTCCTCCTCACCGCTTCTCCGACCACCACAAGAGGCAGCGGTGCCCTCTCTCTCTCTTCTCCTCCCCTTCCCATTGCTGCTTCCCTCTTTTCCTCCGATGAGAAATAGCAGCCAGCAGCTTCAGCGAGCAGGCTCCACCGACGGAAACAGCAAGCTCCGGCCAGCGAGCTCCAGGCAGCGTCGCCTCTTTCTCTCTTCCGGCGAGGAAGAGAGAACAACACCAGCAACCGGTGAGAACCACCGGAGAGCAGCCACACGTACAGCAGCGCCGCCTCCACCCCTCTCTTCTCTGGCAAAACTCGAGGAATTCAACAACAAGCGTCATTTTTTACAAGAGATATAGGGTTAACACTTCATTTTTAATTTCGGCCGATTTTAAGATTTTGACAGATCTGTTTAGATCTGTCCTGGTATGATTTTCTAAACATTTTATTATGCACTTTTATGTTCTTGTTCTTGTCCTCTCCATGAATTTCTTTGAGATATGAAGTTTGCCATTGTTCTAGGTAAATTCCTTTACGAGTTATGCTTAAATTTGTCCCAATAGTTCAAATGTTAATATTGATCCTTTCGGTTGAATATGACCTTCTACTATATGAGATAATATTAGTGAAGAGTTGGCTAATTTCGGTTAATAATGTGGTACCTTGAATTCTTCCGATTATGCTAATTTATTAATGAATTATTTAGAATGCTCAATAGTTCTTTGCTGTCTAAACCTTGATTTGTGGATTGCTTTAAGATTTGGCTTTAATTTGATTTGATTATTGGTTGTTTCTTTCTCCCTCCCCATATAATTGATTCATCAAATTGATGCTATTGCATTATTTATTTCTTGAAAAAATATGCAGGGATGATAATTTGTATTGTCCTTCTTAAAATAATATTATTCCTTTTGGTTGATGATGTGCAATATTGATTGGCGGTGTTAATTGATTTTATGTACCGTATTTATGTGTAAGAAGATTGTTACTAGACTTTATTTGGAAAAAAATATCAAATAAGTAAAAGAATTATTATGTTGATTTAGCTATTAGTTTAAGGAAAGAAAGTCTCCAAAAATGTGCTAGGTTTAATTTATTCTTTTCCTTATTATGTGCCCTCCCATTCATTATATAAAGAGACCCTCTTCTTAGTATTTGAATACACTTTAACCATCAAAAAAAAAAAAGAAAAAACGTACAGACTTCAACATTTTTCCACTCACTCTAGAATCATCAGAAGCAGTACTTTAACAATTAGAAAAAAAAAAAAAGGTTGTCCACCCATTAAAAAGTAAGGAAGTTTTTTAACTGTAAGCATTCTCTTATTGTTGTGCTGCTGTTTTAAGACCTAGCATTTGTGGATTACTTCATTGCTGTTAAAAATCTGCTCAATCGGTTAGAATTCTTCATTTACTTAACCTTTGTTTTGCATTGATATTATTTACTTTATCATAATTTTTGCATATTGGTATGTATGAAATAAATAAAAAGGGAAGAATCCAGGTTAGTTTCCTTATCCCTCTCTATAGGTGTGATAATATGTCTATGATTATTCTTTATCTGTTTTCACTTCTTCTGTCTGTTGTTTATATATGAAAGTAATCTGTTGCTATGAATATTTGATGTTATGATTATTTTTCCATTATATATATGTGTTACACTATCCCTTCTAGCAGGTTTTGAACTTAGAGTTCAAGATGTCGAGGAGTCGCCTAGAAGAATTTCGGACGGAGTTATTATATTTAAGTTTATTTTAATGTTGTATATTTTATGCATTGTTCTTTGGTTTTGGTTTGTAATATTGTTTATAACTAACTCTAACTCTCATATATGATATAACTTTGGGGGGGTCGTCTAGGAGGGAGGGGATATATGTGCTAATTGTTTCCTTTCATTTTTAGCTTAGTTTATTTTGTTATGTGTGGTTGCTAAAATCTGCCTATGTTGCTTAAATCGTAAACCTCTCAAGTATATTAGAATATATCTTAATATTTGTTTAAAATCAACCTTTGTTTATAACCTTATCAGATTAATCAACATATCATGAATATGTGTTATAATTTGTTATGATCTTTGTCTTGTAGAATCTTGTCTCACATGGTAATATTGTTAAAATTCAGAAATTGACTAATAATAAGTAGACACCATGCCTATAGGTTTTTCTGAATAATTTTATAATTTTTAGTATGCTCATACTTAGAAATCATGTATTTGCTATGTGTTTATCCTATTTAAAATCGGCTACTAATTATTTTCTGCATTTGAACACTGACTGCCACTAAAAAACAAAATTCACAAAATAGTCTAATCTGCTACTGCATTAACATGCTATTTTCTGCATAATCTGTCACTTTAAATTTGGCTATCCTAATAAAATTCTGCCCGAAATATTTTAGTTTCTGCATTGAATAATTATTTGGTCACGTAAAATCAACTGAGTAATAATAATAAATTATGCACCATGTTGTATCTTTCTGCCCTTTTTATTAATATTATTATGCTGCTTGTTTTTGTATGCACACACTTAAGCATGAGACCTTTCACAATTATTTGTGTTTGCCAGCATGTTTAGCAAAATCTAGAGGCCTATATGAGACTCTATGTGCTAAATGCTCGTCCAAATTGTTTTGCTTGCTGTCTAAGGGGCCTATATAGGAACCTATATTTTACTTTAGTCTAAAACCTCCCTAGTAGTAGTCCAATGCCTCTTGGACCTAAAGTGGGGACGATAAGCACCTTCTAGGATGAAATGCATGTGGAAGGTGGGGTAGGGGTAGTTTACGCCCTACGGATATGATGACATCGACTCAGGCTTAAAGCAACAAACCTTGGTTTTGTCTGTCCCTACACGGAAGCCTATCGAAGAAAATAAAGAAAGTCGAGTGCTGATCCGTAAAGTCCTTCAGAGTCTCCCTTTCCTTTTGTCCCTTTATGTGTTTATAATTACAATTGTTTGGGGTAGCTTAAATAAAATAAAAATTGTTTGCTTATCTACTTGTGCAGTTTCTGTCTCCTCGCTTAATATTTGTTTGGGGTAGCTTAATTACATTTGTTTAATATTTATTTGTTATTATGTTATCACTTAGTCTTGCATACTTAACTAATTAATTAAAATAACTAAAGTGTTCTTAATTGTTAAATATTATGTTATCACTTAGTAAGCATGTTTTAAATTAAATGAGTAATAAATGAAGTGACCTTAAATGCTACTTGTAACCCCCACATAAATTGCATGAGATACGATCGGAACCCACATTTGTGGACCTCGAAGGATTCCTAACACCTTCCCCTCGAGGTAATTTGAACCCTTACCTGATCTCTGGTTCGTTGACCTTTAGTTAGAATTAGTTAGGTTACATAGGTGCCCTAACGCTCCTTAATTCGTTACATGGTGACTCTTCAATCACCCAAAGCCCAAAAAGTTTTTAGGTCGTGCACCCAAAACCCCTTTTTTAGAAAAACGGGGGTGACAAGCTTCCTCTATGATCCTCCCTTGGAGTTCATCAACCTTGGGTACACACAATCTACCTTGATACCTCAATACACCATCTCCCCCTTGTTCGAAAGCCATCACTTTTTGCTTTTGAACATTGTTCTTCAATTCAAGCAAAATAGGATCTTGGTCTTGCTTCTCTTTTACTTTAGACCTTAATGATGATTCAGCCCCATTCATCACCACAACTCTACCTTCATTGGTATCCAACAATCAGACTCTCAATCGTCCAAGTCTGTGAACATCTTTTGCTAACTCTATCTTGTCTTTCTCAACATGGGCAGTACTATCCATAGACAACTTGCTCAAAGTATTAGCAACTACATTAGCCTTACCTGGGTGATATAGACTACCCATGTCATAATCCTTGAGTAACTCCAACCACCTCCTCTGTATGAGATTAAGCTCTTTATGACTGAACACATATTGAAGACTCTTGTGATCGGTGAACACATCTGCATGAACACCATAAAGAAGTGACACCATATCTTTAAAGCGAACACTACAACAGCCAACTCTAGATCATAGATTGGGTAATTCTTATCGTAAAACTTAAGTTGTTAGGAGGCATAAGTTATAACCTTGCCATTCTACATCAATACACAACCCAGTAAAACTCTGGATGCATCACAATACACAACAAAGCCTCGTGTACCCTCTGATAAGGTCAACACTGGCAATAGTCAACCTAGTTTTCAATTCCTTAAAGTTCTCCTCACAAGCCTCAGACCATTGAAACTTAAATGTTTTCTTATTTATCAAAGTCAAAGGGAATGAAATAGATGAGAACCCCTCGATGAACCTTCTATAATATCCAGCCAACCCCAGAAACTCTAAATAGCAGTTGGAGATGTGGGTCTAGGCCAATTCTGCACTACCTCTATTTTCTGAGTATCAACTCGAATTCCATCACAAGAAACAATTTGGCCTAAGAATGCCATAGGCTTAAGCCAAAACTCGCACATAGAGAATTTAGCATACAATTCTCTATCCTTGAGAGTTTGGAGAACTACTCTAAAATTACTAGCATGATCCTCTTTATTCCTCAAATAGATTAGAATGTCATCAATGAACACGATAACAAACATATCTAGATAAGGCTTAAACACTTTGTTCATAAGGTCCATGAACGCTGCAGGAGAATTAGTCAAACCAAACGACATGACAAAAAACTCATAATGACCATAGCGGGTCCTAAATGTTGTCTTAGGAATATCACTTTCTCTTACACTTAACTGATGATAGTCTGATCTAAGGTCTATCTTAAAAAAAAACAAGTGGCACCCTGAAGTTGATCAAAAATACCATCAATTCTTGGAAGGGGATACTTATTCGTTATGGTAACCTTGTTCAACTGACGGTAATCTTTACACATTCTAAGAGAACTATCATTCATCCTAACAAATAAGACTGGAGCTCCCCAAGGTGAGACACTTGGTAGAATAAAGCTAAGAGGCCCTCCAACTACTCTTTCAACTCTACTGGAGCCACTCTGTATGGTGACATAGAGATAGGACAAGTATCGGGAAGAATATCTATACCGAAGTTTATTTCTCTCTTAGGAGGGACTCCGAGAAGATCATCTGGAAATACTTCTGGAAACTCACTCATTACTGGAACTGACTGAATCAGAGGTGTCTCAACACTAGAGTCATTAACTTGGACTAAGTGATAGACACAACCCATGGAAACTAATTTTCTCGCCTAAAGGTACGAAATAAAATGACCCTTAAGCACTGCTGAACTACTCCTCCACTCTATAACTGGCTCATTAGGAAACTGGAACTTAACTACTCGAGTTCTACAATCAACTGAGCCATAATATGCATGAAGTCAGTCCATACCTAGAATAGCATCAAAATATACCATGTCTAACTCTACTAAGTCAGCCATGGGGTCTTTCTGATTGACTGAAATGGTACACTCACGATAAACTCTCTCAACTAGAATAGACTCACCGACAGGTGTGGAACTTGGCTCTGATACCAAGTTTGTCATGCCCCGAGCCTACACCCTGGGTGTGACTGGCACTCGAAAACCATTATTGGCCCCAAGCAAACCCTTGGCCTGGCTTAACTCTTAGTAGAAGACTTACTCATAGATAAGATGAACTTAAAAGATAAAGTTTACTCAACTGTCTCAAAAGATAAACTCATAACTTTCTAGAAATAAACATTCAACTAGCCAAAGAGGCAACTCAAGTCTCAACATAAACAGCTGAAAATGAAAAGAATCATGAACTACTATATATCTATCTATCCATCTATCTATGAAGCCTCTAATACTATGAGGGATGTCGAGTCAAGACCCCCAATCATCCTAACAAACTGTAAAATACAAAACCTAATAAAGGGATCCTCCGATAGCAATGAAGCTCACCAAACAACTCTGGAACTCAACTGGATCACGAAGCGCTAAATGTTGATCCTGGTAACCTATATTTGTATCATAAAAGATTTAGGTCAAATGGCATCAGTACATGGAATGTACGAGCATGTGAGGGAAATATAAACAAGACATAAGCTTGAACAGGAACTAAAAGAAACACGTACCTCAACTCAACTCAGGATACTCAACTCATTTTGATATAAAGCAGTAGTAAATGATGCAGTATAAAGAAAAGCTTAAAATAGTAGATAACAAGTCAATGTATTTAGAAATACAATATACTCAGTTTGTATGCAAGGACACAACATAAACTTTGTTTGTATATGAAAATACAAAATAAACTTTGTGTATATAAGAACACAAAATATCTCTATGGAAGTTTCTCTAACAAAAAACCATCACTATGAGCTATGTGATGATACAATGTCTAGCCCACGCTGCCAGAACTGCCCTATACTTTGTCAGGGTTAAAACATACTACTAAGTGGATCCACTATTCTATGCTAAAAAACATTAAGGAATCATCTAAAAGGTATGACCCTTTCTACCCATGTTTGCTACATGGTTAATCAAGGCCTTTGAGTTATCTGAACTCGTCCCCATATCGGTGTTCAATACTACTCCCAAATGTAACTAGCTCATATGTTTAAAAACATAACTCTTTCTGTGGTTTGAGATGATTACTCAAAAATCTTTCTCTTAAAAGAGATGGTACTCAAAACTGCTCAAAAACTCTTTTGAAAATTGGTGTTTCCTCTCATCTTTAATGTGAAAACATTTACTCTTGGGAATACTTATTTCTCATATATCATTTTGAAGAAAATGAACTTACCTCTACTCTTTCTCAATCTCAAATGCTCAAGTTTTAAAACAAGTTTAAAAATGTTTGCAAAAGACTTCTTAAAAGATTCAAAAGAACTCTCAAGACTTAACTCTTAGCTATACCTTGAATTTGAATTATGGATTCAAGGTTATGATCTCATGTTATGTATGATCTGTCAATGTTTAGACGTACCTTAGAGTGTAGAAATCAATTAGAAAACAAAGGTACGATTCGACAAAACTCATACAAAAAGAAGGACTGAAAAGTAGGGGACTTGGCGACCCTGGCGCAGGGCGCCAGACCCTGAACTACAGAAGGGAAGTTGGGGCGCACTGAGTGGGGCGGCGTCCTAGGATCCAAACTACAAACACCACTTTTTGGTGCACTGTTGGTGCGGCGCGCCAGCCCCAGCCCAAAATTTCCCAACGAATTTTCTTTCTCCTTTTCTAACCCCAATTCACCTAGAATCGAATGGTTTCTTCCCCAATTACTTAGATTCGAATACCCAGCATTAGTACACAAGAATCTACTCAAAAACAACTCTTAAACTCCAATGATTGTCTCAAGAAATTATCAAACCCATCCTAATTCAAGAACGGAAACAATACTTCAAGAAACTAATCAAGAACTCAATCTCTTCAACTTCAAGGATGAAACTTCGCTTAAATAACATGATTGGCATGTAGGTGAACGAACCCCACACTATGAGAACTCACATACCTCTTAGGGACTAAACCCTTGGCAAAACAACCTTCGATTCCCAAGCAAACTTGAAGAACGCCTTGACTTTTCTCCTTTTCTCCTCTTCTTGAACACTTCTCAAAACCCTAGCATAATTTAGGATTTGTAAAATTGAACCAAATCAGTTTAGTCCCCTAAGTAGTACCAAAATTCGCTTAAATCTGATTGGGTAAATAAAAGACCAAAATACCCCTCTTAAATCTAGGTAATTTTCCTTAACTGTAGAAGCAGGTTTTTAAATGATCATATCTCCCACATCCGGACTCAAAAATTAGAAAAATTAGTGGCATTGGAAAGAGGATTCAAAGACCTTTCATTTGATATCTTATGGGTCACCTAACTCATCATAGACTGAAAGTTATGGTGAAGTTGACCCAAAACTCATAACTTAAGCTTAACTTGGAAAATTTCAAATTTTGGTCTTTTCAAATTAGTTCTTTCTAATTTTAGATATTTCTAAGGTAGGATGTTACACCAAATTTAGTGTTTCCTTCCCAACAATCCACTATCATGACAACTTACTTTATTCCCCCACTATCACGAACCAAATTATCCCCTAGATATGAGATGACAAATAGGACACGCAAGACCCTAGACAAGTCACTTGACATAAGCATGACACGAAGATAAACAAGTAAAGAGACTAAAGCATGAAAGAGAGATAAACGTCTCAACGTTAACATTATAAGAGATAGAAAATCACATTACGTGACTGAATAAGAAGAAATTAACTAAGTATGACAACAAGCCTCTATTAATCATAGGTGTGGGTAGGGAAAAACCCTTAGCGTACGAAATAGTCTTACAATTGAAATGATATGAAAGAACATAAAAGAGTGATAATTGGTATGCCCTCGAACCATGAGTACTCACCATCCGCTAGCGATGCAAAATCAATCTAATCTAGTCACAGTCGGATGGAGGAACGTCAGACCCTATATTATTAAACAATATCAACACAAGAGAAAGCATGCATTAGTACTTTGAATGTACTGAATATGGAGAAAATGCATAAACATAAACATGATAAGTTCAAAACATGATAATGCATGACCAAATGAAAACATACCAATCATGTAAGCTTAGCTCACAAATCGTAAGAAGGCCAATGCAATTTAAGAATCATGACATATGTATGAAACATAAGCTAAGTAAGAAAACATAATTTGTCTGGTATGTTTACCATTAACTGACATAGACCGTCTGAGTTATAACATGGAATTAGGTGTCTTTCTCCCACATCGAAAATATATTGTCCTACTTACCAAGGTAAGTACCATAATCTTAAGCTTAGGTGGATCCACTAGCTAATTGCAATTGGGATATCCTACAGGGGCACGTAGCTCAAGGACTTTGAAAATTGCTCAAATCCACTCTATGCTAAGTAAACTCCCATCTGAAAGAAGCATAATCATAATAGCATATTCATATCTAAGTCTTTCAAATGGTAAGAATTTATTAATACTAATTCAATCAACAAGACTCATAAATCATAAAAATAGCTCTTCTAAAATACCATGATTTTTATAACATAATAGATTTTAAAAGACACTGGATTGAAAACAGCTAAATCATGATAATCTCTTCTTAGTCAAACCACACTTCAATCGGGAGTGGCTAAATTATCGAAAACTTTCATAATGAGGATACTTCAATCAGAAGCAACCTAATTTCACAAATCATGAGATACTTTATTCCAAAACACCCTAGAATCATAGTCACTACAATTCCCTATGCATGCATAGTTTCAAAGCTTCAATTCATGATCATGAAATAGTCATATAGCATGTGTTCATATGATATACTTTGAAAATATGTAATTTGAATCAAATGATCATGCATAATAAGATCAAATAAAATGAAATTTACCATAAACAATTGAACCCGTGAAGAATCATATAAAACCTAGATAACTGGGTAGAATTCATAAGAGAATTTAGGGATTTCTTGGGGCTTAATGGATGGAAAGAAATTCATTGATGAATTTCCGACAACTTTGATGAATCTAAGACTTGGAATTGGGGAAGAGAACTTGGAGCTTGAAGAACTATATTGTATCATTTCTTGTAAATTTGTGTTTAGTTATGAAATGACCATTTTGCCCTTCCCCTTCATATTTTCATGATTAGTTTGTATTTCATGATTGGTTAGTGTGGTCCACAATGTGATCATGTGTGGTTTTTTGGTGATTTAACCCTTTTGAGTTTTGAATTCTTGTTATGGTTGACTTTGGTCAACATTTTGAGTTTTGACCATTGGAGGGAAATTCCATCAGTTCCACCATGTCTGAAACTTTGAGTTTGACCTAGTAAGGTGGTTGGTAAGGTTTTACGAGGTCTTGAGTTGAAGGCATTTGGGAAAATTTTGAGTTTTAAGTCTTGAGAGTAGTATGGGAGGTAAATTTCGTCATTTGACCTCTTTTCAGAAAATCCGATGATTTCATTGAGTCTAAAGTGTCGAATTTAATGGGTTAGCATATCTATCTTTTTTTTATCGGACTCCAAACAATTTCTGAGGGTTCGATCGAAAACTTGGACTTATGGCTTTTCTGGTGTCTAGTGAAATTTTACCTTTTTCTGAGTCAATATAGTCAAAGGTGATGCAATAGAGAAAATCCTTCTAGGAACCTTCTATAATAACCGGTCAAACCCAAGAAACTCCAAATATTTAAAGGGGAAAGAGGTCTAGGCCAGTTCTCAACTGCCTTAGTCTTCTTAGACCATCTCCAACTCACCTCTATTTTACTCTCCAAATGAGAGTAAAATAGAGAATAGGCTCTCCAACCACCCTCCATTTCACTATTTATTCTCCACTAGGATTTCACTATATTGCACCATAATTACTTAACTATTTTTCATAGCCAGAAAGTCAGCAAACTTGATCTAAAGTATTATGAAAGACGCTAAATATTTTTAGGCAATCAAATTCTAGAAAAGGACTTACTTTTAAGAAAATATTTTCATCGCACAAAACATATCGTAAACAAATTTAGAAACATGAATGAAAATGTAGCGAATTGAACAACATATGTCCAACCTAGGTAAATTTGTACCCGTACCCAAAGCTTACATCAGTTCAATGAAGACATGATGTCACATGCTTAACTTACATATTATTTTCTCTAAACTATAGTTAGCCGATGCGTGCTAACCTTTACTTATCAACTTAACTATGGTAAGATAGTCCGATCTGGCATAAATATCACGTGTGAGTAAGTTTTAATTATTTCACCTAAATGTTTAATCCGAACTTACCTTGTTATAGAAAAATCCATACAAGTAGTATCTTAAACCAAAATGGAAAGCACATCATTTTGTTTCCATGTTTCATTCCCAATGTAGTAATACTTTTCATCCTTCAAGCATTCAACATTCCTATATAAACACAAGACCCCTCTATCCTTCCTCCATCACCAATCACCCTTGGATTTGAATATTAAGAGGAAAGAAAAAGAGAGAAAAATGGGGAGAGGAAAAGTTGAGTTGAAGAAAATTGAGAAAACATCTAACAGGAAAGTTACCTTTACAAAACGAAGGAAGGGCTTGATGAAAAAGGCAAAAGAATTATCTATTTTATGTGATGTGAAAGTGGGAGTAATAGTTTACTCTCACAATGGGAAGCAATACGAGTATGCTTGCCCAAGGTATGACTAAATCAATGTATACCAGTTAGAAAAACCAAATATTGAATCAAAATCGATTATTTGTGTAAAGATCTCACTAGAAATGTAAGCGTTATTTCTTATCATGACTTGATCTCGTTGCTCCTAGCAATGAATGTGCGTGAGCATGTGTACAGATAATCCAAAGTTTCGATAGTGAGTTCTCAACCTTTCGATTGGAAAACAATGTATATGAAGTTGTGCAAGTGTAATATTCCGTAGTAGTAAGGACTACTATAACACTATTCCTAAAATTTTCATTTCTAACTCAATAATGGATGCTAGATCGATGAATTGAATGATATTTTTGTTTCGATTATTGTGAAGGCTTCTCTCTCTCTCATTATTAAGTGCTAAATTATTTTATTTTTATTGTTATTATTAATTAATAAATTATTATAGAAATTAAATTCTTTGTGTTTATTAATATAATTATTTGTAACATCTCTTTTTTTTTGTGAAGTATGGAAGATGTTCTGGCCAAATACAATATCGTTGCGGAATCTAATTCTGAACCTGTAATAGTTGATACTGTTGCAACTGAGGTAGTGAATTAAATATATTTTTTTGCACATAAATTAATTGATTACATTATTATTTATTTGAATAAAATAGTTTTTTCAATTAATTATTTTTAATTAATTAGGAGCCGCAAACTGAGCTAAATATCCTTAAAGATGAAGTTGCAATGATGCGCAGGAAGCAAAGGTATGTTTTTCTATAAATTTTTCTTTAAAAAATTAGAAAATTTCTAAAGTGGTGTGTAATAGAGTTTTTCCATGGGATTAGGGTGTGAATTTTAGGCTCGATATTAATAGCTTGTGGGACAAATTTATTAAGTTTATTAAGCCAAAACAAGCAAATGTGTGATGAATTTATATTGTAATTACACTTTATATACTTAATACTTCTCTCTTATCTTTATTATTGATGATATTAATTAATAATAATATTTATATATAATATAATGTGAAGTGGATTGTTGGCAAAAGACCTTAGTGGCTTGAGCTTCACAGAATTGCAGCAATTGGAGCAAATGTTTAAAGAAGGAATTTTAAGTGTCAAGAATCACACGGTATATATAGATATATTAATTTTATCAATTATTTGTGACATTACGGTATCAGGTCTTTGAAACAACCATTAATATTTATATAAAAATTGATTGTATATATCACACTTCTTGATGTGCGGCTTTTACCCTAATTCTGAATAATTGTGTGAAGCTTTATGTACTGAACTGTCTTTTATTAAATTAATTTTATTAATTATTTATCACATTTTTTTCAAATATAACTCCTATTTAAACTTAAGAGGAGAGAAAAAGAAGTATTTTTTTCTTTATTAATTTTTTTTCTTTATATTTCAGGAAGGAAAGCTAATGGGGCAATTTGAATTGTATATGCCAAAGGTATACACAATTTTTATTTGTTCATCTTTAGCATTATCTCTTGTAAGTGTATTTTCACAACTCATTTTCATGAATTACTCATTCTTGAAACTTGTGTTTTAGGATTAAAGAGTTCAGCGGAAAAGAGGGAAAATCTTCTGATTCGCTCCTAATTCTCATATAGTTGAATCTTCTAAAACTCTAAGAATCTTTTTTTAGAGTGAAATTTTTACTCATTAATGACTTATTGACATGTATAATAGAATCAATCAAGAAACATGAAAGACGTGCATGATTATACTGCGATAAATATGTTGAGTTATTCGAATCTTTCTACTTATTATTATAAGAATATTTTATACAATATTATTTTTTCAAAAAAATATTTAATTGATCACCCTTTGGGGCTTAGATTTTCGTTTCTCCTTTTCTTTTGGCAGGAGGAAGAGGCTACGATTGAAGCCAAAATATTGAATGAACAAGTGGCCTTAACTTTAACTGTATTTTAATTATTGTATTCTAAATATTATAATTGTGATTTATAATTTTTTTTCCTAATTTTATTATTAAATTTACTAAAATATTTCAAAAATATATATTTTTAAAAAATTCATATTGGAGAACTCCAATGTGAATTGGCTATGAATCAGAACTCTTTTGGTGAAGTTGACACTTCCTTGCGTTTAGGGTAGTTATTATAAATATCTATGCTTTTTTTTTCTTCTAATTACTATTAATAAATTTTTCCTCTTAGAAAAAGAAAAAAACTACCTCTATACTTCTATTATTATATGAATTTTTAATTTGGAAAGATTTATGAACGCATGCAAAAAAAATCAACTTTTTAGTTTGAATAAAATGATATGATCAATGATAATTTCATTTAATCACCTCAACTTATTTGAGTTGTTCGATATGGGAGGACACTTTTGTTTATGCATTTCTCCTTATTTTTTTTTAATTCTCCAATTTCATATGAGTTTGAGACCTTCAACACCCTTTTTGAATATTTTTTGTTACGCCCCTATCTGGGTGAAGGTGAGAAAGGGGAGGCGGGTGAGAAGCCTCAAGTTATATATCCCCCCTCCCCCCCACCTTCTACTTACCTCAACATCTATAATTAAAAAAAAAAAAAAAACTTTTCAAATATTTTTGCTGATATTAATTTCATATCATTTTAAATAGAGCGATATAATCAGTGATAATTTCATATAGTTGACTCAACTTATTGGAGATTGAGATATTGCAATTATTATTGTTACTAGTATATTGAGAAATTTTGGTGCTTTTTAATTTTTTATAATGATACTGACTAGTTTAAATGATTCAATATGATTTGTAATAATTTCATAAACTCGACTTCATTTATTTGAAATTGAGGCACGGTTATTATTTTATGTACATAAAAGACTGATTTAGAAAATAAATTTTAAATCCTTTTTTTATATTTTGCAGGCTACCTATTGATACCAATTTGAAGTTGGGGACCCCAAAAGCTGAAAATCCTATGATCATTTATATTAGTCTTTCATAATTTGAAATAAAGATTCTCTTTAGTTTTTACATTAATCTTTGTATATTAGCTTTGATAAAGCTAAGTTTGAATAAAGCCAAATGTTTGACTAGAACATGTTGCAAAAGTTGGGATCTTCTTTTGATTTTATCAAGAAGAATTGAAATTTAAAATTGATCTTCTTTTTTCATTTATTTATGTTTGATATTATCGTTGTGGTTCTGCGATGTTTAACTTATTTTTTGGTCTTAACTCGATGTTATATATTGTATTGAGACTTACAATGATCAGGATTTGTGTCTTATAAAGCCTGTTAAATAAAATAATACTTTCTACTAAGATCTTTTTCATATATAAGATTCAAATATTTAAGGTAACTTGTTCAATATTGAAAATGAACTTCTTAGTATGGAGTGGGTTGTTCCCTTAATAGGTCTACTAATAAACTTGTTTGCGCTTTGCGCAGTTATAAAATTATTAAAAAAATTAAATTTTTTTTTATAAATTTAGAAGATAAAGTATATAAATTTTTTCATATATTCACATATAACTTTTAATTTTGTAAATTAAATAAATTAATTATTATAGAACTATTCAAGATTACACAATAACCTTTTTTTTAGAAATAATATATTTTATATGACGACCCATAATTCCCCATTACAATTCTTAATTTACTTTCTTTATTATAGTAATAAATATTACTAATAAGAAACTTAAAGAAACCACAAATTGGAAGGGGAAAACATCAAACTATTTTGATAATGAAACGTACGTTATTGACTTTATTATTTGCTCTTCGTTTCTCCACAACTTTAACATAACTTATTTATCAACATAATTAACAGAAATGAAGAAGTAACAATTGAGTTGTTATAATAGTATAATTATATTGTCTTGGTTTACTAGGTTCTTTATCATAACTTTGGGTAGTATATATCAATGTTTTACAAAAATTCATTTCGTTTTGTTTTAATTGTTTTTGTATTTGTATATTAGTACATTTTTCTGTTAGTATTTCCATTATGTGATTTATTTTTTGTCCTATCGACCATAAAAGTGTAGGGTCTTGCATCACTCCTTCTCTTTTATACCGTCTTTCTTCTATTTCTCTTCCTAATGCTCCTGGTAACTTAATAAATAACTTTTTTCCTAATTCTTCATTAAATGTATTTCCACTAATAGTACAATAGTAAAAATAGTCTTTAAGAAAATTCTTTATATGTATCCAATTAGATATACTTAACTATTCTAATTTTATTAGAGCATTTCTTTGTAATGCCACTAATCCACTATTTGGGTCTTCTCCTGTTAATAACACATGTATTTTATTAGTGAAATTATATGGATTTGGTCCTATTTCTATTAGTGCTTGGAATTCTTGTGGAAAAGTTTGTTTATAAGATTCTCATACTGCTTTACAAGATTCTCCTAAAAATGTCTCTAAATATCTATACATAGTCTTAGCATCAATTTGTTGATAATTTTTTATGAAATCTGCTACCACTATTCCTTTCCATAAGTCTATTACTGTATTCCACATTTGTGGATCATGTGCTGCTATGTTTAATACTTTTCCTTTATTTCCTCCTTGTAGTCTAATAGGTTCTTCTATAGGCATTCTTTTCCCTGCTGGTCTAATATTATCTTTTATTTCTTGATCATGTCTAACCCATGATTTTCTAGGCAAATTACCTATACTATAGTTAATATTTGGAGTTGTTGTTGTTCTTTGGAACGGACTTGCACTATGAGAGCTTGTTGCTTCTTCCATTAATTCTTTGTAACTAGTTATGGATAATGTTTCTTGCTCTTCATTTATGTCTTCTAATTCGCTTGTTCTATTGCTAAATTATCATTTCTTTCCTGACTTATTCTAAAATGTTCTATAATTTCCATTATATCCATTTTACCCTTTTTACATCCTCTACATTTAAAAACTGTATTTTTATTGTCTTGGTATTGTCTTTTTGCTTCTTCTATAGCTCTTTCCACCTCGTATCCTTCTTGTATTAATTTTATATTCATAAATTCCTCTTGTTCTGTTTCTATGGTACTTTCAGTTTCATTATCATTTAATTCTTTTTGACTTGTGTAGTTATAGTCTGTAAACCTAATCGATGTCTCTCCTATTGAGCTAGTATACATTAAGTGTTGTTTTGGCGCAAATACTTTGGGTTTACTTAGTTTATCTAACTTCCATTCTAATCCTGCATATTCTTCTGGATTTATTTTTATTGATTTTATTAATTTTATTCCTTTATTACCCATTATTTCTACTACATCATTTATTTGGAGTTTAAATTTTGTGTTACTACTTAAAGTCATTTTTCCAATGAATCCTACACACATTAATAAATTATTTCCATTATTCATTTCTTCATACCCTTTAGTTTGGATTCCTATTTTAATATATTTTCCAAATTCCTTTAAATTAATTAAAAAATATGGACTAATATAAACAATTCCTCCATTATTTGTCATGTGTACTTCGGTTAAGCCAATTATAGATTTCTTTAAATCTGACCATCTATCATTGTATAATACATTTAGAACTTTGGATCCTAAATTCTTTCTAGTTAATCCTTTTATTCCTACAATTATTAATCCCATATGCATTAACATACTTTTGAGATTTTTAACCGTCTTTATGCAAGCTGGGTTTACTAAATTTAGGTTTGCAAAGTCTTCTCCTATTACTGATATCTGTTATTCTCTATAGTGTCTGTATAATTGATTATCTTTAGAAAAATGTTTTACATTACATAATGTCTTAGGATTTAATAATTTAAGTTGATTTTGTTGGAAAATTTGTAAATCTCTATCTATGTCTATGATTTCAGTTAATTCTTGATTTTCTTTTATATTTGAGTGTCTTTTAGATAATATTCTAGAAATTATATTATTGCCTATTCTATTTTCGGAGAAACTTGGTCTACTTTCTTGGTTTATTCTTCTATTTGAAAGAAAGTCCATGTTTGTGGTTTTTTAATTACTTTTTGTTTTTCTGGGTGAGGGGTTATTTCTACTTTTTTAAGTTGATTTATTAATTTGTCTATTTCTGTATTATTATGAACTTGTTGTTCAGGTTGTTTTTCTTTTAGTATTTTATCTACTTTTTTATTTAATTCTATTAGTAAGGCTATTATAGTATTGTTTTGTTTAAGAATTATCTTATCTGTTTGGCTAGAGGGAATATAACTAGAATATCCTATAGGTTCTTGATTGTAATTTTTTGAGTATTCTAATGCCTTTTTATAATTTATGTCTTCTTCACTCATAAAAGTGAGATCTTTTCTATTTTTATAATTATTTCTTTTAAATGACTAATTTCAGTATTTATTTTTTCTACTTGTTCTATGATTTTTGTTACTACTTGAGTATTTTTAATTTCTGATTCTTTAGGTTTTTATATTATAGTTTTTACCAGTTTTTCTATTTCTATTTTAGTAGGTATTTTTTCTAAATTAAATTTTGTATTTAGATATTGGATTTTTCTATCTATTTCTAGTTCTTGTGCTTTTAAGAAGTCTAAATTATTTTCTAATTTATCTAATATTTTAAATTGTTTATTTTGCACTGCCTCTATTTCTTCTAAAAGTTTTATTATAGTTTTGTCTTGTTGTTGAATATTTTCACTAAGATTTATTGTTAAGTCTATTAAAGTATTATATTGCCGATCTTCAGAGTGTAGTATATGTTCTCCTTCAGAAAAATTACACTTTAAAAGAAAATACATACATAGAAAACATAGAAAAAGATTATGCTTTAATAAAAATAGAAACAGAATTTTACAATTTTCCAAAGGGAATAAATACTATAGGAATAATAAAACATACTAAAGACTTAGAAAATATAATAAAAATATTAGATGAAATGGAAATAATAGGAGAAAAGTCTTTAATACATTTGGGAAGTAATAAAATTATGTGTAAATTAGATATAATAAACCCGGAATATACAATAAAGACAGCAACTATAGAAGCAAATAATGAAGACACCAAAGAATTCGGTAAACAGATTAAAGAATTATTAAAATTAGAAGTAATAAGAAAATCTACATCTAGACATAGATCAACAGCTTTTATGGTTAGAAATCATAGTGAACAAATACGAGGAAAAGCTCGTATGGTAATAAATTATAAAAGGTTAAATGACAATACTAGAACAGATGCATATAAATTACCAGACAAAAATGAGTTAATCAATAGAATACAAGGTAAAAAGATATTTAGTAAATTTGACTGTAAATCAGGATACTGGCAGGTAAAAATGCACCCTGAAAGCATAGAATGGACAGCCTTCACTTGTCCTGAAGGACATTTTGAATGGCTAGCCATGCCTTTTGGTTTAAAAACAGCTCCTCCTATCTTCCAAAGTAAGATGGATGATATGTTCGGAGATTATAAGAATTTTGTATTAGTATATGTAGATGATATTTTAGTATTTAGTAAAAATATACAAGAACATTTAGGACACCTACAGACAGTATTTAGATTATTTGTAAAATACGGAATAATAATTAGTAAAAAGAAAATGGAACTATGTAAGACACATATAAATTTCTTAGGAGTAACTTTAGGAGAAGGAAAGGTGAAATTACAACCACATATAGCTAAAAAAGTATTAGACATGCCAGATAAGCTAGATAATACAAACGAATTACAAAAACTTTTAGGATTAGTAAATTATGAGAAAAACTTTATTCAAGACTTTGGAAAAATAGCAGGTCCATTATATGCAAAGACAGGTAGTAAAGGACAAAAACACTTTAATATAGAAGACATTAAATTCTTTAAATATATACTCTTCCACTTACAATATATATTATATTTGTTGTTATTATATTACTATGTTAATAAATTGGTATCAAAGCGAGAAGTTTTTGGGAACCAATACATATATGAAAAGACATTCTTTGTTTAGAAATGTAAGATTTACATATTGGCATTTATATAGAGAATACAATCTTAGAAGTGTAGCTATCAAAAAGAAAAAACAACTAGAAAATAAATATAATATAAAAAACATAGAAGACTTAGACAAGTTAAGTTTAAGAGATCCAGAGTTTAGTAGTAATACTAGGTGGGATATAATAGGATATGATAATGATATAATTTTGTATAATCAAAGAATACATTGGATAAATAAACGTATTAAAAAAGAAGCAATTTTGTTAGGATAATTATTGCAAACCATAGCTGGAAGCTATAGACAAGTAACTCAGTGGCTTCTAGAAGAAAAATACCATAAAACATACCTTTTAGACAGAGAATTAGAAATAAGACAACAATTATTACTAAAAGAATCAAACCAAAATATAAAATACCTAAATAGAGAATTAGAATATACTATAAGACAAGTTATAAACTCTGAAAGAAGAATAAAAATATATAAGAAAACACTTAACAATATACATTTTGGATAAATAGATGCCTTTATAATATATAAAAAGAATAAGATTAAGAAATAGTTGGCTATACGCAGAATTAAGATATAGATTTGAACTTAGAAACACTCTAAAAATATTAATAGATTATTTAAATTTGACAGAAGAACAGTTAACTAAATCATTAATAAACGATAAATATCTTATAGATTCATTAATAAAAGACAAACATCTTATAGACTCATTGGTAGAACATAAAGCTAATCTTATTAACGAAATACACAACATTAAATTAGATATAAAGTATACTACTAATAGAATAAAATACTATAAAAGAATTAGTCAAGTTAAAAGTTCACTAGGATAGAAAAATAGATTCTTTAAGACATCTTGAATACTTAGACTTAAGAATACACCCGGAGAAAAAATATAGATCATTACATAAAAATAATAATAATATTTTAAAGTGTATTTTTTTGAAGGAGAACATATATTACACTCTGAAGATAGGCAATATAATACTTTAATAGACTTAACAATAAATCTTAGTGAAAAAATTCAACAACAAGACAAAACTATAATAAAACTTTTAGAAGAAATAGAGGTAGTGCAAAATAAACAATTTAAAATATTAGATAAATTAGAAAAGAATTTAGACTTCTTAAAAGCACAAGAACTAGAAATAGATAGAAAAATCCAATATCTAAATACAAAATTTAATTTAGAAAAAATACCTACTAAAATAGAAATAGAAAAATTGGTAAAAACTATAATATAAAAACCTAAAGAATTAGAAATTAAAAATACTCAAGTAGTAACAAAAATCATAGAACAAGTAGAAAAAATAAATACTGAAATTAGTCATTTAAAAGAAATAATTATAAGACTAGAAAAGATCTCACTTTCATGAGTGAAGAAGACATAAATAATAAAAAGGTTTTAGAATACTCAAAAAATTACAATCAAGAACCTATAGGATATTCTAGTTATATTCCATCTAGCCAAACAGATAAGATAATTCTTAAACAAAACAATACTATAATAGCCTTACTAATAGAATTAAATATAAAAGTAGCTAAAATATTAAAAGGAAAACAACCTGATCAACAAGTTCATAATAATAATACAAAAATAGACAAATTAATAAATCAACTTAAAAAAGTAGAAATAACCCCTCACCCAGAAAAATAAAAAGTAATTAAAAAACCACAAACATGGACTTTCTTTCAAATAGAAGAACAAACCAAGAAAGTAGACCAAGTTTCTCCGAAAATAGAATAGGCAATAATATAATTTCTAGAATATTATCTAAAAGACACTCAAATATAGAAGAAAATCAAGAATTAAATGAAATCATAGACATAGATAGAGATTTACAAATTTTCCAACAAAATCAACTTAAATTATTAAATCCTAAGACATTATATAATGTAAAACATTTTTCTAAAGATAATCAATTATACAGACACTATAGAGAAGAACAGATATCAGCAATAGGAGAAGACTTTGCAAACCTAAATTTAGTAAATCCAGCTTTCATAAAGACGGTAAAAAATCCCAAAAGTATGTTAATGCATATGGGATTAATAATTGTAGGAATAACAGGATTAACTAGAAAGAATTTAGGATCCAAAGTTCTAATTGTATTATACGATGATAGATGGTCAGATTTAAAGAAATCAATAATTGGCTTAACCGAAGTAGACATGACAAATAATGGAGGAATTGTTTACATTAGTCCAAACTTTTTAATTAATCTAAAAGAATTTGGAAAACATATTAAAATAGGAATCCAAACTAAAGGATATGAAGAAATGAATAATGGGAATAATTTATTAATGTGTGTAGGATTCATTGGAAAAATGACTTTAAGTAGTAACACAAACTTTAAACTCCAAGTAAATGATGTAGTAGAAATCAAGGGTAATAAAGGAATAAAATTAATAAAACCAATAAAAATAAATCCAGAAGAATATGCAGGATTAGAATGGAATTTAGATAAACTAAGTAAACCCAAAGTATTTGCGCCAGAACAACACTTAATGTATACTAGCTAACAAGGAGAGACATCGATTAGGTTTACAGACTACAACTACACAAGTCAAAAAGAATTAGATGATAATGATACTGAAAGTACCATAGAAACAGAACAAGAGGAATTTATGAATATAGAATTAATACAAGAAGGATACGAGGTAGAAAGATCTATAGAAGAAGCAAAAAGACAATACCAAGATAATAACAATACAGTTTTTAAATGTAGATGATGTAAAAAAGGTAAAATGAATATAATGGAAACCATAGAACATTTTAGAATATGTCAGGAAAGAAATGATAATTTAGCATAAAGAACAAGCGAATTAGAAGACATAAATGAAGAGCAAGAAACCTTATCTATAACTAGTTACAAAGAATTAATGGAAGAAGCAACAAGCTCTCATAGTGCAAGTCCGTTCCGAAGAACAACAGCAGCTCCAAATATTAACTATAGTATAGGTAATTTACCTAGAAAACCATGGGTTAGACATGATCAAGAGATAAAAGATAATATTAGACCAGCAGGGAAAAGAATGCCTATAGAAGAACCTATTAGACTACAAGAAGGAGGAAATAAAGGAAACATATTAAACATAGCATCACATGATCCACAAATGTGGAATACAGTAATAGACTTATGGAAAGGAATAGTGGTAGCAGATTTCATTAAAAATTATCAAGAAACTGATGCTGAGACTATGTATAGATATTTAGAGACATTTTTAGGAGAATCTTGTAAAGCAGTATGGGAATCTTATAAACAAACTTTTCCACAAGAATTCCAAGCACTAATAGAAATAGGACCAAACCCATATATTTTCACTAATAAAATACATGTGTTATTAACAGGAGAAGACCCAAATAGTGGATTAGTGGCAATACAAAGAAATGCTCTAATAAAATTAGAACAGTTAAGTATATCTAATTGGATGTAAAGAATTTTCTTAAAAACTATTTTTACTATTGTACTATTAGTGGAAATACATTTAATGAAGAATTAGGAAAAAAGTTATTTAATAAGTTGCCAGGAGCATTAGGACGAGAAATAGAAGAAAGATGGTATAAAAGAGAAGTAGTGGTGCAAGACCCTACACTTTTATGGTCGATAGGACAAAAAATAAATCACATAATGGAAATACTAACAGAAAAATGTACTAATATACAAATACAAAAACAATTAAAACAAAATGAAATGAATTTTTGTAAAACAATGATATATACTACCCAAAGTTATGATAAAGAATCTAGTAAACCAAGAAAATATAAGAGAAGAATAGACCATAGCCGAAGGCCATATAAATACAAAAAATACTTCTTAAGAAAATCATCAGCTAGAAAACCATATTTAAATAGAGATAGACATGTTAGAAAATATAGAAATGATAGGAATTATAAAAATAAATTAGAATGTTATACTTGTGGAAGTATAGAACACTTAGCGAATACATGCCCAAAGAGGAATAACATGAAAACTAGAAATTCTCAATTAATAGAAGACTTTCAAGAAACCTTATTAAATGTAGATGAATATATGTCAGACACAGAAAGTATATATTATGTGGTAAGTATAGAGGCTGCAGAGGAAATAGACATTCAATTAGACACGTCCGATCCAAAGGATGATAATTTAATTAATGAAATAGGATTAGAAAATTTAGAACTAAAAGAAGAAGATTTAAATTATACAATGATGAACATATATCAAGATTGTAATCATGAATTTGAAAGACAAAAAGGAATAGATAGCAATCAATGTAGTATATGTAAATGGTATCCTAGTAAAATAAATAGAGATAAATGTAAAAATTGTTATATGGAAGCATAAGTTGTATAGAAAAAATAAATTAAAACAACAAGTAGCCTAAAAACAAGAACAAGTTCAAACAAAAGAACATGCTACTAATCTAAGACTAATAACCTTAGAAACTAGAATGAATGACTTAGAACAAAGACTAACTACAATAGAAAAAGGAAAACAAAAAATAGATATAGACAATATACAATCACAAGGTACAATACATTTAGATCAACTAGAAAGTGAATTAATGAATATTGAAGAAAATAATACTAGTTTTATATGCAATGAAGATAAAAATTTCGGAACAATAAAAATACTAGTAAGAATAAAAATAAAAGATATAGAAATAGAAACTTTAGCATTAGTAGATACAGGTTGTACTAGCTGTCTTCTTAATAAGAAAATAATACCTCAACATATACTTCCAGCATTAAAGACTTTAAAAGAACTAATAACGGCTATACAAATGGATGGAGCATACAACATTTATGATAAATATATAGAAAAAGCACAAATAAGTTTTATTAATACATGTAACAAGTTCTACAAACCAACATATAATATGTATAAAATTTTAGTAAGAGATTTAAATATTAAAACTGATTTATTATTAGGATTACAATTCCTTATACAAAATAATGGAAGTTGTTTATTTTCTAGAGATAGAATAATGTTATTTAGAAATACAACATATACTCTAGTACAAATTAATAAAATCCCTACCAAAGATTTGCCTAAGGATAATAAAATAATTAATAAAGCTGCAACTCTATGTTGTGACGACCGTGGCAATAATGATAGTTGTTCTTTAAAAAATCTATATGAAGAAGAACAAGAAGAAAACAAAGAAAATACATACATAGAAGACATAGAAAACGATTATACTTTAATAAATATTGAAACATAATTTTACAATTTTCAAAAGGGAATAAATACTAAGGGAACAATAAAACATCCTAAAGACTTAGAAAATATAATAGCAATATTAGATGAAATGGAAATAATATGAGAAAAAATTTTAATACATTGGGGAAGTAATAAAATTATGTGTAAATTAGATATAATAAACCCGGAATATACAATAAAGACAACAACTATAGAAGCAAATAATGAAGACACCAAAGAATTCGGTAAACAGATGAAAGAATTATTTAAATTAGAACTAATAAGAAGATCTACATCTAGACATAGATCAATAGCTTTTATGGTTAGAAATCATAGTGAACAAATACGAGGAAAAGCTCGTATGGTAATAAATTATAAAAGGTTAAATGACAATACTAGAACAGATTCATATAAATTACCAGACAAAAACGAGTTAATCAATAGAATACAAGGTAAAAGATATATAGTAAATTTGACTGTAAATCAGGATACTGGCAGGTTAAAATGCACCCGGAAAGCATAGAATGGAAAGCCTTCACTTGTCCTGAATGACATTTTGAATGGCTAGCCATGCCTTTTGGTTTAAAAACAGCTCCTCCTACTTCCAAAGAAAGATGGATGATATATTCGGAGATTATAAGAATTTTGTATTAGTATATGTAGACGATATTTTAGTATTTAGTAAAAATAAACAAGAACATTTAGGACACCTACAAACAGTATTTAGATTATTTGTAAAATATGGAATAATAATTAGTAAAAAGAAAATGAAACTACGTAAGACACATATAAATTTCTTAAAAGTAACTTTAGGAGAAGGAAAAGTGAAATTACAACCACATATAGCTAAAAAGGTATTAGACATGCCATATAAGCTAGATAATACAAAAGAATTACAAAAATTTTTAGGATTAGTAAATTATGCGAGAAATTTTATTCAAGACTTAGGAATAATAGCAGGTCCATTATATGCAAAAACAAGTAGCAAAGGACAAAAACACTTTAATATAGAAGACATTAAATTAGTTCAACAAATTAAGGATAAAGTTAAAAATGTACCAGACTTACAAGAACCCCTAGAGTCATATTATTTAATAGTCCAAACAGATGGTAGTAATTTAGGATGGGGAGCTATCTTAAAATCTAGACCTAATAAATATAGTCCAAAAAATGAAGAAAAAATATGTGTCTACCAAAGTGGACAATACAATGAAAAAGGTAATATGAATAGTATAGATGCAGAAGTGTTAGCTGTAATATATGGATTAAATAATTTTAAATTATACATTTTAAACAAAAATGAAGTATTATTAAGAACAAACTGCGAAACAATAGTTAAATTTCATGAAAAAATAAATAGTACAGCTAGTAGTAAACGTAGATGGTTAAACTTTATGGATATAATATCTATATACAATAATATTGTTTTCAAATATATTAAAGGAAAAGATAATGATTTAGCAGATGAGCTAAGTAGCCTACAATTAAAAACTAACTAAATTTTATTTCAGTATGAAACCAAGCAT
Source organism: Solanum pinnatisectum (assembly GCA_035578085.1). Classification (NCBI taxonomy): domain Eukaryota; kingdom Viridiplantae; phylum Streptophyta; class Magnoliopsida; order Solanales; family Solanaceae; genus Solanum; species Solanum pinnatisectum. The sequence goes on from CM069079.1 coordinate 19,246,202, forward strand.
GAGACCAACTGGCCAAACGCTAGAAGACAAAGGCAAGGGCATCGCCCAGCCAGATACATATGCTCAGACATTATTAGGAAGACAAAATTTTAGACCATTAAGCACAACATACAACTTAATGGAGAGAATTTATTTTGGTAAGTATAATTTAATTTCATATTCTAAGTGCAATTTATCATTTAGAGTAGTTCCAGATTGTAATTTAGACAAGGCTCAACAATGTTTAATAGATAACTTATGGGTTGCATACAATAAAAAGGACACTAAGTATTTTATAGCAGCTTCTAACGCTTTATGTCAATACTTTTCAAACAAAAGTAAAGATAATAAATTTAAATATTATGTAGTTATACATGGTAAAACCAAATGTATTTTCCAAACATGGATAGAAGTAATATATTCTATAAATGGGATAAAAAATCTGCTTTTTAAATGTTTTAATAATTTCACTGAAGCTTTAGACTATGCAAGAGAAATAGTTGGGCCAAATTATTTTATTTCACTAGCCCTTAGGCAAAACCCAAACCAAATACCTCAATACAATATCCAAAAAGATTCAGAAAAAATAATATTTTGTGATCATTGTACATCCATGACTGAGGGTTTCAAGAGACTCAATGCCAAAAATGAAATCCTTATTCAAGAAAATATGAGACTAGTGAAACAACTCGAGACATTTCAGAGCAAATACTCTCCAAGAACAGACGAAGACATGAGTTCTCCAGGATGAGACGGGTGTGCATTCCCCTCTGAATGCTAAGAACTCTACTGTATCGGAGCATGATACAACTAGTCCGGTTCAAACGGTAACCGGTAAAGACTTATCAAACCCGTTGATGGCTCTCACTTTGCCAAAAAGTGATATAGAGGAGTCTTCTTCCTCACGAAGGAGATTACCTAAATATTTTCAGAAAGATTCATTAAGAAAAAATGAAGTATTAAAAAAGAAAAAAAAATAAAAAATTAGAAAAAAAAATCAAACAAACTTTAGAAAAAAAATTTCACGATAAAAGCCAAGACAAATATTTTATCAAAGACATTCCCAGTAATGGCTAAGAAAACAATTGTCATAGTCCTTCCCTATCAGACGAGGAACAGATAAATAATATTAAAGACTCACAAGACCCTTATGAAGATGATGACTCAGGCATGAGTTTTGATACTATTGCATTACACAATTAGACACTTAACCATATTCTAGAAGACTTCATTAACTACTACAAGGAAGAGACTACGGGAAGACAATTCTCAAGATAAGAAATTGCAACAAGAAGACATGACAAGTCACTACATAAGATAGAAAAAATTGCAAAAAATACAAGAAAGACATGGGTAAAGCAAAGACTAGTTACTAAAAAAGATAGAAAAAGAATTGCAAAAAACATGGTGACAAGAAAGTCAAGAATGGATTCGGTAGAAACTTCATCACCAAGAACAAGACAAGTCACAATTCAAAATTACAAAAAGACAAGCAAAGCATGGGAAGAAGAAGACAAAATAAAAGGTGGAAGAAATAAATGTGGAGGAAATATTAATGTTAGGTGGGGATTAATTAGTATGAAAGAGTATTAGGTGGAAATACCCACTACGTGTCCTGTAAAAAAGAGTGTGTTGTCACTTTATCACTACCCTCCAAAAGAGGGAAAAACTGTTGACATAGCACACGTCGGTTAAATAATGGAGTCTGTAATATAAGTCAAAAGATGAAATTAATAATGCATGTGACGATGGGGCCCAATGAGTACCCGACTTGCATTATTAAAAGAATCTTATCTAGTTGTCGGCCAAAAAGTAATTGAAGCCACATAGTAAATTGAGGACCGTTCTTTTGGTTCTCTTACGTCTATATAAGAAGTGTGAGTCTGTGAGAGAAAGACAGAATGAAAAAAGCAGAGGAAAAACCATAGTGAGAAAAAAGATCAAACAACCTTTCTACCTCCATACTCCTTTATGTACCAAAAGTCCTTTATTGTATATTAAAGCTTGTGAAATAAAATAAGTGTGTTTGTGTTTTAAAGTTTTTGAAGTTTTCTTCAAAGTCCCTCGGGGGTTCCCGAAAGGGAAACGTCTCTCCGTTTATCATGTAAGTTTTACGATGTTTACTTCCCAAAATTCCCCCTAAAAATATGTTATCTTTTTATAGTTTATTTTTCTTAAGTTGGTAGTTTGATGTAAATTGTTGTACATGTGTTAAAAATTACCCTAAGTATATGGTTAGCTCCTTAACTTCTTAATAACGACTATGGATTAACCTGTAAATTCCTAGGATTCTTGGTTTTATAGTCTGCTTGATGAAAGGACAAATTTGTTGCTAGTTTTTATATCCAGGGTGTGATTAAAGATGAAGTTGTTAAGAACACAGGTTAAGAAGAAGAGATGAACTGGGTAAGATAAAAAGCAAAAACAAAAATAAAAATTAAAAACAAAAATAAAAAATAAAAAATAAAACATGGGGAAAATAGGGAATTAAAGTCATAAATTAGCATGATTTAACTAAATGAGAGAGGGAGTACTGAGTAGGATTTACAATATATTTGAAGCAAGACATTAATATATTTTATTCTTGCTAATTTACGTTCCAACTTCATATCTATATTATACCATATTGATTGGTTGTTACAGTATATATCTATATTATTATATAGTTGTACTATATCTATCTTATTGTTATTTATATTATTTATATCTATATTATTATATTTTATCTTTAGTTAATATATTGGTCAAAAGTCATAAGATAAGACAAATATTATTATATTACTATATTATATATATATATATATATATATATATATATATATATATATATATTATATATATTGGGTAATAGTATTAGTTAGTAGTAGTGTCTTTATATATATATATATATATATATATATATATATTTGGTAGTAGTAAATATATTTACATTTTTAGTATATATTTTCCATATATTTACTGTTATATATTTGGTATCATTTGCTGTATTTTGCTATTTTTACTGTTTTTACTGTGATATATTTACTTTCTGTATTTACTGTATTTTGGTTATTGTTATTGTATTTTCTGTATTTACTGTTTCTACTGTATTTACTGTATTTACTATTAACACTATATTAATACTACTTAATAATCTAAGTGTCTATATATTTTATATCTAAGTGTCTTTATAAATATATCTAAGTGTCTATATATTTGGAAAAACCTAAAGAATTAGAAATTAAAAATACTCAAGTAGTAACAAAAATCAAAGAACAAGTAGAAAAAATAAATACTAAAATTAGTCATTTAAAAGAAATAATTATAAGACTAGAAAAGATCTCACTTTCATGAGTGAAGAAGACATAAATTATAAAAAGGCATTAGAATACTCAAAAAATTACAATGAAGAACCTATAGGATATTTTAGTTATATTCCCTCTAGCCAAACAAATAAGATAATTATTAAACAAAACAATACTATAATAGCCTTGCTAATAGAATTAAATATAAAAGTAGATAAAATACTAAAAGAAAAACAACCTGAACAACAAGTTCATAATAATACAGAAATAGACAAATTAATAAATCAACTTAAAAAAGTAGAAATAACCCCTCACCCAGAAAAATAAAAAGTAATTAAAAAACCACAAACATGGACTTTCTTTCAAATAGAAGAACAAACCAAGAAAGTAGACCAAGTTTCTCCGAAAATATAATAGGTAATAATATAATTTCTAGAATATTATCTAAAAGACACTCAAATATAGAAGAAAATCAATAATTAAATGAAATCATAGACATAGATAGAGATTTACAAATTTTCCAACAAAATCAACTTAAATTATTAAATCCTAAGACATTATATAATGTAAAACATTTTTATAAACATAATCAATTATACAGACACTATAGAGAAGAACAGATATCAGCAATAGGAGAAGACTTTGCAAACCTAAATTTAGTAAACCGAACTTTCATAAAGACAGTCAAAAATCCCAAACGTATGTTAATGCATATGGGATTAATAATTGTAGGAATAACAGGATTAACTAGAAAGAATTTAGGATCCAAAGTTCTAATTGTATTATACGATGATAGATGGTCAGATTTAAAGAAATCAATAATTGGCTTAACCGAAGTAGACATGACAAATAATGAAGGAATTGTTTATATTAGTCCAGATTTTTTAATTAATTTAAAGGAATTTGGAGAACATATTAAAATAGGAATCCAGACTAAAGGGTATGAAGAAATTAATAATGGAAATAATTTATTAATGTGTGTAGGATTAATTCGAAAAATGACTTTAAGTAGTAACACAAAATTTAAACTCTAAGTAAATGATGTAGTAGAAATAATGGGTCATAAAGGAATAAAATTAATAAAACAAATAAAAATAAATCTAGAAGAATATGCAGGATTAGAATGGAATTTATATAAACTAAGTAAACCCAAAGTATTTGCGCCAGAACAACACTTAATGTATACTAGCTAACAAGGAGAGACATCGATTAGGTTTACAGACTACAACTACACAAGTCAAAAAGAATTAGATGATAATGATACTGAAAGTACCATAGAAACAGAACAAGAGGAATTTATGAATATAGAATTAATACAAGAAGGATACGAGGTAGAAAGATCTATAGAAGAAGCAAAGAGACAATACCAGGATAATAACAATACAGTTTTTAAATGTAGATGATGTAAAAAAGGTAAAATGAATATAATGGAAACCATAGAACATTTTAGAATATGTCAGGAAAGAAATGATAATTTAGCATAAAGAACAAGCGAATTAGAAGACATAAATGAAGAGCAAGAAACCTTATCTATAACTAGTTACAAAGAATTAATGGAAGAAGCAACAAGCTCTCATAGTGCAAGTCCGTTCCGAAGAACAACAGCAGCTCCAAATATTAACTATAGTATAGGTAATTTACCTAGAAAACCATGGGTTAGACATTATCAAGAGATAAAAGATAATATTAGACCAGCAGGGAAAAGAATGCCTATAGAAGAACCTATTAGACTACAAGAAGGAGGAAATAAAGGAAACATATTAAACATAGCATCACATGATCCACAAATGTGGAATACAGTAATAGACTTATGGAAAGGAATATTGGTAGCAGATTTCATTAAAAATTATCAAGAAACTGATGCTGAGACTATGTATAGATATTTAGAGACATTTTTAGGAGAATCTTGTAAAGCAGTATGGGAATCTTATAAACAAACTTTTCCACAAGAATTCCAATCACTAATAGAAATAGGACCAAACCCATATATTTTCACTAATAAAATACATGTGTTATTAACAGGAGAAGACCCAAATAGTGGATTAGTGGCAATACAAAGAAATGCTCTAATAAAATTAGAACAGTTAAGTATATCTAATTGGATGTAAAGAATTTTCTTAAAAACTATTTTTACTATTGTACTATTAGTGGAAATACATTTAATGAAGAATTAGGAAAAAAGATATTTAATAAGTTGCCAGGAGCATTAGAACGAGAAATAGAAGAAAGATGGTATAAAAGAGAAGGAGTGATGCAAGACCCTGCACTTTTATGGCCGATAGGACAAAAAATAAATCACATAATGGAAATACTAACAGAAAAATATACAAATACAAAAACAATTAAAACAAAACGAAATGAATTTTTGTAAAACAATGATATATACTACCCAAAGTTATGATAAAGAACCTAGTAAACCAAGAAAATATAAGAGAAGACTAGACCATAGCCGAAGGCCATATAGATACAAAAAATACTTCTTAAGAAAATCATCAGCTAGAAAGCCATATTTAAATAGAGATAGACATGTTAGAAAATATAGAAATGATAGGAATTATAAAAATAAATTAGAATGTTATACTTGTGGAAGTACAGAACACTTAGCAAATACATGCCCAAAAAGGAATAACATGAAAACCAGAAATTGTCAATTAATAGAAGATTTTCAAGAAACCTTATTAAATGTAGATGAATATATGTCAGACACATAAAGTACATATTTTGTGGTAAGTATAGAGGCCGTAGAGGAAAGAGACATTCAATTAGACACGTCTGATGCAGAGGATGATAATTTAATTAATGAAATAGGATTAGAAAAATTAGAACTAAAAGAAGAAGTTTTAAATTATACAATGATGAACATATATCAAGATTGTAATCATGAATTTGAAAGACAAAAAGGAATAGATAGCAATCAATGTAGTATATGTAAATGGTATCCTAGTAAAATAAATAGAGCTAAATGTAAAAATTGTTATATGGAAGCATGTATAAATTGTATAGAAAATAAATTAAAACAACAAGTAGCCAAAAAACAAGAACAAGTTCTAACAAAAGACCATGCTACTAATCTAAGACTAATAACCTTAGAAACTAGAATGAATGACTTAGAACAAAGACTAACTACAATAGAAAAAGGAAAACAAAATATATATATAGACAATATACAATCACAAGGTACAATACATTTAGATCAAATAGAAAGTGAATTAATAATATTGAACAAAATAATACTAGTTTTATATGCAATGAAGATAGAAATTTAGGAACAATAAAAATACTAGTAAGAATAAAAATAAAAGATACAGAAATAGAAACTTTAGCATTAGTAGATACAGGCTGTACTAGCTGTCTTCTTAATAAGAAAATAATACCTCAACATATACTACCAACACTAAAGACTTTAAAAAAACCAATAACAGCTATACAAATGGATGGAACATACAACATTTATGATAAATATATAGAAAAGCACAAATAAGCTTTATTAATACATGTAACAAATTCTACAAACCAACGTATAATATGTATAAAACTTTAGTAAGAGATTTAAATATTAAAACTGATTTAGTATTAGGCTTACAATTCCTTATACAAAATAATGGAAGGTGTTTATTTTCTAGAGATGGAATAATGTTATTTAGAAATACAACATATACTCCAGTATAAATTAATAAAATCCCTACCAAAGAATTGCCTAAGGATAATAAAATAATTAATAAAGCTGCAACTCCATGTTGTGACGACTGTGGCAATAATGGTAGTTGTTCTTTAAAAAATCTATATGAAGAAGAACAAGAAGAAAATAAAGAAAATACATACATAGAAGACATAGAAAAAGATTATACTTTAGTAAATATAGAAACAAAATTTTACAATTTTCAAAAGGGTATAAAAACTATAGGAAAAATAAATCATCCTAAAGACTTAGAAAATATAATAGCAATATTAGATGAAATGGAAATAATAGGAGAAAAGCCTTTAATACATTGGGGAAGTAATAAAATTATGTGTAAATTAGATATAATAAACCCGGAATATACAATAAAGACAGCAACTATAAAAGCAAATAATGAAGACACCGAAGAATTCGGTAAACAGATTAAAGAATTATTAAAATTAGAAGTAATAAGAAGATCTACATCTAGACATAGATCAGCAACTTTTATGGTTAGAAATCATAGTGAACAAATACGAGGAAAAACTCGTATGGTAATAAATTATAAAAGGTTAAATGACAATACTAGAACAGATGCATATAAATTACCAGACAAAAATGAGTTAACCAATAGAATACAAGGTAAAAAGATATTTAGTAAATTTGACTGTAAATCAGGATACTGGCAGGTAAAAATGCACTCAGAAAGCATAGAATGGACAACCTTCACTTGTCCTGAAGGATATTTTGAATGGCTAGTCATGCCTTTTTGTTTAAAGACAACTCCTCCTATCTTCCAAAGAAAGATGGATGATATGTTCAGAGATTATAAAAATTTTGTATTAGTATATGTAGACGATATTTTAGTATTTAGTAAAAATATACAAGAACATTTAGGACACCTACAGACAGTATTTAGATTATTTGTAAAATACGGAATAATAATTAGTAAAAGGAAAATGGAACTATGTAAGACACATATAAATTTCTTAAGAGTAACTTTAGGAGAAGGAAAGGTGAAATTACAACCACATATAGCTAAAAAAGTATTAGATATGCCACAAAAGCTAGATAATACAAAAGAATTACAAAAATTTTTAGGATTAGTAAATTATGCGAGAAATTTTATTCAAGACTTGGGAAAAATAGCAGGTCCATTATATGCAAAGACAGGTAGTAAAGGACAAAAACACTTTAATATAGAAGACATTAAATTAGTTCAACAAATTAAGGATAAAGTTAAAAATATACCAGACTTACAAATACCCCTAGAGTCAGATTATTTAATAGTCCAAACAGATGGTAGTAAATTAGGACGGGGAGTTATATTACAATCAAGACCTAATGAATATAGTACAAAAAATGAAGAAAAAATATATGCCTACCAAAGTGGACAATACAAAGAAAAAGGTAATATGAGTAGTATAGATGCAGAAGTGTTAGCTGTAATATATGGATTAAATAGTTTTAAATTATACATTTTAAACAAAAATGAAGTATTAGTAAGAACAAACTGCGAAACAATAGTTAAATTCCATGAAAAAATAAATAGTAAAGCTAGTAGTAAACGTAGATGGTTAAACTTTATGGATATAATATCTATATACAATAATATTATTTTTAAAATATATTAAAGGAAAAGATAATGATTTACCAGATAAACTAAGTAGACTACAATTAAAAACTAACTAAATTTTATTTCAGTATGAGACCAAGCATGAGACCAACTAGCCAAACGCTAGAAGACAAAGGCAAGGGCATCACCCAGCTAGATACATATGCTCGGACATTATTAGGAAGACAAAATTTTAGACCATTAAGCACAACAGACAACTTAATGGAGAGAATTTATTTTGGTAAGTACAATTTAATTTCATATCCTAAGTGCAATTTATCATTTAGAGTAGTTCAAGATTGTAATTTAGACAAGGCTCAACAATGTTTAATAGATAACTTATGGATTGCATACAATAAAAAAGACACTAAGTATTTTATAGCAGCTTCTAATGCTTTATGTCAATACTTTTCAGACAAAAATAAAGAAAATAAATTTAAATATTATGTAGTTATACATGGTAAAACCAAAAGTATTTTCCAAACTTGGATAGAAGTAATAGATTCTATAAATGGGATAAAAAATCCTCTTTTTAAAGGTTTTAATAATTTCAGTGAAGCTTTAGACTATGCAAGAGGAATACTTGGGCCAAATTATTTTATTTCACTAGCCCTTAGATAAAACCCAAACCAAATACCTCAATACAATATTCAATAAGATTCAGAAAAAATAATATTTTGTGATCATTGTACATCCATGACTGAGGGTTTCAAGAGACTCAATGCCAAAAATGAAATCCTTATTAAAGAAAATATGAGACTAGTGAAACAACTCGAGACATTTCAGAGCAAATACTCACCAAGAACAGACGAAGACATGAGTTCTCTATCTCACCTAAAAATGGATGAGACGGGTGTGCATTCCCCTCTGAATGCTAAGAACTCTACTATATCGGAGCATGATACAGCTAGCCCGGTTCAAACGGTGACCGGTAAAGACTTATCAAACCCGTTGATGGCTGTCACTTTGCCAAAAAGTGATATAGAGGAGTCTTCTTCCTTACGAAGGAGATTACCTAAATATTTTCAGAAAGACTCATTAAGAAAAAATGAAGTATTAAAAAAGAAAAAAAAATGAAAAATTAGAAAAAATAATCAAACAAACTTTAGAAAAAAAATTTCACGACAAAAGCCAAGACAAACATATTATCAAAGACATTCCCAGTAATGGCTCAGAAAACAATAGTCACAGTCCTTCACTATCAGACGAGGAACAGATAAATAATATTCAAGACTCAGAAGACCCTTATGAAGATGATGACTGAGGCATGAGTTTTGATACTAGTGCATTACACAATCTAGACACTTAACTATTTTATATTATTTTATTTCATACACTACGAATATAATTGAAGTAAAGACAAGTTACTACAAGGATAAGATGGAAAAAAGGAAAATACAAGAAAGGAATGGGAATGGCAAATACAGTATACTACTACTAAATAGTGACAGTAAACACAGTAAATACAGTAAATACAGTATACTACTACTAAATAGTGACAGTAAACACAGTAAATACAGTAAATACAGTATACTACTACTAAATAGTACTATGACAAATATATTGTATTGAGGTATTTTTCTGAATCTTTTGACCAATATAATACCAATATAATATATATTGTAAGTGGAAGAGTATATATTTAAAAAGTTGGTTTCAAATATATTGTAAATCCTACTCAGTGCTCCCTCTCTCATCTTAGTTAAATCATGTGTTTTTAAGATTAAATTCCCTAATTTTCCCAATATTTTTGTTTTAATTTTTTTTTTAATTTTATATTACCCTGTTCATCTCTTTTTCTTAACCTGAGTTCTTAATAACTTCATCTTTAACCACACCTCGAATATACAATCTGGCAACAAATTCGTCCTTTCATCAAGCGGACTATAAAGGCCAAGAATCCTAGGAATTTACAAGTTAATCCATAGTCGTTATTAAGAAGTTAAGGAGCTAACCATATACTTAGGGTAATTTTTTAACACATGTACAATAATTTTACATTAAACTAACAACTTAAGAAAAATACAAATATTAAACTAACAACTTAAAATTTAACATAAAAAGATAATATATTTTTGGGGGGAATTTCGGGAAGTAAATATCGTAAAACTTACATGATAAACTGAGAGAGGTTACCCTTTCGGGAACCCCCGAGGGACTTTGAAAAAACTTCAAAAACTTTAAAACACAAACACACTTATTTTATTTCATAAGCTTTAATATACAATTGAGGATTTTTGGTACATAGGGGAGTATGTAGGGAGGAAAGGATGTTGGAAAATTTTCTTACGTTTTCCACTTTCTCACTCTCTAGTTTTTCTCACTCTGTTTCATTCTGTCCTCTGCTTATCCTCTTTCTTTATATAGAAAAATTAAGCAAGTCTTCTCACACACTCTACGTGGCCTCTATTATTGTTGGCCGACACAACTAGATAAGATTCCCTTAATAATGCTAGTCGGGTGCTCATTGGGCCCCATCGTCACATGTATTATTAATTTCATCTTTTTGACTTATATTACAGACTTAATTATTGAAGGGACGCGTGTTTTGTCAACAGTTTTTCCATCTTTTGGAGGGTAGTGATAAAGTGACCACACACTCATTTTTACAGGACACTTAGTGGGTATTCCCACCTAATACTCTAAAATATTACAAGACACGTAGTGGGTATCTTTTTATACTACTTAATATTTCTTCTTCCGTATTTATCTCATTCTTGAATATTTTCCACCTTCTTTCCCATGCCTTGCCCATGCCTTCTTTGTCTTCTTGTTATTATGCCATTCTTGACTTTACTACTTTTGAATTGTACTCCTTTTGAATTGTTGAATTGCCTTTCCGTAGTTTCTATGATGAAGTCTATATACTCCATTTTTGTCACCATTTTATTTTTTGAATTTGTGTACCTCTTTCCCATGTCTTTTCCATATTTTTGTCTTCTTTCTTGCCCATATCTTCTTGACATTTTGTATCCTCTTTTCATTTTTACCTTGTCTTTACTTTAATTATATCCGTATAAAATAGTAAAGTGTCTAAGGAATATAAAATAATTAAGTGTCTAGATTGTGTAATGCAATAGTATCAAAACTCATGCCTGAATCATTATCATCATAAGGGTCTTGAGAGTCTTGAATATTATTTATCTGTTCTTCATCCGATAATAAAGGACTGTGAATATTGTCTTCTGAGCCATTACTGGGAATGTCTTTGATAATATGTTTGTCTCTTTTGTCGTGAAATTTTTTTTCTAAAGTTTGTTTGATTTTTTTTTCTAATTTTTCATTTTTTTTCTTTTTTAATACTTCATTTTTTCGTAATGGGTCTTTCTGAAAATATTTAGGTAATCTCCTTCGTGAGGAAGAAGACTCCTCTATATCACTTTTTGGCAAAGTGACAGCCATCAACGGGTTTGATAAGTCTTTACCGGTCACCGTTTGAACCGGACTAGCTGTATCATGCTCCGATACAGTAGAGTTCTTAGCATTCAGAGGGGAATGCACACCTGTCTCATCCATTTTTAAGTGAGATGGAATACTCATGTCTTCGTCTGTTCTTGGTGAGTATTTGCTCTGAAATGTCTTGAGTTGTTTCACTAGTCTCATATTTTCTTTAATAAGGATTTCATTTTTGGCATTGAGTCTCTTGAAACACTCAGTCATGGATGTACAATGATCACAAAATATTATTTTTTCTGAATCATTTTAGATATTGTATTGAGGTATTTGGTTTGGGTTTTGTCTGAGGGCTGGTGAAATATAATAATTTGGCAAGTATTCCTCTTGCATAGTTTAAAGCTTCAGTGAAATTATTAAAACCTTTAAAAAGCGATTTTTTTATCCCATTTATAAAATCTATTACTTCTATCTAAGTTTGGAAAATACCTTTGGTTTTACCATGTATAACTACATAATATTTAAATTTATTATCTTTATTTTTGTCTGAAAAGTATTGACATAAAGCATTAGAAGCTACTATAAAATACTTAGTGTGTTTTTTATTGTATGCAATCCATAAGTTATCTATTAAACATTGTTGAGCCTTGTCTAAATTACAATCTTGAACTTCTCTAAATGATAAATTGCACTTAGGATATGAAATAAATTGTACTTACCAAAATAAATTCTCTCCATTAAGTTGTCTGTTGTGCTTAATGGTCTGAAATTTTGTCTTCCTAATAATGTCTGAGCATATATATCTGCATGGCCGATGCCCTTGCCTTTGTCTTCTGGTGTTTGGTCAGTTGGTCTCATGCTTGGTCTCATACTGAAATAAAATTTAGTTAGTTTTTAATTATAGTATACTTAGTTTATCTGCTAAATCATTACCTTTTCTTTTAATATATTCGAAAACAATATTATTGTATGTACATATTATATCCATAAAGTTAAACCATCTACGTTTACTACTAGCTTTACTATTTATTTTTTCATGAAATTTAACTATTGATTCGCAGTCTGTTCTTACTAATACTTCATTTTTATTTAAAATGTATAATTTAAAACTATTTAATCCATATATTACATCTAACACTTCTGCATTTGTACTACTCATATTACCTTTTTCTTTGTATTGTCCACTTTGGTAGGCACATATTTTTTCTTCATTTTTTGGACTATATTTATTTGGTCTTGATTTTAATATAGCTCCCCATCCTAATTTACTACCATCTATTTGGACTATTAAATAATCTGACTCTAGGGGTATTTGTAAGTCTGGTATATTTTTAACTTTATCCTTAATTTGTTGAACTAATTTAATGTCTTCTATATTAAAGTGTTTTTGTCCTTTACTACCTATCTTTGCATATAATGGACCTCCTATTTTTCCTAAGTCTTGAATAAAATTTCTCGCATAATTTACTAATCCTAAAAATTTTTGTAATTCTTTTGTGTTATCTAGCTTATCTGGCATGTCTAATACTTTTTTAGCTATATGTGGTTGTAATTTCACCTTTCCTTCACCTAAAGTTACTCCTAAGAAATTTATATGTGTCTTACATAGTTCCATTTTCCATTTACTAATTATATTTCGTATTTTACAAATAATCTAAATATTGTCTGTAGGTGTCCTAAATGTTCTTGTTTATTTTTACTAAATACTAAAATATCGTCTACATATACTAATACAAAATTCTTATAATCTCCGAACATATCATCCATCTTCCTTTGGAAGATAGGAGGAGTTGTTTTTAAACCAAAAGGCATGGCTAGCCACTCAAAATGTCCTTCAGGACAAGTGAAGGTTGTCCATTCTATGCTTTCCGGGTGCATTTTAACCTGCCAGTATCCTGATTTACAGTCAAATTTACTAAATATCTTTCACCTTGTATTCTATTGATTAACTCGTTTTTGTCTGGTAATTTATATGCATCTGTTCTAGTATTGTCATTTAACCTTTTATAATTTATTACCATAGAGCTTTTCCTCGTATTTGTTCACTATGATTTCTAACCATAAAAGCTATTGATCTATGTCTAGATGTAGATCTTCTTATTACTTCTAATTTTAATAATTCTTTCATCTGTTTACCGAATTCTTTGGTGTCTCCATTATTTGCTTCTATAGTTGTTGTCTTTATTGTATATTCCGGGTTTATTATATCTAATTTACACATAATTTTACTACTTTCCCAATGTATTAAAGGCTTTTCTCCTATTATTTCCATTTCATCTAATATTGCTATTATATTTTTTAAGTCTTTAGGATGTTTTATTTTTCCTATAGTTTTTATTCCCTTTTGAAAATTGTAGAATTTTGTTTCTATATTTATTAAAGTATAATCTTTTTCTATGTCTTCTATGTATGTATTTTCTTTATTTTCTTCTTGTTCTTCTTCATATAGATTTTTTAAAGAACAACTACCATTATTGCCACAGTCGTCACAACATGGAGTTGCAACTTTATTAATTATTTTATTATCCTTAGGCAATTCTTTGGTAGGGATTTTATTAATTTGTACTGGAGTATATGTTGTATCTCTAAATAACATTTTTCCATCTCTAAAAAATAAACAAATTCCATTATTTTGTATAAGGAATTGTAAGCCTAATACTAAATCGGTTTTAATATTTAAATCTCTTACTAAAATTTTATACATATTATATGTTGGTTTGTAGAACTTGTTAAATGTATTAATAAAGCTTATTTGTGCTTTTTCTATATATTTATCATAAATGTTATATGTTCCATCCATTTGTATAGCTGTTATTGGTTCTTTTAAAGTCTTTAGTGTTGGTAGTATATGTTGAGGTATTATTTTCTTATTAAGAAGACAGCTAGTACAACCTGTAATTACTAATGCTAAAGTTTCTATTTCTATATCTTTTATTTTTATTCTTACTAGTATTTTTATTTTTCCGAAATTTTTATCTTCATTGCATATAAAACTAGTATTATTTTCTTCAATATTCATTAATTCACTTTCTATTTGATCTAAATGTATTGTACCTTGTGATTGTATATTGTTTATATCTATTTTTTGTTTTCCTTTTTCTATTGTAGTTAGTCTTTGTTCTAAGTCATTTATTCTAGTTTCTAAGGTTATTAGTCTTAGATTAGTAGCATGGTCTTTTGTTTGAACTTGTTCTTGTGTTTAGGCTACTTGTTGTTTTAATTTATTTTCTATACAATTTATACATGCTTCCATATAACAATTTTTACATTTAGCTCTATTTATTTTACTAGGATACCATTTACATATACTACATTGATTGCTATCTATTCCTTTTTGTCTTTCAAATTCATGAATACAATCTTGATGTATGTTCATCATTGTATAATTTAAATCTTCTTCTTTTAGTTCTAATTTTTCTAATCCTATTTCATTAATTAAATTATCATACTCTGAATCAGACGTGTCTAATTGAATGTCTCTTTCCTCGGCGGCCTCTATACTTACCACAGAATATATACTTTCTGTGTCTGACATATATTCATCTACATTTAATAAGGTTTCATGAAAGTCTTCTATTAATTGAGAATTTTTAGTTTTCATGTTATTTCTTTTTGGGCATATATTTGCTAAGTGTTCTATACTTCCGCAAGTATAACATTCTAATTTATTTTTATAATTCCTATCATTTCTATATTTTCTAACATATCTATCTCTATTTAAATATGGCTTTCTAGCTGATGATTTTCTTAAGAAGTATTTTTTGTATCTATATGGCCTTCGGCTATGGTCTAGTCCTCTCTTATATTTTCTTGGTTTACTAGGTTCTTTATCATAACTTTGGGTAGTATATATCATTGTTTTACAAAAATTCATTTCGTTTTGTTTTAATTGTTTTTGTAGTTGTATATTAATACATTTTTCTGTTAGTATTTCCATTATGTGATTTATTTTTTGTCCTATAGACCATAAAAGTGTAGGGTGTTGCACCACTCCTTCTATTTTATACCATCTTTCTTCTATTTCTGTTCCTAATGCTCCTGGCAACTTATTAAATAACTTTTTTCCTAATTCTTCATTAAATGTATTTCCACTAATAGTACAATAGTAAAAATAGTCTTTAAGAAAATTCTTTATATGTATCCAATTAGATATACTTAACTGTTCTAATTTTATTAGAGCATTTCTTTGTAATGCCACTAATCCACTATTTGGGTCTTCTCCTGTTAATAACACATGTATTTTATTAGTGAAATTATATGGGTTTGGTCCTATTTCTATTAGTGCTTGGAATTCTTGTGGAAAAGTTTGTTTATAAGATTCCTATACTGCTTTACAAGATTCTCCTAAAAATGTCTCTAAATATCTATACATAGTCTCAGCATCAGTTTCTTGATAATTTTTAATGAAATCTGCTACCACTATTCCTTTCCATAAGTCTATTACTGTATTCCACATTTGTGGATCATGTGCTGCTATGTTTAATATTTTTCCTTTATTTCCTCCTTCTTGTAGTCTAATAGGTTCTTCTATAGGCATTCTTTTCCCTGCTGGTCTAATATTATCTTTTATTTCTTGATCATGTCTAACCCATGGTTTTCTAGGAAAATTACCTGTACTGTAGTTAATATTTGGAGCTGCTGTTGTTCTTTGGAACAGACTTGCACTATGAGAGCTTGTTGCTTCTTCCATTAATTCTTTGTAACTAGTTATGGATAAAGTTTCTTGCTCTTCATTTATGTCTTCTAATTCGCTTGTTCTATATGCTAAATTATCATTTCTTTCCTGACATATTCTAAAATGTTCTGTAGTTTCCATTATATCCATTTTACCTTTTTTACATCCTCTACATTTAAAAACTGTATTATTATTGTCTTGGTATTGTCTTTTTGCTTCTTCTATAGCTCTTTCCACCTCGTATCCTTCTTGTATTAATTCTATATTCATAAATTCCTCTTGTTCTATTTCTATGGTACTTTCAGTTTCATTATCATTTAATTCTTTTTGACTTGTGTAGTTATTGTCTGTAAACCTAATTGATGTCTCTCCTTTTGAGCTAGTATACATTAAGTGTTGTTCTGGCGCAAATACTTTGGGTTTAGTTAGTTTATCTAAATTCCATTCTAATCTTGCATATTCTTCTGGATTTATTTTTATTGGTTTTATTAATTTTATTCCTTTATTACCCATTATTTCTACTACATCATTTACTTGGAGTTTAAATTTTGTGTTACTATTTAAAGTCATTTTTCCAATGAATCCTACACACATTAATAAATTATTTCCATTATTCATTTCTTCATACCCTTTAGTCTGGATTCCTATTTTAATATGTTTTCCAAATTCCTTTAAATTAATTATAAAATTTAGACTAATATACACAATTCCTCCATTATTTGCCATGTCAACTTCGGTTAAACCAATTATGGATTTCTTTAAATCTGACCATCTATCATCGTATAATACAATTAGAACTTTGGATCCTAAATTCTTTCTAGTTGTCTTTTCTTTTTGATAGCTACACTTCTAAGATTGTATTCTCTATATAAATGCCAATATGTAAATCTTATATTTCTAAACGAAGGATGTCTATTCATATATGTATTGGTTCCCAAAAACTTCTCGCTCTGATACCAATATATTAATAGTGAATACAGTAAATACAGTAAAAATTGGTCTGATATACAGTAAAAAAAGTAAAAACAGTAAATACAGTAAAAAATAGCAAATACAGAAAAAAACAGCAAATACAGAAAAAATAGTAAATACACAGATAATAACTGGTATCAATATATTAACAGTTAATATAGTAAAAACAGCAAATACAGAAAAAACAGCAAATACACAGATAATAACAGAGATAATAATATAACACTTAGATATTAATAATAATATAAATATAATACCATTTATATATATATATATATATATATATACACTTAGATAGAATATATAATATATACTACTTTCATCTCGAATTAATAATATTTCAATTTTTTAAAAAATTTTCATCATTTTTAGTATAATTTGATTTGTTATTATTTTCACTATAAAGAATGCAAAAAATTAAATGGTTTACAATTGTTCAAACAATTCATGATCCATGTTCCCAAAAGAAAAAATATTTCACGATAAAAGAAGGAGAACGTGCCGAAAAGAAGGAGAACGTGCATATGGAGTTTCCCAATCACATTTTGCAATTATTGCAGGACAATCACGTTTTTGAGAAATAAAGTGCTACTATATATAACCACTACATGTATTATACTATACAACATGATAATCAAGGATGAACGTGATCTTAATGCACCAATTCAAGATGTAACGACATAAATGACAGTAGATGAAAATCTTTAATTTGAACAATTTTTAGCTAGACATAAAAAATTAAGGAAAAAAATGTTCATTTTGAACACCAATAATGCGTTAATAAAGCATTTATGAGAGCAACATAATAATCTTGAAACTTGAGTATTTATGTAGTAATGGTATTTTATTAACAATTTCACTTTTATTTGAATTATCCATTAATTTAAATATTATATAATATTTGCTTGCAATTTATGCTATTCAGAAATTTAAAATAAAATATAATTTTATATTAAATAAAATTTTGAATTTTTTTTATATATAAATTGATTATTTGGGAAAAAGAAAGAAAGGATTTATATTATGAAATAAGAAAATAATAATATAATTTTAATGAGAGGGAAGAAGATTCTTTTTAGAGAGTAAAATAGAGAATTGGATTATAGGAAAACTCTATATTTGGAGAGTAAAATAGAGAATAGGGTTGGAGATGTCCTTAGGATCAACTTGAATACCTTCATCGGGAACAATATGACCACGGAAAGAAATGGACCTCAACCAAAACTCACATTTGTTAAACTTCGCAAACAATTGACAATCTTTGAGGATTTGCAATACTATCCTTAGGTGAACAACATATTTATCCTCACTCCATGAGTATATCCAAATATCATCAATAAACACAATCATGAACATGTCAAGGTATTGCTCAAACGCTATATTCATAAGGTCTATAAAAGTCGCCGGAGCATTAGTCAAAATAAATGATACCACTAAGAACTCATAATGACCATACTGTAACATTCCAAAAATTTCTAAGTTAAGACTCGAACCTGAAAAAGATTTTACCGAGTGATTCTAAATTTTGTAGGTGTTAAGGTCAATTCTTGAGTGTGGGAATGATTCTGGATATGAATTAAGGTCACTAGGTATAACACCTCAGACTTTGAAAAGAGTTAAAGAGAGGTTCGTACAAGTCACTCATCAGTTTTTCATTTTGGGTCAACTTCAATCAATTATATCTTTTAGAACATAAATAATTATGTGGCCACTGACCTATCAAATTAAAGGTCTTTGAGTCATCTTCCTAATGCCGCCAAGTTTTCCTAATTTCGAGCTCAGAGTAAAACGTTATGCCCATTGAAGTTAAGCCTCTCTTTTAAAGACATCTCAATCATTTTTAGAGAGGTAGTTTGGTCTTTTCCTTTTTCCTTCTAAGCCTAGCCACATTTTTCTTCCCCCAAATTAGGGTCTTTTGTGTTGAACCACTTTTTCACGTTATTTAACACTCAGAGAAATTAAAGCAAGGTTTCAAGAAGAGAAAACCTATGTTTCAGGGTTCGTCAAGTTCTCTTTTGATTCATGCCAAAAACATTGTTCTTTCTAGGTATATAAGGTTTCTCACAGTGTTGAACTTGTTCGTCCTCACGCCATACACCTAAATTATCTACAAAATCGATGTATCTAAAGGATTCTTGTGTAGTTCTTTATATTGAATCCCATTTTTTAACAATGGAGGTTGTGATTCTTTTGCATTGTGAATCTTTGGTAAAGTTATGTTTCCTAAGGAATTGTATGCAAGTTCTTATGTATTGGTGTTGGGTTTGAGAATCAAGTATAGTTTAGGTGAATTTTCCCAATTCTAAACTGAATTGGGGACTTAATTTTGACAAAACAATTCATTGGCAATGCTTTGGAGGGGCTAGGGTGGTGCACCAACAGTACGCTCGAACTCAGCCCTAGTTAATTGGTGTCACGACCCAGGGGTACCCCCTAGATGTAACAAGGCGTATAAGACCCCAAGAGGCCTCATACAAGCCACTTAGCATATCATATCATAAAGTAATAGAAATGAGCGGAAATTTAAAACTTTTCAATAGAATCAAAGTCTTTCATAAAAAGAGCAGAAGTCTAACATATTTGTCTCAAACCATCTAAACATAAGAGAATAGAAATCTTGAGACGCAGCCTATACAATAGTCCAAGACATAAAGGAAAGCATAAAAGAAAGTGGTGATCACATCCTCGAACACAATGAGGACAAACAAAAACTCACTTCCTTGATCAACAATGAAGCTAGCCATGAGTGTGAGAATCAATATTGCCGGACCCTACATTTGATAAGAATGTAGGCAAGAGTATACGTTAGTACAATCAAGTACTAAATATGATGGCTTGCATAAAAAACATAATCATATGCATAGTCAACATAAGATATAAGGCATAATCATACTCAAGACATAATAAACATCATAATGAAAACGGAATACTTCCTTAAGCAACCTCACTTATCCTTAGCCAAGATATAGGTCATCCACCTGTAGTCAAGCTTACATCATGGAACACATATCTAGAAACACTCCAAACAAGTCAACTTCATAACATAATCACGTTAATCATACTTACTTTTATAGACATGGGGATTCGCCTCAATACCTAACTTATAAAGGCTAATGGGTATTCGCCTCTTGCCTTACTTACTTTTAGATTGCGGGTACTCTCCTCCACAACCTCATCATATTACACGGGTACTCACCTCCACATCATTTCATAAGGAGAATGGGTACTCACCTCCATGTCCATTCATCATAGTAGGAACGTGGGAACTCACTTCTTGTTCAATTGTAAGGAGTATGGGAATCACCTCATATCCTTGCATATGGAGGTCAAGGCTCATCATTCATTAAGCATTTTACTGTACATTCATTTTAGGTGAGCAAACCTGTCAACCTAGAATCATTCATGTGAGTAAACCTTTCACATTCATACAATCATAATTATCAATTCATTCTAGGAAGTATCCCTTCTATACTATAACATTAACAATCAACAATTCATAGTCTAGGCTTTACTCTCAAAGCACTACATCTCATGATTATCATCTATGCTTTACTCACAAGTAATTAACATCATCTTCATTATATATGCTTCAATCTCAAGTAATTCTAATCATAATTCATCAATCCTATATCGATATATCTAACCCATATAGTTTCCCTCACATGGCATCAAACCCATTATATTAATTCAACCCTCAAATAGGATAGGCATGGGTACATGTAATTTCATCCTAAATACATGTAATTCTATCAATTCAATCATAAATAATCCTAATCCACTTAATTGGATCAACATTCATCAAAACCTACAACAATGGAAGAAACCCTAACTAAAATTGGGGAAATTCTTCTTCAAATTGTGGAATTCTAGGGGACTCCATGGGAGGAAGGATCCCATGGATGAAAAGACAGCATACCTAATGCCCACCAAATCTTGACAACTGGGAGACTTGATCTTGACCAAGCTTCAATCTCCTTCTTCTTCTTCTACCTTCTAGAGAGAGAAAAATTTGAGAGGGGATTTGAGTTTTCTTTTGGGAATTGAGAGAATGACTTAATTGAGTTAGTTTAGGGGTCTAAATTCCTTATATAGATGGTCTAGGTTTAGGCAAAACGACATCACATTGACTTAATTAAAATTAGAAAAAATCCTTATGCCCATAAAATCAACTGCCAGTCACGAACCACGGATCCCCGACCGATGGACCGTCGACTGTCTTACGGTCCGTCTTGATCGGTCATGGTTTCTTGTCAGAGAATTTGGCCTGGTCTACGGACCCCTGGACCATGGACCATGGAACCACCTATGATCTGTAGGTCCTTCCGTGGTCCAAGGTTGGGCCATTTTCTGAAACTGCCTACCCACGGCTCCACCTACGGTCTGTAAGTCAACCTACGGGCTGTGGTTGGCCCTCGTGGATGGCACCTACAATTCTCTAAAAGCTGCAATTTGCCTCATTTTGAATCCGGGGTGTTACATTATCTCCCCCTTGGGATCATTCGTCCTCGAATGAGATTCTAAGCACGTTTCTAGACAAAAACTCTAGACTAGCAGCCCATCTTGCACGCAACACATCAAAATAGACACAATATAGGAGAAACCTCAGCTCCAAACTCAACATACTCAATGCACCATAAGGGAGTAGGAAATACATCTAACAACCCAATATACATGAAAGTTTTAGATTTCTTACACTTAAAGAGGAACTACCTTCTCCAAACTAAAAAGTCATGCTCAACACGATCTCATAGAGCTCATATGCAATTCAATCTCAGAAAGCACAAATTCAAGGAAGGGATCTCCACTCCAAGTCAAGGCATGTTCTACAACTCATCTCATGAAGTCTATAAGCAACTCATACTCAATACTCAAAAACATGAGGAAAATAATGCACAAAATGAGCATGCAAATCTGAGGAAATCATGGAGACACATAAAACACACATGACTTCAGACATAAGCAAACCAAGAGGAACTCATTACCTCAAGCTAGAATAGGAGGAAAAGGATGAGGATATCGGGACATCATATCGGCCTCGGCCTCCCAAGTAGCACCTTCAACTAGATGGTTTCTCCATAACACCTCAACGGAAGCAACCTCTTTGTTCCTCAACCTCTTAACTTGTCGGTCCAAGATCTCAACCGGAACTTCTTCATAACTTGTCGGTCCAAGATCTCAATCGGAACTTCTTCATAACTTGTCGGTCCAAGATCTCAACCGGAACTCATTTGGCAAATCATGCTCAAATGCAACCTTACCAACATGCCTCAAAATTTGATATGGGCCAACAGAACGGAGACTACGCTTCCCTCTCTTACCAAACCTCATTACACCCTTCATGGGTGAGATTTTCAAGTAAACCCAATCAGGCACATCAAATTCAAGGTCTCTCCTTCCAACATCGGCATAAGACTTTTGTCGACTTTGGGCCGTTCTCAACCTCTCTCTAATGAGTCAAACCTTCTCAATAGCCTCATGAACTAACTCGGGTCCTATAAAAACAACCTCACAAACCTCAAACCATCCGATAGGGGATCTACACCTCCTACCACAAAGAGCCTCAAATGGAGCCATACCAATACTCGCATAGTAGCTATTATCAAAGGCAAATGGTCATCCCAATTTCCCGTGAAATCTATCACGCAAGCCCTCAAAATGTTTTCCAATGTTTGGATTGTTCTTTTCGCTTGCCCATCAGTTTGGGGGTGAAAAGTTGTGCTAAACTTAACTTTAGTGCCAAGACCCTTTTTGAAAGACATCCAAAACTGTGAAGTAAACTAGGTACCTCTATCGGAGATAATAGACAAGGGCACTCCACGAAACCTTACCATTTATCTCAAGTATAGCTTAGCATAATCTTTTGCCGTATAGGAAACTCTGACGGGAACGAAATGGGCTGACTTCGTCATTCGGTCTACTATAACCCAAATCGAATCATATTGATGTCTCTGTGGCAACCCTACTATGAAGTCCATATTCAAATCTTCCCACTTCCAAGTAGGAATGCTAATATATTGGGATAATCCTCTCGGTCTCTAATTCTCAACCTTCACTGGTTGGAAATTAAGACACTTAGCCACGAATACCGCAATATACTTCTTCATCCCATTCCACCAATAGATCTCCCGCAAATCACGGTACATCTTGGTGGCTCCTGGGTGAATATAATACCGAGAACTATGGGCTTCTAACGAGATCTGGTCCTTCAACTCATCAACATTCACAACACACAAACGACTTTGGTACCTTAGGACACCATCACCCCCTTGGGAGAAAGCCTCTACAGACTTCTTTAGATACGCTTCTTTCAATTCTACCAAGGTCAGATCAAACATTGCTTTGCTTTAACATCAGACGTGAAAGACGATTCGAAACCATTTTGGACCATAATACCACCCTTGGTGGAATCCACTAGTTGAACTCCCAATCGGGCCAACCTATGAACATCTCAAACCAACTCTTTTCTTTCATCATCAACATGTGCAACACTACCCATGGACAACCGATTAAGCGCATCCACCACCACATTTGCTTTACCAGGGTGATAAAGAACACTCATATCATAATCCTTTAATAACTCAAGCCACCTTCTTTGGTGAAGATTTAAATCTTTTTGGGTAAGCACATAGTGTAAACTCTTGTGATTGGCAAACACATCAACATGGGTACCGTACAAATAATGCCTCCAAATCTTTAAGGCAAATACAACTGCCGCTAATTCAAGATCGTGGGTAGGATCTCATGAAAATTTAGTTGCCTTGAAGCATAGGCAATCACCTTACCGTTTGCATAGGCACACATCCCAATCCATCTCTAAAGGTGTCACAATATACCACAAAGCCATCTGTACCTTCCGGTAAGGTCAACACTGGAGCAAAAGTACGTCTATCTTTCAACTCTTGGAAAATTTTCTCACAAGCTTCAGACAATATAAACTTGGCCTTCTTTTGAGTCAAAGCCGTCAAAGGAGAAGCAATGGAGGAGAACCCCTCAACAAATTTTCTATAATAACTTGCCAAACCCAAGATGCTTCTAATATCTGCTGGTGATAGAGGTCTAGGCCAAATCTTGACCGCATCCGTCTTCTCTAGATCTACCTCAATACCCTTGCTTGAAACTATATGGCCATGGAAAGCTACGGACCTTAACCAAAATTCACATTTACTAAATTTTGCATAGAGTTGTTGGTCCTTGAGAATTTGCAATACAATCCTCAAATGATCAATATGCTCATTCTCACTCCTCGAATAGATCAGAATATCATCTATGAACACAATTACATACATATTAGGGTATTGTCTAAACACCCTATTCATCAAGTCCATAAAATGTCGTTGGGGCATTAGTCAAACCAAAAGACATAACCAAAAACTCATAATGACCATATTGGGTTCTAAAAGCTTTTTTCGGAATATCTTCCTCTTTCATCCTCAATTGGTGATAACCCGACCGAAGATCTATTTTGGAGAAATAACTTGCCCCTTGAAGTTGATCAAATAAGTCATCTATTTTTGGAAGAGGATACTTGTTCTTGATGATCACTTTGTTAAATTGGCGGTAATCATATACACATACGGAGTGAACCATGTTTCTGCTTAAAAAACAACACTAGAGCACCCCATGGAGAGATACTCGGTCGGAAGAAACCCTTATCTAATAAGTCCCTTAATTGTTCCTTCAACTCTTTAAGTTCCGCCAGAGCCATTCTATAAGGAGGAATAGAGATAGGTTGGGTATCGAGATGAAGGTCAATCCCAAAGTCTATTTCCCTCTCAGGAGAAATACCAGGTAAATCATCGGGGAAAACTTCTAAAAACTCTTTTACAACAGGGACCAACTCAAGAATAGGAGTTTCGGACTCCACATCCCTCACCCTCACTATATGGTAGACACAACCCTTCGACATCATTTTCCTAGATTTTAGGTAAGAAACAAATTGACCTCTAGGCATAGAATTTCCCCCCTTCCACTAAAGGATAGGCTCATTTGGAAACTG
This sequence comes from Solanum pinnatisectum, assembly GCA_035578085.1. Classification (NCBI taxonomy): domain Eukaryota; kingdom Viridiplantae; phylum Streptophyta; class Magnoliopsida; order Solanales; family Solanaceae; genus Solanum; species Solanum pinnatisectum. Next base: position 19,271,774 of record CM069079.1, read on the forward strand.
AAATTTGACTACTCTAGTCCTGCAATCAATAGAGGCGTAACAGGAATGCAACCAATCCATACCCAAGATGACATCAAAATCTATCATTTCAAGCTCTATCAAATCAACCAAGGTAACTCTATGGGACAAGGAAATGGGACATCTCCTATAATCCCTCTTAGCCACCACAGAATAACCAACAAGGGTAGAGACAGAAAAAGGTTCTAAAAACACATCGGGAAGCATATCAAATCTCATAGCTACATAAGGAGTAACAAATGAAAAAGTCGCACCTTGATCAAGTAAAGCATACACATCTATATGGAAAACTTTTAACATACCACTCACAACATCCAGGGAACTCTCTTCATCACCTCTAGTTTGGAGAGCATAGAAACGGTTTTGCTTAGGAGCATTTCCACCCGAACCACTCAAACCAAATGAAGAGTAGGGTTGAGCCCTACGATGACCATCTCCATCATTCTTAGCAACCGAATGACAATTCCTTATTTTGTGATCCGTTTTGCCACACCCAAAGCAAACATTAGAACCCACTAGAGACTTCCCTTCATGGTTTGTCCCACATTCAGCACAAGTAGGCATGAAAGGATTATTACCATCTCCTTGAGGTTTTGGGTTAGACACCCTCTCATTAGTAGGCCTTGGCGGAGCACTTGAAGAACCTTGCCCAAAGAACTTTTGTCGAAACCTTGAACGACCCCGTCCATCAGGCCTAGAATGTGAGTAGTTACCATCATCTACTCCTGCTCTCCTTTCCTCTCTAGATCTTTCTTTGAGCTTTTCTTCCTCAATTTTCTGGGCATACACCATAAGGCGAGAAATGCCCATGTCTTGGACAAGCATAGTGGTGCGACACTCTTTGACTACCATGTCAGACACTCCCGACATAAACTTACTCATCTTGGCCCTACGATCCGCCACAATGGAAGGAGCATACTTGGATAGTTGAGTGAACCTCAAAGTGTATTCCCTTACACTTATATTTCTTTGCCTAAGGTTGATGAACTCAAGTACCTTGGCCTCTCTCATCTTTAGAGGGAAGAATCTGTCAAGAAATGCACTTTTGAACCTTTCTCATTCTACGGGACCCGCTTCCACTAGCCTAGCCTCTTTCCATTGATTGAACAAAATCTGAGCAACCCCTTTGAGTTGATAAGTGGCTAGTTCCGCCTTCTCTACCGAATTCATACCCATAATGGCAAGTACCTTTCAGACTTAGTCGATATAATCTTGAAGGTCTTCCTCAACTTTGGAGCCATAAAATTCGGGAGGGTTCATTCTTGTGAAATCTCTCACTCTTGTCGTCGCCGTACCCACACTTTGTTCACGGGGGCTACCACCTCTCTTTTAGATTGTACCTTCATGGCTTGAGACAACACTTGGAATGCCGACCTAAACTCCGCATTAGTTACATTCTCATTCAATGGGTCAATCGAAGCTTGAAAAGGAGCTTCAGGCAGAACCTCTTGCTCAACATTGCCTTCCTCTAACCTTCTAGAATTAGCCCTTCTAGTAGTCATTTTCTAAAAACCATCGGGCACAGGTTAGGAGAAAGACTTATAGAGTTAAACTCCATGGCAAGACTTAGAAAAGTGAAGAAGTGAAATTTTCTAAACATCTAATATCTTCCCATTCATAAATATGGTGTGCTTCATACTTATGAACAAGACTCTACTAGACGTGGTTTAAGACATCCTAGAATCATTCTAAACCTTGTGCTCTGATTACCAAGTTTGTGACGACCCAGGGGTAGCCCCTAGATGTAATAAGGCGTATAAGACCCCGAGAGGCCTCATACAAACCACTTAGCATATCATAACATAAGGTAATAGAAATGAGAGAGAATTTAAAACTTTTCAATACAATCAAAGTCTTTCATAAAAACGAGCAGAAGTCTAACATGTTTGTCTCAATCCATCTAAACATAAGAGAATAGAAATCTTGGGACACAGCCCATAATATAGTTCAAGACATAAAGGAAAAGCATAAAAGAAAGTGGTGATCACATCCTAAAACACAATGAGGACTCACCAAAACTCACATCCTTGATCAACAACGAAGCTAGCCACGAGTATGAGAATCAATGTTGCCGGACCCTACATTAAGGAATACTTCCTTAAGCAACCTCACTTATCCTTAGCCAAGACATAGGTCATCCACCTCTAGTCAAGCTTACACCATGGAAGGCATATCTAGCAACACTCCAAACAAGTCAACTTCATAACATAATCACATTAATCATACTTACTTTTAAAGACATAGGGATTCGCCTGAATGCCTAGCTTATAAAGGCAGGTGGGTACTTGACTCTTGCCTTTTTTACTTTTAGATTAAGGGTACTTGCCTCCATAACCACATCATATGACACGGGTACTCACCTCCACATAATTTCATAAGGAGCATGGGTACTTGCCTCCATTTCCATTCATCGTAGTAGGAAGTAGGGACTCACCTCTAAAATAAATTGCCAGTCACAAACCACGGCTTCCCGACCAATGGACCGTCGACTGACCTTCGGTACGTCTTGGTCAGTCATGGTTTCTTGTCAAAGAATTTGTCCTGACCTACAGACCACGGACCGTGGACCCACCTACGGTCTGTAGGTCCTTCCGTGGTCCAAGGCTGGGCCATTTTCTGAAACTACCTACCCATAGCCCCACCTAGAGTCGGTAGGTCAACCCATGAGCGACCCTCGTGGATGGCACCTACAATTCTCCAAAAGCAGCAATTTGCCTAATTTCAAATCCGAGGTGTTACAATTGGGGCCTGGGGCGGTACACTAGCAATGCGCCCGAGCTCAGTCCCAGTCAATTGGGGCCTGACGCCCTATGCCAGTAGTGCGCCAAGGGTCTTCAGGTTGTTCCTTTCCATCCTTCATACAAATGTGTTCCTTTAAGTCGTGACTATGTTTCCCTTCCTTATAGTAGATCCTATAGGATCCATTTACCTTTGAAAATCCCCGCATATCCTAATCACTTGTCTCCGAGTACATTCAAAACTAAAGTGAGTTTAAGAGAAAAGTTCACGAGCTTTTATTGAGATCCTTGAGTTTATTCATTCATGTCTATGTTTTAGCATGAAACTTTTGGTTTGCGTATTCTTGAGATGAATAGAATCGTTCAGTTCTGACTTCTTGAGTTCTGAGTATTGAGTTTTCTATATTGTTATTGAGATCCTTGAGTTGATTCGTTCATGTCTATATTTCGGCATTTATGAATTGAGTATTCTTGAGATGATTAGTATCATTGAGTTCTGATTTCTTAAGTTCTTGAGTTCTGAGTATTGAGTTTTTTCTATTGTTATTGGGATCCTTGAGTTGATTTGTTCATGTCCATGAACCCTATTTTGAGTTATAAATCTTGAGAATCTTTTAAAGCCAATATATGTGTTTTAAATTGAGTTTTTGAGGAAAGCTTAAAGAGACTTTTTGAGTAAAGTTTAAGGGAACTAAGTATTCCCAAATGTATAACTTTTACATTGAGAAAAGAGAAACTTTGATTTCTAATAAGACTTTATGAGTTCAGAAATATTTCAGAGCAGTCTTCTATTTTAAGAGGATGGTTTGAGCAATTATCTCAAACCAGGGAAAAAATATTTTTATACATTTGAGCAATATATATATATATATATATATATATATATATATATATATATATATATATATATATATATATATATATATATATATATATTATTGGGAGTAGTATTGAGCACTGATATAGGAATGAGTTCAGACAACTCACCTTTCTCATAAACCATATAGCCAACATGGGTAAAAAAATCATACTTTTTAAGTGACTTGTTATTGATTTCGAGCATAGCTTAGTGGACCCACTTAGTTGAAGTGTTTTATACCCCGAAAAGGTATAGGACAATTCCAGCAGTGTGGACGAGATATTGTATCATCACAAGCTTATAGTGATGGTTTTCGATTAGAGAATCTCCAAATAAGAGTAAAGATTAAATTATTGTATTTTTATATATATCTTTGATTTAGTATCTTTTTATGATGAAGCTTTAAACATTTTATCTTTTGTTATTGTTTTTGTATTGAGTTGAGGTAAGGTGAGTACTCTTCTAGTAATGTCAATTCAGTTATCTATGTTTTCACTTATCCTTGCATGCTCATACATTTAATGTACTGATGTTATTCGACATGCATGTTATAATGATGCAGATACAAGTGTTCAAGATCATCAACAGGAGCTTCATTGAGATTATTTGACATTCCAGTTAGCCTTGGTGATCCTCTTTGCATTCCAGAGGATTTCCCTTTTCCCCCTTTCAGTTTAGTCTTTTTAGGGTGTTGTGGGTCTTTTCCCAACATCCACGTTGAGCTATAGAGGCTTCATAGATAGTTAGAGTTGAGAAGTCTCTCATTACTTCCCTTTTGTTGAGATGTTTTGAGAATGTTTTGCAGACTATTATCATTATTGAACTTAAATATTTTCAGACAGTTGAATTAAGTATTTTTTAAGTTTAAATGTCTAAATTCTATTTCTAAGCTTGTTTTGCTTGAGTAAATCTTCCGCCAAGTAGTTAGCCAGGCAAAGGTTTTGTTTTGGGACCAGAAATGGTTCTCGAGTGCCGATCACGCCAAGTGTGTAAGGCTCCAAGCGTGACACATAACGAGTTTGAAAAGATGTCTTCGGAATATTACTTTCCCTTATCCTCAACTGATGATACCCTAATCGAAGATCAATCTTTGAGAAGAAACTAGCACCTTGGAGTTGATCAAACAAGTCGTCTATCCTTGGAATAGGATACTTAGTCTTTATCATGACCTTGTTCAATATATTGTTGGTAGTAAATGCACATATGAAGGAACATCCTTCTTTACTACACTGGAGCACCCTAAGGTGAGATACAATGAAACTCTTATCCAAGAAATCTTTCAATTGGTCCTTTAACTCCTTACATTTTGCCAGAGCCATATGGTAAGGAGGAATAGAGATCGGATACATATATGGGAGAAGGTCAATACCAAAGTCTATTTTCCTTTCACGAGGAACGCCTAGAAGGTCATCAGGAAACACTTCTGAAAACACATTAACAACGAGAACTGACTTAAAAGTAGGGGGCTTCAGAATTCATATCGCTAACCCGAACAAGATAACAGATAAAACCTTTAGAAATCATTTTCCTAGCCTCTAGGCAGAGATAAGCAGGCCTATAGGCACTAGATTTACCCTTCCATTTTAAGATAGGTTCATTCGGAATCTAAAATGTGATCAATTGGATTCGACAATCTATGGAAGCATAACATGAAGTCAATTCATCCCAAGAATGGCATCAAAATCTATCATGTGTAGCTCTATCATATCAACTGCAGTGGCTCAATGAGAAACTTAAACTGGGAAATTTCTGTAGACATCTAGAAATAATGGAGTCACCAACTTGTGTAGAGACTGAAAAGGGTTCTAAAAGAATTTCAGGACAGACTTCAAACTTCATGGCCACAGAATGAGTCACAAAAAATAATATAGCACCTGGATCAAGCAATGCATAAACATGAAACTGGAAGACTCAAAACATATCATTCACCACATCTGGAGAACCATCATGATCATGTCGAGTCTAACGAGCATAGAACATGTTCAGAAGGATCACCACCAGAGTCATTGTCCATCATTTTTTTCTAAAAAAAAATTATATACATAAAAATAAAAAAGAGACGATGGATAGTGTCAAATTTTGAAGCGATGTTATTCTTTTTTTCGTCTCCGTGTTTTTTTTTTAAGCTCTTTTTAGTAGTGTTAGAGGCAAAAGTTAGCCCAAGGACTTTCAAAGAACGATTTTCTCCTCATAGGCAGCAGCTTACACCATTTTTACTAGGTTCAACTTATGAAAAATGCAATAATTATTGACTTAGAGGCAGAACGTAGCTCAGAGGTTTTAAAAAAAAATAACATATGCCTCATGGGCAACAGTTTATACTATTTTAGTATGCCTAACGTATGAGATACTTTATAACTCTTGTCTTAGAGATAACACATAGTTCAGGACTTCAAAAAATAACTTATGCCTCATGGGCAACACTACTCCAAAACTAGGTCTACAATATTCTTCTCCATAGATATTTTATCAATTAGACGTTAACATATATCATTTTTCATTAGATATATGGTAGATTCCTATTACAGATGTTGTTAACCAACTTGAAAATAAAATCCTTAAGTTTATTTAAAGGTCCAAGAAAAAATATTTTTTTTTTACGGATTTACTCAACTTTCGGTTCATTAGAAAAAAATAATACTCCCTCTATCCCATTTTATGTGGCACCCTTTCCTTTTTAGTTCGTCCCAAAAAAAATGTCACCTTACAATAATTATAAACAATTTAACTTTAAAATTCTCATTTTAGCTTTAAAGAAATGAATCTCAACAATACAAATATCCAAGGATTGTTATAGACCACAAATTTAAAAAATGTTTCTTATTTTCTTAAACACCATGCCAAGTCAAAGGGTGTCACCGTGTCACATAAAATGAGATAGAGGGAGTAGAAGTTAAGAAAAAAAGAGGGATAAAAGGAATCTTTTTTAAAAGAACAAAAAGAAAAAAATATAAATGAAAGAAATATAAAGAAAGGGAAAAAGGTATAAAAGTTGAGGAAAAAAAAAAGAAAAGGAAAAGAAAAAAAGATATTTAAAAAGAGAAAAGAAAAAACAATAAAAAAATTTTTTAAAAGAAAACGTTGAGAGACAATTGAGCCTAAATATTTGCTTAAAATTATTTGAGGTGTAGAGGGGTAAATATATTTTAATCAGCGCCACAAAAAAAAGTATTTTTAAAAAAAGTAAATATGAAAATTGTATTTGCAAAAAATAAAAGTATAATGACAGTTAATTATTTTAAAATTAGTGGGATCAGTTTAAAATTTATGTAATGTTGTGATCTTTTAAATTTTGATTTAACAAAAGGAAAATAGTGATTCCTAGAATATAGGTAACTCATTAAAATATGATAATTTTTTCAAAGAAAATTACTTATTTAAAACATAAAAAATAAAACAATGACAAAAACAAAAAGAAAATTGAAATAAACTATTTAAAACATTAAAAATAATAATAAGCCAGTTGAATTATTTACCAATATCTAAAAAAAAAAAAAACAAAGAAAAGACAATTACTAAGCTAGCGTTTTGCCCAAGTTCTCAAATATTCTTGGCAAATCATATTTGGGTGAAGATTTTGGTGAAGTTTCACCATGTGTTTGGCCCCAAATTGTCCCAAAAATATTTGACTGACAATCCCAACAGTGTGTTAGTTTTTCCTCTATATTCAGTTACTTCTTTAAAAAATATATTTTTACTTTTACTTTTTTTTTTATAAAATGAATAAATAAATAGATTTAGAATACTTTAATAATAATAATAATAATAATAATAATAATAATAATAATAATAATAATATAACAATAATAATAATAATAAAAAATTAAATATTTGAATCAAGGGCATTTTGGAGCAGTTGCATAAAAGAAGTATTTGTACCAAAATAGGAGAGGTGTATAATATGAGAGATGATAGTGCCTACGTGTCAGCACCACAAAAAATAGTGTTTAAAAAATATATTACAAAATTGTATTTGCAAAAAAAAAACATGTGCGGCAGTTAATTATTTTAAAATGAGAATTTAAATTCAAATATGCATTTTTAAAATCAAATGTATCAGTTTTAAAAATTTTAAATTATTTTCAAATCAACTTTTAAAATTACAATAAGAAGTAGTTACAATTTTTTATCCCCGCGTCTTATATAATATCTAAATGGAGTTTAAAATAAAAATAATTATAAAATTAAAGTTCATTTACCTCAACTACGCTACTAAAATATAGTAATTACAAATTTATATTATTTCACCGATTTTTGAGAAACTATATTTCCACTAAATACTCTTGAAGATAATTGCATATATAAATAATGCAGCTGTAAAAAATATACATATAGTTTTAGAAAAAGTAGAAATATTTAATTAAAAAAAAACTGAAATTATAACATTAAAAATAAAAATGTGTATTCCTTTTATAGAAACTGAAAGATCGTGAGTTATTTCAAGAGTCCTAATTTTTCTTTGTTACTTATAAATTTATAACACCATTTTCAAAATCAAAAGAACATTTATTTTAGACCGAGTTACTAATCATCTAAGGATCATTTAGGATTTCGGAATTCTTTTTGATTTATTTATTTTTCAATTTGTTTATACTTTACTATGTATGTTATTTGTATTTCATGATTTGTCTTCTATTAGGTAGATCTGTTGAACTGCTGAAGAAATTCTCTCAAAGATGTATGAAATAGAGGTTGGTCAAAATGGAGATTTGTGTAAGTCAGAAGGAGAAAGAACAATTTTATAGCGGAAAATGTTTTTGTTTGTATGTGTCACTACATATTCCTTTATTTATGTTGAAGTAATTTTTTTGTGATTGCTATCTTTGTAATTTGAGCTTCAGACTAATTTAGTTCAGTTACTTACTTCACCTTTAACCATATTATCGTAAGTAATTATACTTTGTTTTATCAGTTGATATTTTAAACTAAATATAAAAATATTAACCATGACATAAATGTACAAATTACTAAAAAATAATCAAATATTTTTAATTAGGGGTGTCAAATGGACGGGTTGGGTTGAAATTGAAGATATTAAAATGGGTTAAAATAGAAATCGGGTTGGGTCATGACCTGCCCAAGTTTACTTTGAGCTCAAATGGGTTGGGCTGAAATGGGCTAAAAATGGGTTGGATCTTGACCCGCTCAATTTGACCCGATTAATCTCAATAATTTTAACATAGTGATAGTTAACTTTTATAATCACAATTTGAATTTCAGCTCAAGATTTTTTCAAAAAAAGTAACAAATGTATAGATAAATCCTAAAAGATGTTAAATAGATAATAATTCATACCTTTAATATAGGAACAAATCTTAGTAAAGATTTTTAAAACGGGTTGAAATTGGAGATTGAATTGGGCTCAATTGAGGATTTTTTAAAAATGAGTTAGGCTTGAATGAGTTGAGATTGAACCCAATTAAAATATTTGTAACATTATTTTTCTGATGCATATACCTCACATGTAACATATTATTGTAAGTAATTAAATACTTTGTATTGTCCGTTGATATTTTAAACTAATTTAAAAAATCAAAATCAAGAACTAAATGTACAAATTACTATAAAAAAACTCAAACACTTTAAACTATTTATTAACAAATGATATTTGTTTGTGCTTATTAAAATAATATTTGGTTATGCTTATTAGTTTTAAAAACAAAGTCCCTTAATAAATTTTATATAAATGAATACGTTCATGAAAGAAAAAAAAAACAGTTTCATAACTCCCTATTACTCATCCACTACTATTGTCACGCCCCGAGGCTACCCCCTTGACGTAACACGGGACCTAGGATCACGAGTGACCCCAAGCTAACCCTGTGTCTGGCATATCATAAGCATACCTGAACCTACATCATGAAAATATGTAGCGCAAAATATGCGTTAGTACATGGAATGTACTAAGCATGCAGGATATAGATAATAAATGAACAAAATATATAAGTTGAATAGAGCATAACTAAGCAAATGACATAAACTGAGCAAAAATGTACATACTGAAACATGACTGAAAAGCTAAACTGAATGCAATGACCAAGTACAAATCATGAATATAACATGCTGAACTGATTGTTGTAGTATATACTGAAAACCTAGACAAATGCACTAAGAGTCTTACTGTGGGAGCTACTACTAACCGACATAAAACCACATGAGCTAAACGTCGAGTCTAATGTATACGCAACATCCAGAGGACCCAATATACCTTGCCAGCAGTATAAAGGCATGAGTGATGTGATCACTAAATCTGATGCCCAACAGAGAGAACTTATACTCCTACGGGGGCAAGTAGTTCTGGGACTATGAGGGTATGTTGAACCCTAGTCCAATTTGGTGCTAAGTCTACTCCCAAGTGAATATGTATATGACTGAAATGTAACTAAAATATTGAATAGCTCAAAATACTAACATGCTAACTGATAATGCAACATTTATGTACTGATAATGTGACATTTGAAATCTGGGGAATGATTATCTGCTTAACTGACCTAGAGACTGTAGCTCATGAACTAGGAGAATCGACACAAACTAGGGTTCTGAGTCTCATATAAGGAATTAAGCAATGTTTCCACGAAAACATGATAATTCAATTAAGAATACTATAACAGCTAAATCACAACAAATATCTAAGGTTTTAGAACCCTAAGTCAAAAACAAGAAATAGAGAATCAAGGATCTGACTAAATTCTAGGGACGTAGTGGATGAAAGAAATCCACTAGTAAAATCCCACATACATGGCAATGAAAACTACGGGAAAATCCTTTGAATTTCGGGGCTGAACTTGAAGAAAACCTGTTGCGTGTTCTTGGAAAGATGGCGCCTCTTTCTTCTCAATTTGCCCTAAGTTTTTGTGAATAAATGTTTTTGGGTAGGTTCAGACTAGAATACCACGCTTAAACTGAGTAAAATGACATAGTTTAAATGTCCAATGCATAGGAGAAAAAATCAAAACGACCCTGACTTAAAGACTGACGAGGCCCTCCCACGGCGCCATTGATGGACCATCAAAGGGACCACAACCCGTCAAGTGGGTCGTGGTTCTTTGCCAGTGTGTACTGGTCCCTGATACTCCCAACTACGGTCCACTTCACGGATCGTGTAAAGGACCACGGACCGCGAAGGCCACCATGGTTCTTCACTTGGGCTGGGGGTTTGCTGGCTCAGGACTACGGACCCATCCACGGCCCATCATCTAGACCACGACCCGTGGAGGGCTTCGTGGTTTGATGCCTGAGCCTTGGTGGTTCTTCCCTTCCTTTACGAGCCCTTTCATGGCTCGTGTGGTGATCCACGGCTAGTGAAGGGCTCCGTAGTTCACCAAAAATTTCTGGTTCACCCCTTTTTCTGCTGAAGTGTCTAAGGTAGGTTCTGAGGTGTTAGAACTATGGTGCCCTATAATCAATAAAAGCTTGTGTTGATTACCTTTTATTTTATTAGAAGTTGTCTTATATTAAATAAAAAATCATGAAATAATAAATGAATTCGTTAATGGAAAGAAAAAAAATAGTTTCATAACTCCCCATTATCAATTCATTACTATACAGTCCTATAACCGATAAAAAATATGTGTTGATAAACTTTTAGTTTATTAGTAATTATCTTAAATTAAATAAAAAATGAAAAAATATCAAAAAAAAATTATGATTATTTTAAATAATTACGTCTAATTAAAATATTTTTAACATTATTTTTTTCTTAATTTAATATCAATTTATGATTGTTTATGATTATTTTTATTTGTAAAAATGAAAATATAAAATTATATAGTGTTAACAATAATAATACACAAATCATTTTGCTTCTCACATATCGAATTTCAAAATATAATAAGGTAACGAATATAATGATATTGCTGATTTACAAGTTGTTCAGTATTTCTGCTTATTAATGATTTAATCTATATTTTGTTTGAGTTTGGGGAGCTTCTTCAGGAGCTTGAAGAGCTGCTCATTCCATATTTTCATTCACATTCCTCCTATTATATGCTCTTCGAGGGGCAAATATCCTGAAAAGGATCATATTAAGGATAAGGAGAGCGATATATAGAGTTACACTCTTTCACATGACTTTAGAATGATGACAAAAGTGAAATTTCTAAACATCGTATAGCTTCATATATTCATAAATGTGGCGTGCTTCACACTCCTGAACAAGAATCTATTCGGCGTGGCTTATGAGACATCCTAGGACCTTTCTAAACGTTGTGCTCTTAATACTAATTTTATCACGACACAAAGTATACCCTAGGTGTAACATGGCGTATAGAACTCCGAGAGGCCTACACAAGTCACTTAGCATACATAATGCAAGATGATAGAAATAATGAAATTCAAAAGAAAAAATTTCATATTTCAAAAGAGTTTGACAAAGCGGAAGTCTAACATAAGTATCAATAAGCCATCTAAACATTTAAGAAAGTGATTGGGATGTAACTCATGCACCACATACAAAGTCTGGAAATGGAAGTAAAGAAAGAAATAATAGTGTCATAATCCTCGGAACATGAGTACTCACCAACTTTTGATCTTTGAATAGTCAATGAGATCAACAAGCCTCGAGAGTCAGGGTAGGAGTGTCAAATCCTACATTAATGAGATAATGTAGGCACAGGTATACATTAGTACATGAAATGTACTAAGTATGGGGCAATATGCATAAAATATATATGGTGGCATGAATTACTTAAAACATGAAAGGCATGACCAATATTGAACACTTAAATGCTTAGAGAGGTAATTACATGTAAATCATGAAATATGGTCAATACATTAAAAGAAGAGATATAAGAAAAGCTTTGAAGAAATATAGTCATTTTTGGGGATACTAGCTTTAACCGACAATATGACCATGAGAGATATATCATAGAATTTGGTATATCCCTGATACTTTCCACGGTAAAATCTGTACATATCTTTTTTACTAAAGTGGATCTACTAGCTAGGTCAGTTAAGACGATCCTATGGGGCACGTAGTTTGGGACTAGAGGTTGCTACTAGAGACTATCTTATTTGCCTCCACCTCAAAGCCCTCCCGATGCTATGTCTAAATTCCAACGGAATTGATAAAAGTCAAATATCAATATAACATAGAAAATCCAATTATCAATACCAATCCACACCTTTAATATCAAAACATAGAATAGCTCCTTAAAACACAACTTAATCATAGGTGAGAAAATCTTTCACCAATGTGAATTCGTATATGAGAAATACCTTTCACAAATCATGATCATATTCGTATGTGAGAAAACCTTTCACAATAACATTTATACTTTAATCTAAAAGCACCATATTACCATAAACATCATTTTCATAAGACATGCATAATTCTTCAAAATTCATAGTTCATGGGTTTATAGGTTCATCATAGGTGCATAGTTGAAAATCATAAATTAGGCATTGGTCAACATAATTTCAATTCAATATCATGTATTAACATTAACTCGTGTATTAGAAGACTTAATGAACAATAATAAATCACAATTCAATGAAACCCATAAAGATTGAATTAAAACTCTAACTTTTTTTTAACTGAAATTGAATTGAGGAATTGGAAACCTTGGGGACCCCAGGAGGAATAGACTCCATGAGTAAATACCCACATACCTCTCTACTCAAAGCCCAAGATAAATGGTGAATTGGAGACTTGGATTGAACCCTGGCTCTTTTTCTTCTTCTTCTTCCTTATGTTGAGAGGGAAATATAAGGAGTGAGTTTAGGTGGGTTTCGGGGAAATAGGAGAATGAATTGAAAGTGGATAATTTGGGACTTAAAAGCTTTATATAGGGCTTAGGGTAGAAGACAAAATGGTGTAGTATTGTTCTAAAACAATTAGAAAAAGACCCAAAAGACCTTGAATATAATTGTCTTACTCGATCTACGGTTCTGACTTACAGTTCGTAGAACTTTCTACGGTCCGTACTGGTCAACCGTAGACCAAGAACTGAGACCATGAAAAATCACTTAACTTTTGTTGGAATTCTTCTACGGTCCATAGGACTTCCTACGGTTCGTAGACCCTAACCGTGGTCAAGGACCTACATGCGAGACCTATCTACTACTCATAGATCACTTGAAGGACCATGCTGGTTAACTGTAAAAGAGGTACTGGGACTTGATTTTAGAAAATTTATTTTCCCCCTTTCTAAAGTTGTCATCTACGGGCCGTAGGAGCTTCTACCATTCGTAGATGGGGACACGTAGAATTAGACTGCAGTCCAAAAAGTCCTTTCTTTATTTTCCAAAATCCGAGGTGTTACAACTTACTTACATATCCAAATAAGATCCTTTTTTTGTAGATTTACTCAACTTTCAGTGGCGGGAAGCTACCGCTTCTAGAATGGAAGCTTCTCCTTTACTTTTTTAGAGCCTATCGCTATTTTGAAATTAAAAAAAAGGTTTAATTATGGATGAAGTAATCGGAATGACAAGTGGTTACGATTGCGGAAAGCGGAGAAAGTCGGGAACCGTCGGTTACCTTTTGAATCAAAGTTCATCAGAAAAATAATAATAAGAGTTAAGAAAAAAAGTTTTAAAAAAATCTTTTCTAAAAGAAAAAAAAATTATAAACGAAAGAAATATAAAGAGAGACTAATGAAATAAATAGAAGTTGAGAAAAAAAAACATAAGAGAAAAAAATTATTTTTTTAAAAAAAAGACATTGAATTAAAGAAATATTTAAAAATTTATACCAACTCACCTCTATTTTCTAGGTTGTTGTTGCCTTATTGTTGTATCTGTATACATAAGATCTAGGAGGAGTTTTGACATGGCCACTAGGGTTGAGGATCATGGTGATGATGATGATGTTCACCCTTTTCCTATAGAGTCGTTGTTGCGGTTCATATGCGTGTGCAAGAGATGGTAGACTCTTATCAGTAGTCGAAACTTTATCACCCAATACTGATGATGATCGTAAATTGGGACTCTGGACTGGTGCAACAAGGGAGGTAACCACCCTCCCTACACCCTACTTGCAGCTTCAACCATTTTTCGTGGGAATGGGTGGCTGTTTCAGGTTTGGATTCGACCCTTTTGTTTTTGCAAGTTCTGGAATGATAACTGTGATACTATGTTCTATGGATCATATGGAGTAGTTTATTCCGCTTATAAGGACTCTTGGAGAATCCTTAAACAAAAACATCACAAAATTCTCACCATCAGTGGTAACGTCTCTAGTATTCCCAATATGCCTTGTTACTTTATTACTGAATGTTCACGGCTTCAGATTACTGCAGTCTTCTTTCATTTGACTTTTACAATGAGGTGTTCAGTGAGATTAGAGGGCCAGATATTCCACTTACTAATTTGCACGAGGTTTCAACACAAACTTTATTTTTTGGGTTATGGTCCAACCTAGTGTTTGGGACAAACTTGTTTGTGGTTGTGTTTATTATTACAAGGAGAACTTATTAAATATCAAGCGAGGAAACATAGAGCTTGACGGACCTGACATACTTGCCTCCTCCATAGACAATTGAAATATTTTAATGTTTGCAGCCAAAATATGGCTTATTTGAAGTCAACTACTTAAAGAACTTTTATGTACACAATTGTTGCATCTTTGTTTGAATGTTAACAACTTGCTTTGTCGAAACTGGTTATTTTATGAGTTTGATTTCTTCATGGCTTCATTTTTTTTCCAAATGGCATTGCATTAATTCCTACACCTAGAAAGTGACTGTTGGTGAACAACTTTAACAAACTCTTAGGTTGATCAATTTGTTATTTCACAGTAGCTTCTTTCTCCAGCTGCAAGAACTACTTATCAAATCTCTCAACATTTACGTGCAGAAATCTACAACTCATTCAGCTCTGCACTGGTTATTGCACACTCCTTTAGCATAATAAGCATTGTTGTAGCAGCTGAAAAAAATCTTATAAGAAATCCAACATTAATGAACCATGTAAAATAAAAACACCCTACAAGGACTACCCATTGTTTTAAACCTTCTCTGAGTTCCCTTACCAAACTACCTATTGCTTCGTAAGTCGAGCCTCTTCTTTGTCAATAATTTATGGTTTACTATTTCTGGTTCTGTGACCAATGACAGCCCTTTTAAACCGTACAAAAAAAGATTTTCTTTGTAGGATTGTGTTAGTCCTCGTAGTTGAGTGACGTTTTCCTATGATGGATGGTTACGACCGTCATAAGGGTAATTCTTATCAACGTGTCTGTTAAGTCATAGTGTTTGTGATGAGGCTGCAAAACTAAATGTGGTCTCAATGTATTTAATTTGTCTAAGTGGAATTGAAAATATAACATGTGTCCGTGTGAATTCATAAGGTCCCTAGGAGTTCTGTAATCGAAGTACAAATGCTATTCGTGTCGATTCTTGAATCTAGGTTGAGTGTGAATGTGTGGAAATGTTCGAGGAAGAACAAAGATCTAAGTATGGGGTGTTGATATGGTCTATATTTATATGCGTAAAAGCTAAATAAACCCATACGTGAGCTAATTAGTTTGAGAGCAAAACCCCATTTCATTGATAGTTTTTGAGTCATGTTTATGCATCTCGAGTAACCAATGTGAGTAGTTGTTTTTAGGTTGTAAAGCACGAGAAAGTGGCAAACAATTGACAAGAAATAAATTGGATCTGAAATGGACGTGCAAAAGCATAAGAGACAAGTCGCAAAGGAGATAAAGAAGGATCAAAAAAGACAAATACCCAGCTTTGTGTTGGCTCTGTGTGGCTGAGCTGGGAATTAATATTTTGCTAAGGAGACATTGAAATTTGTATCCTCTATGTATCGCAGAGAGGGAATTGCTGAAAAATAGACAGGTTTGTATCGACTCCATGTCGGATACCAACATACTTAATTTCTGTCGTGTTTTTCAAGTGATAAATAGACTCATTTTTTTATTATTTTAATAATTCTTTTTCTGATTTTTTGTAGAACAAGAGATGGACGACCTTCTCTTCCAATATTAGGGTTCATTTCTACTCTTTTCCATCCTGCGAATTCTTTTATGATGATTGAACATTCAAATATTGCAAATCAAATTATGAGTAGCTAATTCCCTTTATTCTAGGTTGCGGCTATGAATGAATGCGTAATATTGAATCTATGGAATGAATTTTGTTATCACTACAAATTTCTCTTTTGTTCTTAAACTCGCTATTTTAGTGCTTGATCACCATTAAGGTACATTAATTGTCTGACTTAAGCTCAGGAGAAGAATATAAAGGGGCATGAGCTTTTCTAGTACACAAACTAGGGTTTATTTTGCATCTAAGATAGGGATATACCTAGCTACCATGCTTAGTTATGAAACAAGATGAAAACATAATGCTCCATAGTTGGTTCAGGTTATCCCCACTCAACGATGTATTTAGACTGCCAACTATGGTAGGTGATTAGAAGTCAGGAAAGCATAATCATACATTTAACCTCGTAAACTAGTGATTTGATAACCAATTGAAGTCTATAGAAAAGGTACTATGCATAAGTTCTTAGTTAAGGTGTAGCCCTGGAATTTCATAAGTCATTGTTTAAACTCCACGTGAAATTAAATCATAGTTAGATAATTTAGTTCGTTTACTTGTGAAATTTTTATCTAAAAATACACATTAAAGTCACTTGACACACGTGAACTAAATAGTAGTTATTAGCAAGATTAAATATTAACTGATAATAAGTCCCAATGGGTTCGGCTTCCGTCTCTTAAAAAGAGCCACTTTATCACTTATACGTCCAAGTACACTTGCATGTATGTTTGGACGCAACAAGTTTTTAGCACCACTGCCCAAGACTTTAGAATTAGGAGATATTTGATTTTTCTAATCTATATGTTAATTGTACAAGTATTGACAACTTGATCTTAGTTTTTCTTCATTGCATGTAGGTACTTCAGGACATCACGGTGGACTGTGATAGAGAACTTGTAGAGCCTTATATGTGTCTGAATGATTCTTCCATTAACGGAGTTGGCAAGCAGCTCTGACTTACCCTGCCCCTCAAATCACGATTGAACCAAAAGTGCGAGTAGAGATGGCAGCTAGTACAACCTGTGATGTGGCAATCCCATTCACAACTAATGTTACTTCAAGTATTCAGAAGCCTCCAGCTAGGGGTAGGTTTGAGTTAAACCCAAACATGGTGCAGTTATTGCACACTAACTAACAGTTCACTGGTCTTCCTCATTAGAACCCTCAAGTGCATATTAAGAACTTCTTGGAAATAGGTGATAGTTCCAGTTCTCCAACTAGGGTGTCCCCAGATTATGTAAGGCTCACCTTGTTTCCCTTCTCTCTATTAGGGGAAGCAAGGAGGTTGTTGAAGTTGGAGCTAAAAAACTTAATTACGTCATGGGATGATCTTGCTCGTAAGTTCTTAATTCGGTTCTTTTCTTTCCAAAAAAGGCCAAACAATGGAGTGAGATATTGAGTTTCAAACAAAGAGAAGGGGAGAAGTAAAATCAGGCTTGGGATAGATTCAAGTCCTTACTGATAAGCTGCCCACATAATCACCAAGTAAATGAAGTATTGGTCCACACTTTCATTGAGTGCTTGGAACCAAATAAAAAATTATGTTAGATTCAGATGCAGGAGGGCAAGCTTTAGAGAAAACATTTGCAATGGAAAAATCAATACCGACCTCAGGGTAATGGGCAACATTATCAACACTAGGGTATAAGAATAATCAAGGTTGCCAATAAGGAAACATGAACATTGACAAGATGTTAAAAAAGATCATGGTAGAACAGGCTACAACAAGTGAAAATATGGATAACAATGGTTGCAGACTTGAGAATGAGACACTTAAAATTTAGACAAGCAATTTGGGAAATTCGCTAATGCTCAAAATTAATGCCCGTAAAGAGGCTTGCCGGGTAATACTGATCCAAATCTGAGGCTATGAAAATAGTGTAGATACTCATCGTAGGTTGCAGTTAGAAGGGCTAACCCCAAAGAAGATAAATATTGAGGTAGTGAGGGAGGGGGGGGGGGAAGAGGAGTAGTGAGGTTGTATGGAATTAGAACTAAGACAATGCTACACCTAAAGTGAAATCACCTCCTTCCTTCCCACAAAATTTCAGTAAACAGAGCGAGTATAAATATTTTAGTAACTTTTTTCTCTCATTAAACAAGTTCACATTAATGTGCCTCTTGTTGATGTGTTGAACACAATCTCGAAATATGTAAAATATGTAAAGGAGATCATGGCAAATAAGAGGAGATTAACATAATATGAAATAGTGGCACTTAATGAAGAGAGAAGTCCATAATTCAAAATAGGTTTCCAACTAAGGTGAAGGACCTAGGGAGTTTCACGGTACATATCACTATAGGTCAAAACATTCATGCCCCAGGGTTGTGCGATCTTGGTGCCAGCATTAATCTCATGTCGACATCTCTATATATAAAGTTGGGGTTGAGTAGTCCTAACCTACTACCATCATCTTAACAACTTACAAATTGATCAGTGGCTATATCGAGGTAAATGTGGAAGATGTGTTGGTTCAATTGGGGTCATTAATATTCCCTAGTTGTCTTTGTGGTGCTAAATTTTGAACCAGACCCTGAGGTGCCATTCATCCTAGGGAGACCTTTTTTTGGCTACTATGTGTGCATTGATAGATGTATCTAACAAAGAGAGCACATGATAAAGAAGAGATGTTTGATGTGTACCGAGCATTGAAGTTGCCTGTAGTATATGAAGAAGTTTCAGCCATCATGGTCATATATATTGTTGAATCTCATTACATCGCATCTAGATACCCACTACAGAGAGTTTTTGTTGGAAATGACATCTACGGTAGTGGTGAAGCAAAAGAAATGGTAATGTTCTTAAATGTGTGTAGTTTGGGGATATCGAATGATAGCTGGAACCTTTAAATAGAGTATTGGGGCCACCACCTAAGTCGTCAATTGAAGATGCCCCTAAGATTGAGCTAAAAGCACTCACATCTCACTTGAGGTATGCCTTTTTGGGAGACAATAAAACTTTACCACTAATTCTTTTTGAAAATTTGTCTGAATTGCAAGTCAATGCAGCTTTAGCAATCCTGAAAAGGAGAAAGGGATCTATTGGATGGCAGATGTCTGACATACATGAGATTAGTCCATTGTTATACATACATAAGTTTTACATGGAGGAAGTACATAAGCCATGTGCACAACACCAATGCTGTTTGAATCGATGTAGTGAGAAAAGAGGTAATCAAGTGGTTAGATATTAGGATAGTATACTCGATATTAGATAGCAAGTGGGTGAGTTCGGTGCAATGTGTTCCTAAAAAGAGGGCATGGCTATAGTGACGAACTGCAAGAATAAGTTGTTCCTGACAAGGTTAGTCACAGGATGGTGGATTTACATGGATTATCGTAAACCGAATGAGGCTATCAGAAAGGACCACTATCTAGTCCCCTTTATCAATTAGATGTTGGACAGGTTAGCAGGGCAAAAGTACTATTGTTTCTTAGATGGTTATTCTGGATACAACCAAATTGTGATTGCGCTAGAGGATCTAGAAAAGACTACATTCACTTGTCCCTAAGGCACATATGCTTTCAAGTGTATACCTTTTGGACTTTGCAATGCGCCGACCACTTTCCAAAGATGCATGATGGCCATCTTTCATGATATGGTGGAAGATTTTTTGGAAGTATTCATGGATGATTTCTCATTTTTTGGTGAGTCTTTTGAGTTTTGTTTACGCAATCTTGAAAGAGTTCTTGTTCGTTGTGGAGAGACAAATTTGGTGTGAAATTGGGAAAAGTGACATTTCTTAGTTCAAGAGGGCATAGTTTTTGGTCACAAATTCTCGAATAATGGGCTAGAGGTTGATAGAGATAAAGTTGAACTGATAGAGAAATTGTTGCCTTCTATTTTGGTGAATGAAGTAAGAATTTTTCTTGGGCATGCTGGATTTTATAGGAGGTTCATCAAGGACTTCTCAAAGACTACTAGACATATCTATTAGAAAAGAACATGAAATTTGAATTTTATGAAAGTTATATTAGAGCTTCTGAGGTGTTGAAGAAGCCCCTATCTTGATTGCTCCTACTTGGGACCTATCAGTTGAACTGATGTGTGATGCCATAGATGTAAAAATGGGTGCAGTGTTGGAATAATGAAGAGAGAATGTGTTCTACTCTATCTATTATGCAAGCAAGACCTTCGACTCTACACATGAAAACTACATAGTGACTGAGAAGGATATGCTTGCTCTAGTATTCACATTCAACAAGTTCTGATCATATTTGGTAGGTACTAAAGTTATTGTCTATACTGACCATGCTGCTATCAGGTACCTATTGAACAAGAAGGATTTGAAGCCAAGGCTCATTCAGTGGATTTTGCTTCTCTAAGAATTCGATCTAGAAAAGGCATAGAAAATCAAATTGTCGATCACCTATCAAGGTTGGAGTATTCATCACATGTTCAAAGTGAAAGATAGATTCATGAGAGATTCCCAAATAAAAACTTATTGGCTTTAGACATTACTCAAGTTCCATGGTATGCAAATATAGTAAATTTTTTGGTAAGTGGGATCTTTCTACCGAAAAAACTACTAAATAAAAGAAGAAGTTGAGTAAAGATGTGAGGTTCTACATATGGAATGAGACATTCTTGTTTAAGGAAGGGACATACAACATAGTGAGAAGATGCATCCCAAAGAATGAGGTCAAGTGGGTGTTAGAGAGTTGCCACTCATCACCATATGGGGGTCATTATGGGGGTGAGCACACGGCTAATAAGGTGCTTCAATTTAGATTTTTTGGGCCACATTGTTCACAGATTATGTATAATATGTGAAGGAGTGTGACCAATGTCAAAGGTTGGGTTCTATTTTGAGAAGACATGTGATGCCGCTGAATATAATCCTTGAAGTAGAAATATTTGATGTGTGGGGTATCGACTTCATGGGTCTGTTCCCACCAATGAATGGGAATCAATACATACTTGTGGCGGTGGATTATGTACCTATGTGAGTTTAGGCTATAGCTCTTCCGACCAACGACTTAAAGATTTTCATCAGGTTCATAAGTAAACACATATTCACTAGATTTGGGACTCCCAGAGCTATAATCAGTTATGGAGGAAAATACTTCATAAATCAGTTGGTGAGAAATCCATTAGCTAAATATGGGACTCACCATAAGGTGGCTACAACATACCACCCATAGACTAGTGGCCAAGTAGATGTATCAAATAGAGAGGTAAAGAAGATCCTGCAAAAGACCATCAATGCACAAACAAAATATTGGGCTGAGAAGTTTGATGATGCACTATAGGCATACAGAATGGCCTACAAGACACCAAGAGGGACTTTTCCATTTAACATGGTATTTGGTAAGGCTTTCCATCTTCTAACGGAATTAGAACACCAAGAATATTGGGCGATCAAGAAGCTGAATTTTGACCCAAAGTTGGTCGATAAGAAGAGGTTAGGACAACTGGATAAACTTGATGCATTTAGGCTACACGCTTATGAGAATGCCAAGCTTTATAAAGAAAAGATGGAGAGGTGGCATGATAAGCACATAGTCCCTCACACTTTTGAGTCGAGCTAAGAAGTCCTATTATTCTACTCTCGACTGAAGTTGTTCCCCGAAAAGCTAAGGTCTAAGTGAAGTGGTCCATTTGTAGTGGTGAGGACGATGCATCATGGTTTTATGGAGCTAGGGAATAAAGATAAGAGCTTCAAGTTTTTGGTTAATGGACAGTGTGTCAAACATTACTTTGCGAATGATGTGAATCAAGATCAAGAAACACTCCACTTGACTGATGAGTATGCCACGAGATGGGTCGAGTTGCAATGTAAAACCAGGCGGTACACAAGAGGCAACGTGTGACCTTGTGTATTAGATAGGTGTTTATTTTTGTTTTTTTTTATATTATTTTTATCTTTAGGACTTGGTTTAAATATTCATTTGATTTTAATAGTTAGGAGTTAAAATAATAAAAATAAAAAAAGATGAGTCGGGCCACACTAAAATGAAGGCATTGGATGGGAGGCAACCCATTTTTCTTTATAACTTTTTGTTTTGTTTGTTTCAAGTGCATGGATGATGGATTTTTTGGGACTATAAATGAAGAATGTAAGTAAGTACCTAAAAGAGCAATTTTTTAGTTAAAATAGAGAAGTCTATATTGGGACCGTGTCACGAACCATGGTCATTTTATTTCGACAGGAGTTAATTTCTTCATCATAATATAAGGTAGTATGTATCCACTCCGTGTCACAGACATGGAGAGAAAATTCTCATTTTTGATGGGAATTAATTACCATATTAAAACAATGAAGTTTGTATCATTGGCGTGTCGCAAACCTGGTATCATTTTTTTTGTTTTTCATTAAACTGACGGGTTATGCCCTTCTTTCACTTGCCAAACCCAATCCAAACTCCCTTTTTACTCCCAAATTCACTGAATTCTCCTATTTTCCTCATAAATTTCACCTGATTTCCACTCCTCTCTCAACCCTAACAATTTATTGCATCAAATCCATAAAGCGGAGTTAATTCTACCATCAATTCTTGCTAAGTGTTCTCTTTGTCATCACTAAAAGGTATGTTTCTAATTTCTTACCTTCTTGGACAATGTTGTGTGGTGATTAAAATATGGGTTGTGTTAACTTCAAAATTGTGCATGAAATTACTTGTGATTGTGTGTGACTATTTTCTTGGGAAAAGAGATTAAGTTATTACACCTATCATATGGTTCCCTTGAATGTAAACACACACACCCTAATTTTCTTGAGGTTTAAGAGTTGATTTGTTTGGTTAATCATCCTTGAAATGTTTGCACAATGTTTTCATGTATGTTGTGTGAAGTGTTGAGTAACATAAGTACACCCTTCATTATTGAATATGGCATGTCCTTTTAAATGACTAATTTGTATATAGAATTTACGGGATAGTTGGGATAGTTACACTTTTTGTATCGAATTCTTGAGTAGATTCAACGAAGTTGGGCCTTATTATTGTAATAAGTATCACCTTGAGCTATATATATGAATTGCTTGAACATTTAAGGGAAGTCTGAGTACCTTCATGTTTTGGTATGTTCAAATAATGAGTTTCATATGGTCTCTTGATCACCCACACCCCTTGCTTGTCATGAGATTTGTCTTGGGCTAATTAAGTGTTTTATTTTTTGTAGGAAACCATGTGTAGATCTCACCGACCGGGAAAGGAAGTGGCATCCTTAAGCCACCGAAAATGGGTTCAAGTTAGTAGAAATGTTCCTCTCACACTGATAGTCCATGTGGACAGACTCGCCTCTTATGCTTAAAAGCGATTTCCAAGGAAGGGAAGAACTATTGGAGAAAGCACACAAAGGTAAATTCCTTTTCGGACGTGTGCATAGAGCCTGACAACTTGGAAAGGGACTTCCCTCAAATCAGGTGGTGGATTTGGGAGCTCCATATGGAGTTCATTGTCATGCCCCGAGGCTAGCCCCTTGACGCAACATAGGACCTAGGATCACGAGTTACCCCAAGCTAACCCTGTGTCTCACATATCATAAGCATACTATAAAAGTTACTGAATAAAACAAGTACTATGCGGAAGCTAAAACAATAGTTAACTAAAAGTGGGAGAAACCCATCTTAGTCGGAATATATAAAACATACCTAGATTTTACTAATACTGAAAGATCAAGTTAAGTCAAGCTGAATCTACCACTATGTCTGAAAAGCCTCTAACAGAGTTGAGTTGTTGGGACATGTCCCCCAGCTAACTCTAACAAAACTAAAAACCGAAAGTAAAGTCTAAAATGAAAGCATGTCTATTGTCCTCAAAATATGAGGATTCACCACTGAAGCTGCTGAATGTGGACCGAGAAGATCTATGCGTGATCTGGAAGCTGAGTACCTTAACCTACATCATGAAAGGATGTAGCGTAGAGTATGCATCAGTACATGGAATGTATTGAGCATATAGGATATCGATACTAAGATGAACAAACATATGCTAGCTGAACAAAGCATAACTGAGCAATGATAGAATCTGAAAAAAGATATAGATATGTAAGGTAGTGTAACTGAAAATAACCGAACTGAATGCAATGACCAAGTGCTAATCATGAAGATGACATGTTGAACTATAAACTACTATAAATGTTGAAAACTTAGTCAATTGCACTAAGAGTCTGACTGTAGGAGGTACTATTAACCGACATAAACCACGTGAGCTAAACATGGAGACTGATGTATACGCCCTATCGAGAGGACCCGATATACCTTGCCAGGGGTATAAAGGCATTACTGGCATGATCACTAAATCAGATGCCCAACAGAGGGGACTTATAAATGTACAGGGGCACGTAGTTGTGGGACTATGAGGGTACGCTGAACCCTAGTCCAACTCAGTGCTAAGTCTACTCCCAACTAAATATGTATATGACTAAAATGTACTGAAATACTGAATAGCTCAAAATACTGACATGCAATCTGAGATGCAACATTTATGTAGTGATAATGTGACATTCGAAATCTGGAGCATGATTATATGTTTAACTAACCTAACAAGTATAATTCATGAACTAAGAGAATTCATACAGACTAGGGTTTTGAGTTTCATACAAGGAATTAAGCAATATTTCCAAGGAAACATGATATCTCTATTAAGAGTACTATAACATCTAAATCATAACAATTCTCCAAGGTTTTACAAACCCTAAGTCTAAACAAGCTATGTAGAATCAAGGAACTGACTGAATTCTAGGGACCTAGTGGATGAAAGGAACCCATCAGTGAAATCCCACTCTACTTGTTCTTGAAAGAAATTGGCATCTCTTTCTCCTCTTTTCGTTCTAACTATGATGATTTTTGGAGAATAAGGGTTCTGGGTATGTCGAACTAGGTTATTAGACTTATTCTGAGTAAAACTACATAGTTTAGTCATCAAACGACTTATGTTAAGTGCCCCAAAGCATAGGGAAAAGTCCAAAACGACCCTGACCTAAATGCTGACGAAACCTATCCACGGAGGGAACAACGGTCTGTCATTTGGACTACAAATCGTTGTTTGGGGTGGTCGTTCGTGGTCTGCCCAATAGGGCATCACTAAAATTAGCATAACATTTTACTCCGAGCTTGGATTTTAGCAAACTCAGTGGCGTTGGAAAGAGGATTCAATTATCTTTCATTTGATATCTCATGGTCCACCTAATTCATTTTGTGCTAAACGATATGACTGTTTGAAGTTGACCTAACAACTATTTTCCTCAGAATAACTGTTGACCCTCACCTATCGTCACACCTACGGTCCGCATGTCCAACCATGGATCGTACTGATCAACCGTGGGCTATATCACAGACCATAAAAATTTGGACCCCAATGAAGGACCATACCTATGGTTCGTAGGTCTATCAACGGACCGTGGACCAAGACCGTAGGTTTCATTTTTGATTTTGAATTTCCCCCAAGTCTGGGACATGACGACGAAACCCCACTTAAGGTCCGTGGTTCTACCTACGGTCTGTGGGTGGTTTCATTGGTACTTGCACCAGGTCATGTAAAACTGCATTTTTCTATCTTCTCTAATCCGAGTTGTTACAATATCTTCCCCTTGGGAACATTCTTCCTTAAATGGTGTCTAAACAAGCTAAGTATAGAGGGAAGGAGCTGCAATCCCTACCACTAATTACTAGACACTGATATCTGGCTGAACTGAGTTACATGAACATGCAAATATGCTGAAATGCAATAATAACTGAGGGAAGAAGATATTGAGACTGAATTACTCATGAGTAAGTTTAGAGGCTGGACAGGAACTATTACCTCAAGTTGAAATGGAATCGGAAGGAAATAGGTGAAGATACTTGGCCATCATGACTGCTTCTGCTTCCAAGTAGCTCCTATTACGGACTGACTCCTCCACAAAATGTTTACTAAATCAACTTTCTTATTTCTCAACCTACGAACCTAAAGGTCAAGAATCTCAACTGGCAAATCTTCATAAGTGAGACTATCCTTCAAAACCACACTTTCCAATGGTACTATCTCTGTCGGATCACCCACACACTTCTTCAACAAGGAAATATGAAAGACTGGATGAACCGTTGCTAGTTCTGTAGGCAACTCTAACTCATAAGCCTCATTACCAACCTTTTTCAAAATTCTATAAGGACCTACATATCTAGGACAGAGCTTCCCTTTCTTGCCAAATCTCATTACCCGCTTCATAGGTGACACTTTCAGGAAAACCCAATCATCGATCTCAAACTCTAAGTCCCTCTCCTCATATCTGCATAGGACTTCTGATGACTATTGGTTGTCTTTAGTCTATATCTGATGAGCTGAACTTTCTCTATATCCTTATGAACCGAATCTAGGCCAATCAAGTCTACTTCACTTACTTCAAACCAACCAATCAAGACCTGCATCTATGCCCATATAGTGCCTCATACGGGGCCATCTAAATACTAGAATGGAAGCTATTATTATAAGCAAACTCTATGAGAGGTAGGTGATCATCCCAACTTCCCTTGAAGTTAACTACGCAAGCTCTCAACATGTCCTCTAAGGTCTGAATGGTACACTTTGTCTGACCATTCATCTACGGATTAAATGTTGTGCTGAGATATACCTGAGAACCAAGACCTTTCTGAAACGATTTCCAGAAATGAGAGGTAAACTGAGGACCTCCATCTAAGATGATAGAAAAGGGAACCTCATGCAACCTGACTATCTCATTGATGTAAGGTTTGGCATAGTCCTCCACTGAATTTGTAGTCTTGACAGCCAAGAAGTGAGCGGACTTAGTCACTCTGTCCACGATCATCCAAATGGAGTCATGTTGTCTGCAAGTACGAGGTAAACCCGTAATGAAGTCCATGTTTATCACTTCCCACTTCCATATAGGAATTTTAATCTCTTGAGTCATACCTCCTAGTTTCTGATATTCTACCTTAACTTGTTGAGACTTAGGAAACTTAGCCACGAAAAATGTTATGTCCCTCTTTATGACGTTCTACCAAAAGACTTCTCGTAGATCACGGTACGTCATAGTGGCACCTGGATGTATAGACTACCTGGAGGTATGAGCATCTGTAAGGATCTGTTGCTTCAACTCACCCACATTAGGAACAAATAAGCGGCCCTGGTAACGAAGCACACCATCTCCCCCTTGGGAGAAAACCTCAACTTTCTGTTGATAAACTGCATCCTTCAACTGAAGTAATATGGTATCCCTATCCTGTTTTTCCTTAGCCTCTGCTACCAATGAAGATTCTGACCCATTCTAAACTATCACATCCCCATCTGATGTGTCCATAAGGCAAACTCCTAAGCGAGCAAGTCGGTGAACATCTTTGGCTAACTCTTTCTTTTCTTCCTTAATATCTGCTACACTACCCATAGACAGTCTGCTGAGAGCATTAACTACTACATTGGCATTACCAAGATGGTAAAGCACATTCATGTCATAGTCTTTGAGGAATTTAAGCCATCTCCTCTAACGAAGGTTTAACTCTTTCTGGGTGAACATATAGTGGAGACTCTTATGATCTGTGAAGCATCAACACGAACACCACACAAATAATGTCTCCAAATATTTAGGGCAAATACTACGGCTGCAAGCTCAAGGTCATGAGTTGGGTAGTTTTTCTCATGGACCTTAAGATGTCTAGAAATGTAAGTTATAACCTTACCTAGCTACATCAGCACAGAACCTAGGCCAATTCTGGATGCATCACAATAAATCACACAACCATCTGAACCATATGGTAGAGTTGAGATGGGAGTTGTAGTCAACCTAGTCTTCTAGAAACTCATTTACTAGTGGACTGATTCAAAAGTTAGGGTTTCGGAGTTTGAATCCTTAAACTGAAAAAGGATGATAGATATACCCTTTATAGATCATCTTTCTAGCCTTAAGGTAAGATATAAATCGACCCATAGTCACTGAGATACTACCCTTCCACTCTAAGAATGGCTTGTTTGGAAACTGAAACTGAATGTTCCTAGTTCTACAATCGACTGAGGCATAACAGGAATGCAACCAATCCATGCCTAGAATGACATCAAAGTCTACCATTTCTAACTCTACAAGGTCTGTTGAGGTGACTTTTGTAGAGACTGTGACAGGGCAATTTCTGTACACCCGTCTAGCAATAACTGGGTCACCAACTGGAGCAGATACTGAGAAGTCTTCTGAGAGAGTTTCTGGACTAACGGTGCCGTTTACTACTACATACGAAGTTACAAAAGAAAGTTTAGCCCCTGGATCTAACAACACATCAACATCTAAATAGAAGACTTGTACTCCTCCCACTATTGGTACCAAGTGCAGGACACTCCCTTCAACTGATAGGCGGCTAAGACTGCACTCTCGAATGGAGTGACACCCATAATGTCTGTTACCTTCTGGTTGACATTGCGAAACACTTTTGAGTTAGACCCATGAAACTATCGAGGGTTCATCCAAGTGAAGTTTCAAATTCTTACTATAGTAGTCTAAGTCTACGGTGGAGCTGGGGCCATACCCTACTGATTGAACAAGGCGGTTATGGCCTGAGCAAGCACTTGGAAAGCATCCATGAACTCGGCATGCGTTACTTGCTAATTCAATGGGTCGGTTGGAGCTGCTGGCTGATTCCAGGTGTTAGCTCTTCTAGTAGGAATTTTTTGAAATACAAAGAGCAGGCGTTAGAAGAAGATTTAATAGAGTTCATACTCTATAAAACGAGTTGGAAAAGAAACAACACTTAGTAGCCTCCCCCTCATAGATGTGGCACGTTTCACACCCATAAAAGAGACTCTACTTAGTGCGGCTTTCAGATATCCTAGGACTCTTGAACCTAATGCTCTGATACCAAGTTTGTCACGCCCAGAGGCAATCCCCTTGACGTAACACCTGACCTAGGATTACGAGTGACCCTAAGATAACCCTATGTCTGACATATCATAAGCATACTATAAAAGTTACTAAATAAAACAAGTATTATGCGAAAGCTAAGACAATAGTTAGCTGAAAGTGGGAGAAATCCATTTTAGTCAGAATATATAAAACATACTAATGGTTTACTAATACTGAAAGATAAACTTAACAAGTCAGGCTAAATCTACAAATATGTCTGTAAAGCCTCTAACTGAGTTAGGTTATAAAAGCATGTCTATTGTCCTCAAAATATGAGGACTCACCACTGAAGCTGCTGAATACGGACCGAGAATCGGTCTATGTGTGATCGGGATGCTGAGTACCTGGATGTAGCGCAAAGTAAACATCAGCACTTCATATTTATTGAGAATGCAGGATATATACTAAGCTGACCAAACATATGTGTGTAGTATAACTGAAAAGAACTAAACTGAATGCAATGACCAAGTGCTAATCATGAAGATAACATATTGTAGTATAACTAAAAAGAACTAAACTGAATGCAATGACCAAGTGCTAATCATGAAGATAACATATTGAACTTAAACTGATATAAATGATAGAAACCTGGTCAAATGCACTAAGAGTCTAACTGTGGGATTTACTATTAACTGACATAAACCATGTGAGCTAAATGTGGAGTCCGATGTATACGCCCCATCGAGAGGACCCAATATACCTTGCCAGGGTTATAAAGGCATGACTGACATGATAACTTAATTTGATGCCCAACAGAGGAGACTTATAATCCTACGGGGGAACATAATTCTAGGACTATGAGGGTATGCTGTACTCGAGTCCAACTCGGTGCTAAGTCTACTACAAACTGAATATGTATATGACTGCAATGTACTGAAATACTGAATAGCTAAAAATACTGACATGCAATCTGAGAATGCAACATTTATGTAGTCATAATGTGACATTTGAAATATGGAGCATGATTACATGTTTAACTAAACAAGTATAATTCATGAACTAAGAAAATTCATACAAACTAGAGTTCTGAGTTTCATACAAGGAATTAAGCACGTTTCAAATAAAACATGATATTTCAATTAAGAGTACTATAACAACTAGATCACAATAATTCTCTAAGGTTTTACACGCTCTAGGTCTAAACAAGCTATGTAGAATCAAGGAACTGACTTAATTCTAGGGACATAGTGGATGAAAGGAACCCACTAGTGAAATCCCACATACCTGGTGACGAAATTCACGGACAAATTCTTTTGATTTTGGGGCTGAAACTTGAAGAACACCTATGCTTGTTCTTGAAAGAAATTGACGCCTCTTTCTACCTCTTTTCATTCTAATTTAGATGATTTTTGGAAAATAAGGGTTCTAGGTATGTCTGACTAGGTTATTAGACTTATTCTGAGTAAGATGAAATAGTTTAGTCATCAAATGACGTAGTTTAAGTTCCCCAATGCATAAGGAAAAGTCCAAAATAACCGTGACCTAAATGCTGATGAATCCCATCCATAGAGGGAACAACGGTCCATCATTTGGACTACAAACCATCATTTAGGGTCGTCGTTCATGGTCTGCCCAACAAGGCTTCACTAAATAAGCATAATTGTTTACTTCGAGCTTGGATTTAAGCAAACAAGGTGGTGTTGGAAAGAGGATTAAATTATCTTTCTTTTGATAGGTTATGGGCCACCTAATTCATTCTGTGCTAAACGATATGACTGTTTCAAGTTGACCTAACAACTATTTTCCTCTGAATAACTGTTGACCCTTACCATCAATCATACCTATGGTCTGTAAGTCCAACCACGGACCATATTGGTCAACCGTGGGTGCGATCAAAGATCATAAAAATTTAGACCCCAATGATGGACCCCACCTACGGTCCATAGGTCCATCGATGGACCGTTGACCATGACCATGGGTCTCATCTTTTGATCTTTAATTTCCCATAAGCCTTGGACTTAACGACGGAACCCTACCTACGGTGTGTGGTTCTACCTATGATCCATGGGTGGTTCGATTGGTGCTGGCGCCAGGTCCTAGAAAATTGCATTTTACTATCTTCTCGAATCGAAGGTGCTACATTCATCTTGTCGAATTGACCGAGTGTAACCTACACCTAGTTAGGAAGTTCTATACTAAGTATCTGGTGCTGACAAACTTGAATGTTTTCCAACTATACCACACCATTCACCATACTCTATGTGGCATGAGGTCGACTACTAGATGGACTCGACACAACAAAAAGCTCTTCCACCAATTCCTTTCCTATATCCAGATGTAGCACGAGGTGCATGTTTGGTTGAAGATCGTGATGAACTGTTTGATCCCGAGGTTGTATTTTACTGATATCACTCGATATAGAGTGTGCCTTATCTATGCCTTGATAACCAACACCAAAGTTAATATTGGGGTCATAGTGACGTCTTCCATGAGAAAGGTGAGAGTACATTGAGGGTGGAGATATTGTAATACTTCAAAAATTGGAAAGTTGAAATTTGAAAGGGGATTCTGAAAATTTGTCACTAATATTGTACCTACAACTCTTCCTATGGACCGTACAAGGACCTACGGATCATAGAGGGCAGTCATGGTAAGGCTATGTAAATTTGGAAAATTTCAAGTCCCTGAGGAATTCCTACAGGCCACCAGCACGGTCCCTAGAAGCCATTACGACCCATAGGAAGCGGTCGCAGAAGGGGCTCTAGACTTGGTAAAATTTTGTATTGATCTTGGGTTCTACAGTTGGTGTCTATGGCCAGTAGAAGTTCCCACGGACCGTAAGAACAATTCGTGGATACTAAGTGAATTTTATACCTCTAGTACATATTCTTCGGATGAATAGGATGGCCTATAGAAGTTCCTACTAACCGTCAGTCTACATAGTCCCTCCAACAATTATTAATTTAGGGTTTTTTAGGTCTTTTCCTACTCTTTTAACACCTAAACTATGTCATTTTGACCCTAAAACTAAGTCTTACAATAACTTTTATTTTTCAAAAACTACTCATTCCCTCTAATTCACTTAAACCCTCAGTTTCCCCCAAAAGTCTTCTCCTCCAAATTCTCTTAAAGATCTCAAGGGGTTTTCTAGTAGGGGTGTGTATCAGTCGGTTCAGTTCAGTTTTAAATATTATTGGTTTGATTTATCGATTTTCTATTTTTAAAAGTACTAAACTGATAACCAAACCAATAAGATATTTATTATGAGTTTTCAGTTTATTTGTTTTCAGTCTTTAACGGATCGGTTTTCAGTTTAACCAATAACAAAATCCTTTCAAAAAAAATATATGACTTGTCGAACAATTTGATGCAAAATAAAGAAGAGAGAAATCAATTATTCATTGAGTGCAAAAATTTTGCTTAGTGTAGTAAAATTATAGGAAATATTCACAATTCACAACCCTAATCGTCATCTTTGCATACCGTAGCGGTCGTCGTTCTTAGTTTTTTAGGTTTTGACGACGTGAACCTAAAGACAAAAGTAATACTAAGACCTAAAGGGTAAATGCAGAGAGTAGAGTTAAAGTAGTGTTAATTGTGTAGGGTCCTTATAGTTATAGTCTAATATAGTGAGTATTTTAATATTTTTTGTTTGACATTTATGTATGACTAAACATTAAAATAGTAAATTATTATATTCTTAATGCATTATCAGTTAACCCAATAACTTAATATAAAAAACCAATATTGAACTGATAACCCAATAATATTTTTTTATAAAATCATTAAATAATCGTTAACCCAATAACCTAATAACAATAAACCAATAAGACCGTACAAGGACCTACGGATTAGAACATGGTCCTTACCTTGGCAACTAGGACAATCTCTTTTTGGCGTGAGAGTAAGATACCAAATTTCATGTTATAGCTCACATGGTCTATGTCGGTCAAAGGTAAATATCCCATAAAAGATATGTTTTCTTATTTAACTTATGTTTCATACGTATGTCATGATTCTTATATATTGCATTGACCTTTTTATGACTTATGAATTTAGCTTATCGTGATTTGATATGTTTTACATTTGTCATGCATTATCATGTTTTAAACTCATCATGTTATCACGTTTATGTTATTATGCATGTTCCTTCTACTCAATTCATAAAAAGTATTTACGCATATATCTCTTGTGCCTATATAGTTTAATAATATTGGTTCAGACATTCCTCTATCAGTTCATAGATAGATTGAATCTATCAACTTTGCTTAGCTTGTGGTGAGTCCACATGGTTCGAGGGTGTGATCACTTATTATGAGTTCTTGTTTGTTTTAATGTCATTTGAATTTCCAAACTATTTGTTTGGGACTTGTCCTAGTTACATTTATGATTTAGAGGCTTGTTGCCACACTTAGTATGTTTCCGCTTATGAGATGGTTGTACTCTAATCTTGGTATCATTTATGATATTGGTGTTGAGACCTATATCTCTCTTGCTTTCCTTATTTTCTGTTATTGCTCTTCTCAGTGTCATGCTTATTTCAAGTAACTTGTTTAGGGTCTCTTTTCCATGTCACGTCTAGGGATAGTTTGGGTCATGAAAGATACGCTTTTGGGGGATTAACAACCTGCATGTGCAGGTCTGCTAGGGTGCCCGAGGAGAACTTGGATTATATGGCCTCACATCTTAGTTTTCCCGTGGACATGACAAAAATTAAGGGGTCTAACACTACACATGGACCTACCCTTATGACCATGGAGCAACATAGCAGGAAGAGATGATCATGAACCATATGTATGCATTGGAGATTTTACATCATAGGAATGGTTGTCGAGGGTCCACACATAGTAGTTAGATGAGGTGGAAACAAATTATCCACTAAACGGCCATGCCAGAGTAGTCTTGGGATTAGGGACAAATTTCTTTGAGCCCTTTTATAATTATGTGCCCACCGACGAGGATAGACTCCTCACTAGCTCAAATGTGGATTCTAACTCTTACAATGATGTAGATCAGTTTTTGGCCGTTGAAGATACTGAAGGCGATGATGCAATGGATGATTGATTAGGGAAATTCTCCACCCTACCTTTTTCTTGATCTATGTGAATTTTTTTTGAAACACTGGGACAATGCTTTACTTTTAAGTGTGGCTTGGGGAACTGAGCTTCTCATGTGTACATAATAGGTTGTCTAGTTATTATTAGTCTTTTTACTTTGGGTTTCTTGGAGTTTGTTTCCGGTTCTTTGACCAAGGAAAGTCCTTTTGAATTGTACAAAAATAAGATTTTCTTAGTAGGATTGAGTTAGTCATCATTGTTGAGTGACGTTTACCTATGATGGATAGATAATGACCATTTTAAGAGTAATTTTCATCAATGTGTATGTTATGTCATAGTGTTTGTGATGAGGCTACAAAATTAAATGTGGTCTCAATGTGTTTGCCTAGGTGGAATTGAACATATTACACGTGTGTGTGAATTTTTAAGTGCCCTATGAAATATGTAGCCAAAGTATAAATGTTATTCGTGTCGAGTCTTGAGTCTTGGTCGAGTGTGAATGTGGTGAATTGTTCAAGCACAAACAAAGCTCTAAGTGTAAGGTGGTGACCTGTGGTATATTTTTAACGCCCCGAGCCTACCCCCTTAACGTAACACGGGACCTAGAATCATGAGTGAACCCAAGCTAACCTTGAACTGGCATATCAATAAGAACTAAAAGATCAAACTCCAACTAAAACTGAATCTAACTATGTCAGAATAAAAGCCTCTAACTGACAAGGGATGTTGGGACATGTCCTCAACTAATTCTAGCAAGACTGAAACTAAAAGGACTAAAAATGAAAGAAAACATGCCTATCGTCCTCGAAGAATGAGGACTCACCACTGATACTGCTGAGCTAGAGATCAGGAACCGATCTATGCGTGATCTGAATGCTGAGGACCAGAACCTATATCACAAGAAGATGCAACGCAGAGTATGCGTCAGTACTTAAAAGGTACTGAGTATACAAGATAGGATAAAACTTAAAAACAATACATAACTAAAATAAAGCATGTTGAGCAATGATATAAGATGAACATGATGAATACACTGAACATACTAATCATAAGCTAAATTGGATGCAACGACCACGTACATAACATGCTGAAACTGAATACTGAGATATAACTGGTAACCTGGTCAATGCACTAGAATTTGACTGTGGGAGCTACGAATAACCAACATAAAACCACGTGAGCTAAATGTGGAGTCCGATGTATCGCCCCATCGAGAGGACCCAATATACCTTGCCAGGGATATAAAGGCATGACTGGCGTGAACACTAAATAAGATGACCACAGAGAGGACTTAACCTACTGAGGCACATAATTCTGGGACTATGAGGGTGACTGACCCTAGTCCACTCGGAATTATGCCTACTCCCAACTAGCATGTATAAAATACAACATAACTGCAATAAATTGGATAGCTTGAAATTCTGATATGCTAACCGAAAATGTAACATTAAGTACTGATAATGAAACATTTGTAAATTGATGCATGTAAATCTGTATAAACTAACCTAGCAAGTGTAATTCATAAGCCAAAACGAATATACACAACTAGGGTTCTGAAATTCATTCAAGAATTAAGTAACATAGTTAGTAAAGCATAATATTCTGATTTGGATTAGTCTAATAGCTAAATCACAATAAGAATCTAAAGTTTTAGAAACTCTAAGTCTAAACATAATGAAGGGAATCATGAATTTGACTGAATTCCAGGGACCTAATGGGTGAAAGGAACCCACTAGTGAAATCTCACATACCTGCTGACGAATTTCATGGAGAAATCTTTCTATTTTGGGGCTGGAACTGGAGGAAACCTTGTTGCATTCTTGGAGAGGGTTGGTCAACTCATTCTCCTCTTTTTCGTTCAACTTGGATGAATTTTGGAGAATGAGTTGACTTGAGTAATGTCTAATTAAGTTACTAGGCTAAAACTGACTAATATGACGTAGTTTAGGGGTTAAATGACAAAGTTTAGCTGCCCAATGCATAGGGAAAAGACCAAAATGACCATGACTTGAAAGTTGTTGGGGCCATCCGACGGACCGTCGATGGACCTACGGTCCATCTTGGTCAACTGTCGTTTGGCTTCAGAGAGAGGATCCTGATGGGTCTGAACCACGGACGGTGGTCCCACCTACGGGTCGTAGGTCCTAGCGTGGTTCTGGACTTAGTGCCCATTTGGATTGAGTTATTTTAGGTGCTTTTAAGCCAAAATAGCTTTTAAGCAGTTTTGAAGTGTTTGGGTAAAGTTAAAAAATGCTTATAAGCACTTATTTTAAAGCCAAATTAACAAAAATAAACCAAAAGTCATAAGTTAGAAATCCTAACTTATGGCTTTTGGCTTATAAGTCATAAGCCAAAAGCCAATCCAAAGAGGCCCTTAGCCAAATTTTCTGGGCTATCTGAGGAGGGGCTGCAGGTGGCCAACCATGGACCCCACCTACGGTCCGTGGGTGGTGCCCGTTGGTGGCACCTGTAACTTCTGAAATTCTGCATTTTAGGTCTGTCTAGAATACGGGGTGTTACATTATCTCCCCATTGGGAACATTCGTCCTCGAATGAAGACTAAACTAGCTGAATATGGAGGGAAAGAGCTGCAAACCCTACCACAAAGTACTGGAAACTAAAATCTGACTGAACTAAGTTCTAGAACATGCAAGTACGTTTAAAATGCAAGTGTAGCTGAAGGAACATGATATTAAGACTGAATCTACGCATGAATAAATGAAAGACTAGAGAGCAACTATTACCTCAAGCTGGAATTGCCATACCCCAACCAAAGGAGAAGCGGACAAGTACCATATGAACACATGTTTTGCAAGTGACCTATGATGAGAAAGTTAACTACTATGCAGATAGATTTACTAATGAGAAGATTCATATACAACACATGTCGACTAGCTGAACAGATACACATGACAAGTAACACTATGAATACAGATGATAGCTTAACAATGTCTACAAAGCTTCTACTAGAATCCATGACTGTACCACTATGAAAACACTCATAGTAAAGACTGGGAAAAGCCCTGAATCAACCTGGAGCTCACCAACAACCGTTGAGTATCATTTGCTTCTATTGGGGAGATCTACTAGTTGAGTACATGTACCTACAGCATGAAATGCAGCATCCCCAATAAGGGACGTTAGTACAAAATAATGTACTAAATATGTAAGGCATAATACAACCATATGTAAAATGAGAGCTATAGTGAAGCCAAATACAAATAGATAATGATTTGGGACCACCTTTGCTTATACTTATGGAATCATGTATGTTACATTATTTTCTTTACTTTTCTATGCGTTATAATGTTTATAAGACATATGATACAAATGACCAGATGATCAGTGGTAGAAGAGGATGACCCATTCTAGGAATTTTAACCCCTGGGATGCTGTCCTCATAATTCCACAAATTGGGATCGGCCCATGCTAGGCTTTTGCCCCTAAGGTGCCACCCTTCTATACCAATTAGGATCGGCCCATGCTAGGCTTTCGCCCTTTAGCTGCCACCCTACTATACTAATTAGAATCGACCCATGCTAGGCATTGGCCCCTGGGTTGGTTAATAAGTCAAAGTAGGTGATGCACCTACTTGGTCCTTTGGGTTGGTCAATAAGTCAAAGTAGGTGATGCACCTACTTGTCACCTACTAGCTTAGTTAAGTCAAGCAAGCACCTCAATATTTTCTTCCATTTCTAGACCTTAATACCTTCAACTTAACTTAAGACATATATACATTATGTCACTTTAACCTTTAGACTCAAATACCACCGTATGATATCAAGTTTAAATACTTCCATCGACGTGAACTTAATTGGGTCGCATCAAAATCTACGGACAGTTCACTTTAAACCTATTTTATTATCACTAGTCGCACAGGAAACCGAGTCCATAACTATACCACAAGGAAAATTACAAGCGTTATATAAATAGTGCTAGTACATCTAGAATACGGGGTGTTACATGAATGGAATCGGAAGGAAAGGGATAAGGATACTTGGCCTTTATGTCTACTTCCGCTTCCCAAGTAGCTCTCTCTACAGACTGACTCCTCCATAAAACCTTCACTGAAGCGACTTCTTTGTTTCTCAACCTTCGAACCTCACGATCAAGAATCTCAACTGGCACATCCTTATAAGTGAGACTATCCTTCACCGCCACACTTTACAATGGTACTATAGATGCTGGATCAGCCACACACTTCTTCAATAACAAAATATGAAAAACTGGATGGATTGCTGCTAGTTTTGCTAGTAACTCTAACTCATAAGCCACTTTACCAACTCTTTTAAGATCGTGCAAGGGCCTACATATCTAGGACTGGGCTTCCCTTTCTTTTCAAATCTCATCACCCCCTTTATAGGTGACACTTTCAGGAAAACCCAATCATCAATTTGGAACTCCAAGTCCCTTCCTCTTACATCTGGATAGGACTTCTGGCGACTCTAGGCTGTCTTAAGTTTGTCTCTAATGAGTTGAACGTTTTCGATAGCATCATGAACCGAATTTGGCTCTATCAAAGCTGCTTCACCCACTTCAAACCAACCAACTGGAGATCTACATCTACGCCATATCCTCATAAGGGGCAATCTGAATACTGGAATGGTAGCAATTATTGTAGGTGAACTCTATAAGAGGAAGGTGATCAACCCAACTACCCTTGAAATTGATCACACACGCCCTCAACATGTCCTCTAAGGTCTGAATGGTACGTTCTACCTGACCATTCGTCTGTGGATGAAATGATATGCTGAGATTAACCTGAGTACCAAGACCTTTCTAAAATGACTTCCAGAAGTGAGAGGTAAACTGAGGACCTCTATCTGAGATGATAAACAAAGGAATCACATGTAACCAGACTATCTCTTTAATGTAAAGCTTGGTGTAGTCCTCCTCCAAATCTGTAGTCTTGAAAACCAAAGAGTGAGCAGACTTCGTAACTCTGTCTATTATCACCCAAATGGAGTCATGGTGTCTCTGAGTACGAGGTAAACCTGTAATGAAGTCCTTGTTTATCACTTCCCACTTCCATGTAGGAATGTTAATCTCTTGAGTAATATCTCCTGGTTTCTATTGTTCTACCTTCACTTGCTGACAATTAGGGCACTTAGCCATAAAATTTTCTATATCTCTTTTCATGCCATTCCACCAAAAGACTTCCTACAAATCACTGTACATCTTTGTGGCACCTGAATGAATAGAAAACCTAGAGTTATGGGCTTCAGTAAGGATCTGTTGTCTCAACTCACCCACCTTAGGAACACATAAATGACCCTGATAGGGAAGAACACCATCTCCCCGTTGGGAGAAAACCTCACTTTCTACTGATGAACTACACCTTTCAGTTGAAGCAATATAAGATCACTGTCTTGTTTTTCCTTGACCTCCGTTACCAATGAAGATTCTGACCCATTTTGAAGTGTCACACCACCATCTAATATGCTAATAAGGCAAACTCCCAAGCGAGCAAGTCGGTGAACATCTTTTGCTAGTTCTTTCCTTTCTTCCTCAACATGCGCTACACTACCCATAGATAGTCTTCTAAGAGCATCAACTACTACATTGGCCTTGCCAGGATGGTAATGCATATTCATATCATAGTCCTTGAAGAACTCATGCCATCTCCTCTGGTGAAGATTCAATTATTTCAGGGTGAACATATACCGAAGGATCTTATAGTTTGTGAACATATCTACGTGGACACCATACAAGTAATGTCTCCAAATATTTAGGGGTAATACTACGGCTGCAAGCTCGAGGTCATGAGTCGGATAGCTCTTCTAATGCACGTTAAGATGCCTAGAAGCATAAGCTATAATGTTACCTTGTTGTATCAACACACAACCTAGGTCGACTAGGAACGCATCACAATAGATTACATAACCATCCGAACCCTCTGGTAGAGTCAAAACAGGAGATGCAGTCAACCTAGTTTTTAGTTCTGAGAAGCTCCACTAAAATTTTTTGAGTCAACTTAGTTAATAGAGAAGCTATGAATGAAAATCCTTCCACGAACCTTCTATAATAACTTGCTAAGCCCAAGAAACTTCTCATATATGTAGGAGAGGTAGTCTAGGACATTGTTTCACTACCTCTATTTTCTGAGAATCCACTCAGATCCCTTTTCTAGATACTATATGCCCATGAAAAGCAACAGATTGCCACCAAAACTCACATTTGCTAAACTTAGCGAATAACTGGCGATCTTTGAGAGTTTGCAGAACAACCCTTAAATGAGTCACATGTTCTTCCTCATTCCTAGAGTAGATGAGGATATAATCAATAAAGACGATAACGAACAAGTCCAAATACTGTTTGAAAACCCTATTCATCAAATCCATGAAAACGACAGGAGCATT
Organism: Solanum pinnatisectum; assembly: GCA_035578085.1. Lineage (NCBI taxonomy): Eukaryota > Viridiplantae > Streptophyta > Magnoliopsida > Solanales > Solanaceae > Solanum > Solanum pinnatisectum. The sequence goes on from CM069079.1 coordinate 19,312,563, forward strand.
GGTTAGTCCAAATGACATAACTACAAATTAATAATGACTATACCGAGTCCTGAAGGCTATTTTTGAAATGTCACTATCTTTGACTCTGAGTTGATGATAACCGTATCTGAGGTCTATCTTTGAAAAATGACTAGCACCCTGAAGTTGGTCAAATAAGTCAGCAATCCTGGGGATACGGTACTTATTCTTGATTGTGACTTTGTTAAACTGTCTATAATCAATGCACATCCTGAGAGACCCATCTTTCTTTTTCACGAACAACACTGTTGCATAATATGGGGAAATATTAGGTCTAATAAAGACCTTATCTAGGAGGTCTTTCAACTGCTCTTTCAATTCCTTAAGCTCAGTTGGAGCCATTCTGTAAGGAGGAATAGAAATAGGCTGGGTATATGGAAGGAGATCAATTCCAAAATTGATTTCCCTTTCGAGAGGAACTCCGGGAAGATCTTATGGAAACACTTCTGGAAACTCATTCACTACAGGAACTAACTCAAGAGTTGGGGTTTCGGAGCTTGAATCCTTAATCCAAACTAGATGATAGGGATACCCCCTAGAGATTATCTTTCTGGCCTTAAGGTAGGAAATGAATCAACCCATAAGCACTTTACTACTACCCTTCCATTCTTAAACTGGCTCATCTGGAAACTGAAAATGAACAATCCTAGTTCTACAATCGACTGAGGCATAACATGAATGTAATCAATCGATGCTTAGAATGGCATCAAAATCTACCATTTCTTACTCTACTAGATTTGCTAAGGTGACTTTCTAGGAGACTGTGACAGGGCAATTTATGTATACCCGTCTAGCCATAACTGGGTCACCGAATGGAGTAGAGACTGAGAAGGGTTTTGAGAGAGTTTCTGGGCTGACACTGAAGTTCACTACTATAGATGGAGTTACAGAGGAAAGAGTAGCCCCTGGATCTAACAAAGCATAAACATTTGAATAAAAGACTCGCAACGTACCAGTAACCACATCAGGAGAATCTTCTTGATCCTGGCGAGCCTGGAGAGCATACAATCTGCTCTGGCGCTGAGCGCTACCTATACCAGATGAAGTACCCCCTGAGTTGGGCGACCTGATGGTGCTGCTGAAGTTGTAGACTGAGTCCTACTATTGTTGCCTCCTTTTTCCTGTTTAGAAGAAGGGAAATCTTTCAACCTATGACCAGTCTGACCATACCCAAAATATCCATCCTTTCCTGTAAGACACTCGCCCGGATGGTTCTTACCACACATTGGACAAGTTGGGTAGGTTCTAGCACCTGAAACACTTACCTGGGACTTAGAGCCTGATGCCATACTTTTCTAATCCTGTCGAAACCTAGGGGATGGAGCAGTAGCTGATGAAGGTGCTGGGGCTGAAGATTTTTGTTGAAACTATGAGCGATTTCCACCACCCAATTTTTGCTGAGAGTACTCATAGTTGCTTGTCCGAGAGTTTTCGTTGTCCTTAACTATTTCTCTTAGCTTATCTCCCTCAACCTGCTGAGCATGAGTCATGAGCCTAGAAATAGTCATATCCTCTAATAACATTGCATTTCTGCACTCTGTCTTCACCAAGTAAGATACTCCAAATAAGAACTTACTCATCTGTATGTGGAGCATACCTAGAGAGCTGGGTGAACTTAAGTCCATACTCTTGGACCACCATATAACCTTGTCTCAAATTCATGAATTCATGAGCCTTTGGCTCCCTTGGAAAGAACATGTCCAGAAAAGATCCGGTAAAACACTCCCAAGTCACAAGAGCTACATTTTCACCCATGTTTTCCTTCCATTTAGTGAACCAAATGTGAGCTACATCTTTGAGCTGGTAGGACTCCAACTCTACCCTATCATTCCCTGTTACTTGAATCACTTCAAAGATCTTCTTGACCTTATCAATAAAATTTTGGGGATCCTCACCAACTTGCGACCCTAGAAACTCAGGCAGGTTCATCCTAACAAAATCTCGGACCCTAGCTACCACTGATCCACCATTTCCATTAGTAGGAACTGGAACCTACTGATTAATCTGGTTAGCTACACTCTGGGCCAAAAGTTGAATGGCATTCCAAAATTCAACATTCGAAACCTCATCATCTGGGACTGGAGGAGTTGCATTAGCGTTGCGGGAATTAGCATTGCTTGGGTAATCTCTACGAGGAGGCATGATCTGAAAATACATAACATTGAGTTAGAAAAAGGAGATCATACCCACGCACGATAAAAATAACAAGAAAGTGAAGTTTTTCCTAAAACACTTCATAACCTCCCCCTTATAGGTGTGGCGCGCTTCATGCTCATTAAAGAAAACTCTACCTAGTGTGTCTTTTCAGACATCCTAGGACTCTTGAAACTAGTACTCTGATACCAAGTTTGTCATGCCTTAAGGCTATCCCCTTAACGTAACACGGGACCTGGATCATGAGTGACCCCAAGCTAATCCTAAACTGGCATATCATAAGCATACTTAAATTTTTTACTAAAAATAGAAATACTGAGTGGACGCTTAAACATGAGATAAAAATGAAATGATGAAGAATACTCATTCTAAGTCATAATATATAAACGACTGAGAGTTAAATAACAACTGAAAGATCAAACTCCAACTAAAACTAAATCTAACTATGTCTGAATAAAAGCCTCTAACTACATAGAGATGTTGCGACATGTCCCCAACTAACTCTAGCAAAACTGAAACTAAAAGGACTAAAAATGAAAGAAAACATGTCCATAATCCTCGAAGAATGAGGACTTATCACTGGTACTACTGAGCTAGAGATCAAAAACCGATCTATGCGTGATCTAAATGTTGAGGACCTGAATCTACATCATGAGAAGATGTAGCATAGAGTATGTACAGTACTTGAAAGGTACTGAGCATGCATGATAGGATAAAATGGAACAACAATACATAACTGAAATAAAGCATGTTGAGCAATGATATAAGATGAACATGATGAATATACTGAACATACTAATCATGAGCTAAACAGGATGCAACGACCAAGTACATAACATACTGCAATTGAATTCTTAGATATAAGTGGTAACCTAGTCACTGCACGAGAATCTGACTGTGGGAGCTACTAATTACTGACATAAAACCATGTGAGCTAAATTTGGAGATCGATGTATCTCCCCATCGAGAGCCAATATACCTTGCCAGGGGTATGAAGGCATAACTGGCATGATCACTAAATATGATGCCTACATAGGGGACTTAACCTACGGGGGAACATAGTTCTAGGACTATGAGGGTGACTCACCCTAATCCACTTGGTATTAACCCTACTCCCAACTAGAATGTATAAAATACAACATAACTGCAATAAATTGGATAGCCCAAAATTCTGATATGCTAATCGAAAATGCAACATTAAGTACTAATAATGAAATATTTGTAAACTGATGCATGTATATTTGTATAAACTGACTTAGCATGTGTAATTCATGAACTAAATAAATCTACACAACTAGGGTTCTAAATTTCATGCAAGAATTAAGCAAGTTACGAAAGTGTAATATTATTATTTGGATTAGTCTAACAGCTAAATCACAACAAGAATCTGAAGTTCTAGGAACGCTAAGTCTAAACATAATGAAGTGAATCAAGAATGTTGTGACTGAATTCTAGGGGCCCAATGGGTGAAAGGAACCCATTACTAAAATCCCACATACCTGGTGACGACTTTCACTGAGAAATCTTTCGATTTCGGGCTATGAACTGGAGGAAACCTTGTTTCGTTCTTGGAGAGGGGTGGTCAACTATTTCTCCTTTTATTTCGTTCAATTTGGATGAATTTGGGAGAATGAGTTGACTTGGGTAAAGTCTTATTAAGTTACTAGGCTAAAACTGACCAAAACAACATAGTTTAGGGGTTAAACGATGTAGTTTAGGTGCCCAACACATAGGGAAAAGACCAAAACAACCCTGACTTGAATGATGTCGGGGCCAATCGACGGACCTGACCGACGGACTGTCGATGGACCTACGGTCCGTCCTGGTCAACCGTCGTTCCGCTTCAAAGAGGGGGTCCTGAGGGGTCTAAACCACGAACTTGGACCACGGACCATGGTCCCACCTACGGCCCGTAGGTCCTGGCATGATTTTGGACTTAGCCAAATTTTATGGGCTATCTAAGGAGGGGCTGCACGTGGCCAACCACAGACCCCACCTACGGTCCGTAGGTCACCCTACGATTTGTGGGTGGTGCCCGTTGGTGGCACCTACAACTTCTACAATTCCGTATTTCTAGTCTATCTAGAATACGTGGTGTTACAATATTTATATGCCAAAAAGTTAATTTAAACAATGTTAGCTAAGTGTGAGAGCAACACCTCATTTCATTGATAGAATTTGAGTCATGTTTATGCATTTCAAGTAACCAATGTTATTAGTTATTTGTAGGTTTGAAAGCAAGAGAAATATGCACAAAATTGACAAGAAATAATGTGGATATGAAACGGATGCACAAAAGTATAAGAGACAAGTTGCAAAGGAGCTAAAGAAGGACCGAATGAGAGAAAAATACCCAGCTACATATTGGTTCTGTGTCTAGGAATTGAGAACTAATATTTAGCTCAGGCGAATTTTTGAGACAATGAAATATGTATTCTCTCTGTGTCATAGTCTGTATCGACTCCGGGTCGCGGACTAGCGTGCTAAAATTTCTCCGAGTTTTTCAAGATATAAATAGACTCAATTTTTATTAGTTTAATTATTATTTTTTTGGTTTTTGGAGAACAAGACTTGGACGGCCTTCTCTTTCTATATTAGTGTTCATTCATACTCTTTTTCATCTTGTGAATTCTCTTATGATTATTGAGCATTCAAACATTGAAAACCAAATTATGAGTTATTAATTCCCTTTATTCTAGGGATGTGGCTACGAATGAATGTGTAGTATTGAATCTATTGAATTAATTTAGTTATCACTATAAATTGTTTTTTTGTTCTTAAACTCACTATTTTAATGCTTGATTACCATTAAAATAGATTCATTGTCTGACTTGAACTCTGGAGAGGAATAGAAAGATAGAATGGGGAACAAAATGGGCATGATCTTTTCTAGTACACAAACTAGGGTTGATTTGTATCTAAGATAGGGATATACCTAGCTACCATGCTTAGTTATGAAATAACATGAAAACTTAATGCTCCATAGTTGGTTCAGGCTATCCCTACTAAAAGATGTAGTTAGACTGCCAACTATGGTAGGTAATTAGAGGTCGAGAGAGCTTAATCATATATTTAACCTTGTATATCAATCGAAGTCCATAGAAGAGGTACTATGCATGAATTCTTAGTTAAGCTACAACCCTGGAATTGCCTAAGTCTTTGTTTAAACTCCACGTGAAATTTAATCTTAGTTAGATAATTTAGTTCATTTAGTTGTGAAATTGTTAATCTAGAAATACACATTAAACTCTCTTGACAAACTTGCGCTAAATTTTAGTTATTAGCAAGATTAAATATTAACTGATTATTAGTCCATGTGAATTCAACATCCGACTCTTAAAAAAACCACTTTATTACTTGTACGAGGATATACACCCGTGTGTGTGGGTGTTTGAACGCAATATTGTCCATCCTTCTTGGTTTTAGCAATGTTTGGTTTAATCTTTCTTCATAGTTGGTGGTGAAGACAATTATCCCATCCTCTCCATAACTTGACCACAATCCATCAGCGAAATGTTGCAACCCAGATAATGGTACTTGCCCATGCTTGAGAAAAAAATGGAAGAATGTTGTTAAATACTCCACATTATTATATTAGATGCCAAAATTCTATCCAATATAATCTTGTAGACTGTAGTTTCTTATCTATCTATTTATGTATATAATATTATATCTCGTTATGACTAGCATCACTAATTTTTTTTTCTTTTTAGAATTTTGGATTTGTTTCTTAGTGTATGTTTGGCATTGTTGTTGGAAGGCCAAATCACTTATTTTGAAGAAGAAACTTTTTTTTTAATTCAAAGGACCCAGTGGGTCTGATTTAATAATTAAAATTTGAAACAGTTCTTTGTTATTAGGAAGAAGCTAAAAATTTACGTTTCTTAAAAAAAAGAAAAGAAGAAACAGAAAATTATTTATTTCAAGACCAAAATATCTCTACTATATATATATATATATATATATATATATATATATATATATATATATATTGTTGTCAATTTTTCGTATGAAGTGATTTAATTTTGTGGAATGATTTTTAAATTTATTTTACTTGATATTTTTAATTATATTTAAATCATCATGTTAATATTATATCGGGTATTTAATTTTTTTTATTCATCTATGTATAATATTAATTGAAAATTTGAATATGTACATTTTAATTTAATAACAACAAAAAAATTAACCAAAATTTTATCATAGATATTTAAAATAATTTATCTTTATAAAATAATCTTAAAATTAAAAGTGCTTTGATACTTACCATTTTTCGTTATTTGATACTCAAAAGTATTTTTCAAAAAATATTAGTCAAACATAATTTTTTTATCAAAAGTAATTGTCAAATGAATTAGCCAAAGAGATTACTTTTTTCGTTATTTGATTCTCAAAAGTATTTTTATAAAAATATTAGTGAAACATAAATTTTTTTTTAATCTAAACTAGTTGTCAAATGAATTTGCCAAAGAGATTACTTTTTTCTAAAAACCTTTTTCTAAAATGTTATTTTGAAAATGTACTTTTAAAAATAAGCAATTTTAATAGCAGTGTCAAATATGCTCTTACTTTCTATCCTAAAATTTTAACAGCTCTTACTTTCTATCCTAAAATTTTAACAGCTCTTACTTTCTATCCTAAAATTTTAACAGCAGTGTCAAACATAAACTAGTAGTTGATTATATCATTAACGTATGGAATTATATATGTAATTTATTTGTTAGTTGGATTATGTAAGTAAATTACATTGGCTGTGAAGACACATCTCAAAGAAAGTCAAATAGTTTATTCTTTCACCATCATTTTCTTCTTTGTTTTTTATTAGTGTTGCTTTCTATTTAGTTAAGAAAAAAATTATTTAAAGGAGGTAGAAAATAATATGTGAAAAATTCAAAGTGTGTTAATTAGCTATGGTATGAAAAGTTACTCCTAATTCGTATAATTGTGTGAAAAAATAGATTCAAAATTCTTGGAGTACCATTAGCGCTCTTTTGGTTAGAGATTAAGTTATCCTGAGATTAGTTATTTAAATATATCGTTATCCCTTTTTTAATTTGGAATAAAAATAACACTACGATTCCAAGATAACTAATCTCAAAATAAGTTACATGCGATTTTTTCAACCAAATATGTGATAAACTCATCCTAAACTTAATCTCGAAATTAGTTATTTCACATTCCTTATATATCAAACGAGCCCTAATGTAATGACCATCACGGTCATTTAATTGCTTTTGTGTTTATTTCTTGTTTTGCTCCATCTTGTAGCATGTATGTTGTGTTTAGGAATATTCCTTATTCTTGGATATTTTTCTTACTAGTTCTTTATTCCCTTTCATGGCAATGCCCTCTATTATGTATAAACCAAAGACAATTGTACATCAATTAAATTCAAGACTTAAATATAACTCATTCATGGTATCAAGAGTCACACCCACATCACAAGATAATACCTCCACCACTTTTTCCCTTTCTATTACAAGTTAATAAGTTGTTTCCACTTTTCCACCATTACCAATCAATAATATCTTCTTCATTCCATCATTAACAACATCCCAAGCCTACCCAAATGTCACTCTCCGAGCCTATACCCTGCGCGCGAATGGTACTTGAGAACCATTGTTGGCCCCAAATGAACCCTTGATCTGGCTTAACTCTTAGCGGAAGACTTACTCATAAATAAGATGAACTTAAAAGATAAACTTTACTCAACTGTCTTAAAAGATAAACTCAGAATGTTTTACAAATAAACATTCAACTAGCCAAAGAGGCAACTCAAGTCTCAACATAAGCAATTGAAAATGAAAAACTCATGAACTACTGTCTATGTATCTATCTATCTATCTATCTATCTATCTATAAAGCCTCTAATACTATGAGGAATATCGGGATAAAATCCCCAATCATCCTAACAAACTGAAAAGACAAAACATAATAAATGGATCCTCCGGAAGCAAAGAGGCTCATCAAACAACTCTGGAACTCAACTGGATTAATGAAGCTCTGGATGTTGATCCTGGTCACCTATATATGCATCATAAAAGATACAGACCAAATGGCCTCAGTACATGGAATGTACGAGCATACGAGAGGAAATCTAAACAAGACATAAGCTTGAACTAGAACTGAAAGAAATACTTACCTCAACTCAACTTAACTCAGGGATACTCAACGAATTTCAATATAAAGCAGTAGTAAAGAATGAAGTATAAAGAAAAGCTCTTAAAATAATAGATAACAACTTAATGTATTTAAAAATACAATATACTCACTTTGTATGCAAGGATACAACATAAACTATGTTTGTATATGAAAATACAAAATAAACTCTATGAATATAAGAATACAAAATATCTTTGTGGGAGTTTCTCAAACCGAAAATCATCACTATGAGCTGTGTGATGATACAGCGTCTAGCCCACGCTGCTAGAACCATCCTCTACTTTGCTGGGGTATGGAACCTAAAACTAAGTGGATCCACTAGTCTATACTAAAAAGAATTAAGGAATCATCTCAAAACTATGACCCTTTCTACCCACGTTAGCTACATGGTTTATGAGGACTTTAAGTTATCTGAACTCGTCCCCATATTGGTGCTCAATACTACTACCAAAATGTAACTACCTCATCCGATTAAAAACATAACTCTTTCTGTAGTTTGAGATTATTACTCAAAAAACTCTCTTAAAAGAGCTAGTACTCAAAACTGCTCGAAAACTCTTTTGGAAATCGGTGTTTCATCTCATATTAAATGTGAAAACATTTACTCTTGGACATACTTAGTTCCCATATATCATTTTGAAGAAAATAAAATTAACTCTACTCTTTCCCAAACTCAAATGCTCAAGTCTTAAAACAAGTTTTAAAATATTTGCAAAAGACTTCTTAAAAGACTCGAAAGAACTTTCAAGACTTAACTCTTAGCTCTACTTTGAATTTGAATTATGGATTCAAGATTATGATCTCATGTTATGGATGATCTCTTGATGTTTAGACCTACCTTAGAGTGTAGAAATAAATTAGAAAACATAGGTATGATTCGAGGGAACCCATGCGAAAAGAAGGACTAAAAAGTAGGGACCTGGCGTCCCTGGCGCACTGAGTGGCGCCCCTGGCGCACTGAGTGGCGCAGGGCGCCAGACCCTGAGCTACAGAAGGGAAGTTGGGCTGCACTGAGTGGCGTGTCACCCTAGTATCCAAACTACAGACAGTCCTTTCTGGTGCGGCACGCCAGCACCAGCCCAAAATTTCCCGACGAATTTTCTTTCTCCTTTTCTAACCCCAATTCACCTAGAATCGAATGGTTTCTTCCCCAAGCACTTATATTTGAATACCCAGCATTAGTACACAAGAATCTACTCAAAAACAACTCTTAAACTCCAATGATTATCTCAAGAAAACATCAAACCCATCCTAATTCAAGAACGGAAATAATACTTCAAGAAACTAATCAAGAACTCAATTTCTTCAACTTCATGGACGAAACTTCACTTAAATAACATGATTGGCATGTGGGTGAATGAACCCAACACTATGAGAACTCACATACCTCTTAGGGATTAAACCCTTTGTGAAACAACCTTAGATTCCCAAGCAAACTTGAAGAACGCCTTGACTTTTCTCCTTTTCTCCTTTTCTTGAACTCCTCTCAAAACCCTAGCGTAATTTAGGGTTTGTAAAACTCAACCAAATCAGTTTAGACCCCTAAGTATTACCAAAATTTGCGTAAATCTTATTGGGTAAGGAAAAGACCAAAATACCCCTCTTAAATTCAGGTCACTTTCCTTAACTGTACAGCCAGATTTTTAAATGATCATATCTCCCTAATCCGGAATAAAAAATTAGCAAACATTGTGGCGTTAGAAAGAAGATCCCAAGATCTTTCATTTCATATCTTATGGGTCACCAAACTCATCATGTACTGAAAGTTATGGTTGTTTGAATTTGACCCTAAACTCATAACTTAAGCTTACTTTGCACAATATCATATTTTGCTCTTTCCAAATTAGTTATTTCTACTTTTAGATATTTGTAAGGCGGGATGTTACAATATCTCCCCATTGGAAACATTCGTCCTCGAATGAGATCACTCTAAGTAGAACTAAGGGTGGAAACCTCTAACACCCAACTCAAACACCCAACATGTAACTTCAACATAACATAGCACATCAATTAAAAGAGTTTTTTTAGAAACATTACCTTGATTTGAAATTTCTTCGTACTCAAAGAGATGTGGGTATCTCTTCTTCATATCCTCCTCAGCCTCCCAAGTAGCCTCCTCAACAAGCTGATTTCTCCATAAGACCTTGACTGATGTTACTTCCTTGGTTCTCTACTTGCGAACTTGACGATCTAGAATCTGAACGGGAATCTCCTCATAAGATAGGATGTCCTTAATACCAACATTCTCAGTAAGTATAATAAGTGAAGGATTGCACATACACATCTTTAACATAGAAATGTGAAACACCGGGTGGACTACTGCGAACCCTTGCGGTAGCTCTAACTTATAAGCTACATTGCCCGCTCTCTTGGATATATTGTAAGGACCAATATACCAGGGACTAAGCTTCCCCTTCTGACCAAATCTCATTACACCCTTCATGGGTGAAACCTTCAAATAAACCCAATCATCTACTTCAAACTCCAAGTCTCTTCTCCTAACTTCAGTATAGGATCTCTAATGACTCTGCGATGTTTTCAACTTGAATAACTTTCACTCTCTCCATAGCTTGATGAACCAAGTATAGCCTTATCAACCCAGCTTCACTAAACTCAAACCATCCTATAGGAGATCTGTATCTTCTCCCATAAAGAGCTTTATAAGGAGCCATCTGGATGCTAGAGTGGTAATTATTATTGTAAGCAAACTCTATGAGAGGTAAGTGGTAACACCTCGGAACCCAGACACAGAAAATGAAGCAGAAAACCAGTAGCACCAGGTGAACCACGACAGGGTTCACGAACCATGAAAGGGACCATAGTCAGTTGACATGTCCGTGGACTCACACTAGCCTAGAAGTGGTGCACCACGAGACCCTTCACGGGCTGCGGACCACCTCACGGGCCGTACTGGCACTCGTGGAGGCCAAGAAGAGTCCACCAGGCCTAGACGTCAGACCACGGGACCCTTCACGGGTCGTGGTCCTGACGACGGGCAGTAGTGGCGCTCGTGGAAACCCTCCTTGAAACAGCCTTAGAAATTGCCTAAGTGTCAACCGACGGCCAGACCCACGGACCGTAGGTCAGACCAAGGGTCATGGTCTTGGTCAATGGATCGAGGCCCCAGAAATCAAGTCTCTAAAGTCAAGACGACGGTTGACTGGATGGACTATCGGTCAGTATGTCGGTTGTTTCAGCAGACTTTTAAGTCAGGGGTCGTTTGGAGTTTTCCTTATGCGTGGGACCCCTAAATTACGTCGTTTAACCCTTAAACTATGTAGTTTTGGTCAGTTTTAGTCTAGTAAACTAATTAGAACTTACCCTAATCAATCATTCACCAAAAATCCATCGATCTTAGAGCAAAATAAGAGGAAAAAGTTGAGCATCCTTAGTTGAAGAACACAGCGAGTTCTCGTCAGTTCCAGCCCTGAAATCAAAAGATTTCTCTGTGAATTACGTCACCAGCTATGTGGGATTTCACTAGTGTGTTCCTTTCACCCATTAGGTCCCTAGAATTCAGTCAGATTCTTGATTCCCTTCACATTATCTAGACCTAGGGTTTCTAGAATTTCAATAGATTATTATGAATTAGTTATTTTAATGTTCCCAATCATATTATCATGATTTAAGTATTGTTTTGCAAAGATTCTTGCCGAAACTCAGAACCCTAGTTATGTAGTTCTTTAGTTCATGAATTACATTAGCTAGGATAGATAAACATATGTACATGCCTCAATTTTTGAATGTTTCATTCTCAGAAATTAATGTTGCATTTTCAATTAGCATGTTAGTATTTTAAGCTATTCAATAATACACAAATTCAGTCATAATGTGTTAATTAAAATATCAATTAGGAGATGTCTTAATATCGAGTGGACTAGGGTAAATCACCCTCAAGTCCCAGAACTACGTGCCCACGTAGGTTATAAGTCCCCTTTGTGGGCATCAGTTTAGTGATCACGACAGTCATTCCTCTGCAGCTTGACTAAGAAAAGATTATCATGATTTAGATGCTTTCAATTAAGTGTCTTTTAAAAATCAATTATGTTATAAAAATGATGGTATTTTAGAAGAGTTATTTTTATGATTTATGATTCTTGTTGATTGAATTAGTATTAATAAATTCTTACCATTTCAAAGACTTAGATATGAATATGATATTATGATTATGCTTCTTTCTGATGGGAGTTTACTTAGCATAAAGTGGATTTGAGCGATTTTCAAAGTCCTTGAAATATGGGCCCCTGTAGGATGTCCTGATTGCAAGTAGCTAGTGGATCCACCTAAGCTTAAGATTATGGGCCTTACCTTGGTAAGTAGGACATTATCTTTTCGATGTGGGAGAAAGACACCTAATTCCATGTTATAACTTACCACACAAATTATGTTTTCTTACTTAGCTTATGTTTAATACATATGTCATGATTCTTAAATTGAGTTGGCCTTGTTACGATTTGTGAGCTAAGCTTACCTGATTGGTATGTTTTCATTTGGTCATGCATTATCGTGTTTTTAACCTATCATGTTTATTTTTATGCATTTTCTCCATATCAGTACATTAAAAGTACTAATGTATGTATCTCTTGTGTCTATATTGTTTCATAATATAGGGTCTGACATTCCTCCATCCGACCATGACTAGATTGGATTGATTACGCATCGCTAGTGGATTGGTGAGTAGTCATGGTTAGAGGGCATGACAATTATCACTCTTTTATGTTCTTTTATATCATTTCAATTTTCGGACTCTTTCGTACGCTAAGTGTTTTTCCCTACCCACACCTATGATTAGTAGAGGCTTGTTGTCAGACTTAGCTGATTTTTGCTTATTCAGTCACGTAATATGATTTGTTATCTCTTATAATGTTAATGCTGAGACTTGTATCTCCCTTTCATGCTTTAGTCTCTTTACTTGTTTATCTTCGTGTTATGATTATGTCAAGTGACTTGTCTAGGGTCTTGCAGGTCCTATTTGTCATGTCACGTCTAGGGGATAATTTGGGTTGTGATAGTGGGGGAATAAAGTAAGTTGTCATGATAGTTGATTACTGGGAAGGAAACACTAAATTTGGTGTAACATCCCGCCTTAGAAATATCTAAAATTAGAAAGAACTAATTTGGAAAGAGCAAAATCTAAAATTTTACGAGTTAAGCTTAAGTTATGAGTTTTAGGTCAACTTCACCATAACTTTCAGTCTATGATAAGTTACGTGGTCCATAAGATATCAAATGAAAGGTCTTGGAATCCTCTTTCCAACGCCACCATGTTTTCTAATTTTCGCATCCAGATGAGGGAGATATTTAAAAATCTAGCTGTACAATTAAGGAAAGTTACCCGAATTTAAGAGAGGTATTTTGGTCTTTTACTTACCCAATTAGATTTAAGTAAATTTTGGTAATACTTAGGGGTCTAAAATAATTTGGTTCAGTTTTACAAACCCTAAATTACGCTACGGTTTTGAGAGGAGTTCAAGAAGAGGAGAAAAGGAGAAAACTAGGCGTTCCTCAAGTTTGCTTGGGAATCGAAGGTTGTTTCGCCAAGGGTTTAATCCCTAAGAGGTATGTGAGTTCTTATAGTGTTGGGTTCGTTCACCCACACGCCAATCATGTTATTTCAATAGTTTCATCCTTGAAGTTGAAGAAATTGAGTTCTTGATTAGTTTCTTGAAGTATTGTTTCCGATCTTGAATTAGGATGAGTTTGATGATTTCTTTAGATAATATTTGGAGTGTAAGAGTTTTTCTTAGTAGATTCTTGTGTACTAATGTTGGGTATTCAAATCTAAGTGATTGGGGAAGATACCATTCGATTCTAGGAGAATTGGCATTAGAATAGGAGAAAGAAAATTTGTTGGGAAATTTTGGGCTAGGGCTGGCGCGCCGCACCAGCAGTGTGCCAGAAAAAGGTTTCTGTAGTTTGTCTCATGGGGCACTGTGCCACTTAGTGCGCCCCAACTTCCGTTCTGTTCTTCAGGGTCTGGCGCCCTTCGCCACTTAGTGCGGCAAGGTTACCAGGTTCCCTTCTCTTTAGACCTTTTTTTCTTATGAGTTCCATCGAATTGTACCTATGTTTTCTAATTGATTTCTACACTCTAAGGTGCGTCTAAATATCAAGATACCATACATAACATGAGATCATAACCTTGAATCCATAATTCAAATTCAAGGCAGAGTTAAGAGTTAAGTCTTGAGAGTTCTTTTCGAGTCTTTTAAGAAGTCTTTTGCAAACATTTTTAAACTTGTTTTAAGACTTGAGCATTTGAGTTTGAGAAAGAGTAGAGGTAAGTTCATTTTCTTCAAAATGATATATGGGAACTAAGTATTCCCAAGAGTAAATGTTTTCACATTTAATATTAGAGGAAACACCAATTCCAAAAGAGTTTCTGAGCAGTTTTGAGCACCATCTCTTTTAAGAGAAAGATTTTTGAGTAATAATCTCAAACCACAGAAAGAGTTAGCTTTTTAAACATATGAGCTAGTTACATTTTGGGAGTAGTATAAAGCACTGATTTGGGGACGAGTTCAGATAACTCAAAGGCCTTGATAAAACATGTAGCAAATGTAGGTAGAAAGGGTCATACTTTTTAGATGATTCCTTAATGCTTTTTAGCATAGAATAGTGAATCCACTTAGTAGTAGGTTTTAACCTCGGAAAAGTATAAGACGGTTCTGGCAGCATGGGCTAGACGTCGTATCATCACATAACTCATACTAATGGTTTTTGGTTAGAGAAACTCCCACAGAGATATTTTGTATTCTTATATACATAGAGTTTATTTTTTGTATTTTCATATACAAATAGATTTTATGTTATATCCTTGCATACAAACTGAGTATATTGTAATTTTAAATACATTGAGTTGTTATCTACTGTTTTAAGAGCTTTTCTTTAGACTGCATTCTTTACTACTGCTTTATATTGAAATGAGTTGAGAATCCCAGAGTTGCGTTGAGGTATGTGTTTCTTTCAGTTCATGTTCAAGCTTATGTCTTGTTTAGATTTCCCCTCACATGCTCGTACATTTCATGTACTGACGTCATTTGGCCTGTATCTTTTATAATGCAGATACAGGTGACCATTATCAGCATCCCGTGCTTCGTTGATCCAATTGAGTTCTAGAGTTGTTTGGCGAGCCTCCATGCTTCCGAAGGATCCCTTTATTATATTTTGTCTTTTTCAGTTTGTTAGGATGATCGGGGTTCTTGTCTCGATATCCCTCATAGTATTAGAGGCTTCATAGATAGATGGATAGATAGATAGATAGTAGTTCATGAGACTTTTCACTTTCAATTGTTTATGTTGAGACTTGAGTTTCCTCTTTGGCTAGTTGAATGTTTATTTCTAAAACGTTATGAGTTTATCTTTTGAGACAGTTGAGTAAAGTTTTTCATCTTATTTATGAGTAAGTCTTCTATTAAGACTTAAGTCAGGCCAAGGGTTCGCTTAGGGATATCAATGGGTTTCAAGTGCCAGTCACACCCAGGGTGTTGGCTTGGGGTGTGACAAACTTGGTATTAGAGCCAAGTTACACACCTGTTGGTGAGTCTATTCTAGCTGAGAGAGTTTATTGTTATTGTGCCATTTTCGAAAATTAGAAGGACCCCATGGCTGACTTAGTCAAGTTAGACATGGTAGATTTTGATGTTATTCTAGGTATGGACTAGCTTCATGCTTGTTATGCCTCAATTGATGGTAGAACTTGAGTAGTTAAGTTCAAGTTTCCTAATGAGCCAGTTATAGAGTGGAGGAGTAGTTCAGTAGTGCCTAAGGGTCATTTTATTTCGTACTTTAAGGCGAGAAAGCTGGTTTCCAAGGGTTATGTCTATCACTTAGTCCGAGTTAATGCATGACTCTAGTGTTGAGACACCTCTGATTCAGTTAGTTCCAGTCATGAGTGAGTTTCCAGAAGTCTTTCCAGATGATCTTTTCGAAGTCCCTCCTAAGAGAGAAATAGACTTCGGTATAGATATTCTTCTCGATACTCATCCTATCTCTATTTCACCATATAGAATGGCTCCAACAATGTTGAAAGAGTTAATAGAGCAGTTGAATGACCTCCTTGATAAAGGCTTTATTCGACCAAGTGCCTTACCTTGGGGCGCTCCAGTCTTATTTGTAAGGAAGAAGGATGGTTCTCTTAGAATGTGTAAAGATTACCGTCAGTTGAACAAGGTTACCATAAAGAATAAGTATCCCTTTCCAAGGATTGATGGTCTTTTTGATCAACTTCAGGGTGCCACTTGTTTTTCTAAGATAGACCTTAGATCAGGCTATCATCCATTGAGAGTAAGAGAAAGTGACTAAGACAACTTTTAAGACCCGCTATGGTCATTATGAGTTTTTGGTCGTGTTGTTTGGTTTGACTAATGCTCCTACAGCGTTCATGGACCTTATGAACAGAGTTATCTAGATATGTGTGTTATCGTGTTCATTGATAACATTCTAATTTATTCGAGGAATATATAGGATCATGCTAGTCATCTTAGCGTAGTTCTCCAAACTCTCAAGGATAGAGAGTTATATTCTAAATCTCTAAGTGCAAGTTTTGGCTTAAGTCTATGGCATTCTAAGGCCACATTGTTTCTAGTGATGGAATTCGAATTGATACTCAGAAAATAGAGGCAGTGCACAGTTGGCCTAGACCCACATATCCAACTGATATTTAGAGTTTCTTGCTGTTGGCTAGATATTATAGAAGGTTCGTTGAGGGAATCTCATCTATTTCATGCCCTTTGACTAAGTTGACTCAAAAAGTAGTAAAGTTTCAATGGTCTGAAGCTTGTGAGAAGACCTTTAGGAAATTGAAAACTAGGTTGGCTATTGACCGGTGTTGACCTTATAACAGGGTACACGAGGCTTTGTTGTGTATTGTGATGCATCTAGAGTTTGACTTGAGTTTTGTATTGATGCATAATGGCAAGGTTATAGCTTATGCCTCCAGACAACTTAAGGTTTACGAGAAGAATTACTTAACCCATGATCTAGAGTTGGTTGCTGTAGTGTTCGCTCTAAACATATGACGTCACTATCTTTATGGTGTTCATGTAGATCTGTTCACCGATCATAACAGTCTTCAGTATGGTGCAGTCCTAAAGAGCTTAATCTTATACAGAGGAGGTGGTTGGAGTTACTCAAGGATTCGAACATGAGTATTATATATTACCCATGTAAGGCTAATGTAGTTGCTGATGCTTTGAGCAGGTTGTCTATGGGTAGTACTATCCATGTTGAGAAAGACAAGAAAGACTTACCAAAAGATGTGCACACACTTGCATGATTGAGAGTTCGATTGTTGGATTCCAATGAAGGTGGAGTAGTGGTGATGAATGGGGCTGAATCATCATTAGTGTCTAAAGTAAAAGAGAAGCAAGATCAAGACCCTATTTTTCTTGAATTAAAGCAAAATGTTCGTAAGAAGAAACTGATGGCTTTTGAACAAGGGGAAGATGGTGTATTGAGGTATCAAGGTAGATTGTGTGTACCCAAGGTGGATGAACTCCAAGGGAGGATCATGGAGGAAGCTCATAGCTCCAAATACTCTATCCATTCGAGTTCCACAAAGATATATCATGACTTGAGAGAAGTCTATTGGTGGAGTAGCATGAAAAAGGGTATTGCAGAGTTCGTTGCTAAATGCCCTAATTGACAGCAAGTTAAGGTAGAGCAATAAAGGCCCGGTGGTATGGCTCAGAATATAGAGATTCTGGAATGGAAGTGGGAGATGATCAATACGGATTTTATTACTGGCTTGCTGTAGTCTCATTGGCAGCATGATTATATTTGGATGATTGTAGACTGAATGACTAAATCATCCCACTTTTTGCCGGTAAAGAAGACCCATTCAGTAGAGGATTATGCCAAGTTATATCTTCAAGAGGTAGTTAGACTTCATGGAGTTCCAGCGTCAATTATTTCAGATAGAGGAGCATAATTTACTACACAATTCTGGAAGTCTTTCTAGAAAGTTTTAGGTTCAAAGGTGAACTTGAGTATTGTTTTCATCCTCAGACTAATGGTTAAGCAGAGCGCACCATTCATAATTTAGAAGATATATTGAGGGCTTTTGTGATTGATTTCAAAAGTAATTGGGATGAAAACTTATGTCACACCCCGAGTCTACCCCCTGAACATAAACACCGAACCTAGGATCACGAGTGACCCCAAGCTAACCCTGAGCTGGCATATCATAAGCATACTAAAAGATTACTGCATAAAATATACTACGTGGAAACTTTAACAGGAGATAAATTAAAATGATGGGGAATACCATTCTAAATCTGAATATATAATATTGAATAAGAGTTTTAATGACAACTGAAATATCAAATTCCAAAGCTAGAACTGAATCTAACTATGTTTGAAATAAGCTTCTAACTGACTAGAGATTCTTGGACATTCCCTAGCTAAATCTAGCAAAAACTGAAACTAAAAACCGAAATATAGAAAAGAAACATATATGTCGTCCTCGAAGAATGAGGGCTCACCACTGATACTACTGAGCTGAAGATCGGGAACAGATCTATGTGTGATCTGAATGCTGAGGACCTAAACCTATATCACGAGAAGATGTAGCACAGAGTATGTGTCAGTTCTTGACAGGTACTAAGCATGCAGGATAGAGTAAAGCTGAACAATATACATAATTGAACAAATCATATAACTGAGCAATGATATAAGATGAGCATGATACTATACTAAAAATACTGAACATGAACTAACTGAATGCAATAAACAAGTTTATACATGCTGAAGCTGAATACTGAACTGTAATGATAACCTAGTCAATGCACTAGAATCTAACAGTGGGAGCTACTAATAATTGACATAAAATCACATGAGCTAAATGTGGAGTCCGATGTATATGCCCCATCGAGAGGACCCAATATACCTTATCAGAGGCATAGAGGCAAAACTGATGTAATCGCTAAGCTGATGCCCACAGAAGGGACTTATAACCTACAAGGCACGTAGTTTTGGGACTTCAGGGTGACTTACCCTAGTCCCCTCGATATTAAGTCTACTCCTAATTGATATTGTAATTAACACATTATGACTAAATTTCTGTAATACTGGATAACTCAAAATACTGACATGCTAACTGAAAATGCAACATTAATTTATGATAATGAAACATTCTAAAATTGAGGCATGTACATTTGTTTATCTATCCTAGCCAATGTAATTCATAAACTAAAGAACTACATAACTAGGGTTCTGAGTTTATGCATGAATGTACGCAAAACAACACTAAAATCATGATAATCTAATTAGGAACATTAAAGTAACTAATTCATAATAATCTAATGAAATTCTAGAAACCTTAGGTCTATATAATGTGAAGGGAATCAAGAATCTAACTGAATTCTAGGGACCTAATGGGTGAAAGTAACCCACTAGTGAAATCCCACTTACCTGGTGATCAAATTCATGGAGAAATCTTTCGATTTCGGGCCTGGAACTGATGAGAACTCGCTGTGTTCTTGAACTAGGGCTGTTAGAATTTTTCCTCTTGTTTTGCTCTAAGATCGATGGATTTTTGGTGAATGATTGATTAGGGTAAGTTCTAATTAGTTTACTAGGATAAAACTCATCAAAACTACGTAGTTTAGGGGTTAAATGTCGTAGTTTAGGGGTCCCACCCATAAGGAAAAGACCAAACGACCCCTGACTTAAAAGTATCGAAGCCACCGACAAACTGACCGACGGTCCATGGACTGACCCATGGTCCATGCAGTCAACCGTCGTCTTGGCTTTAGAGACTTGATTTCTGGGGCCTTGATCCAAGGACCAGGACCATGGCCCGTGGCCTGACCTACGATCCATCGGTTCAGTTGTGAGTTGACACTTAGGCGATTTCCAAAGTTGTTTCTGGGGTCGGCTTTCACGGGCGTCACTACAGTCCATTGTCAGGACCATGGCCCGTGAAGGGTCCCGTGGTCTAACGTCTGGGCCTGGTGGACCCTTCTTAGCCTCCACGAGTGCCAGTGCGGCCCATGAGGTGGTCCACAACCTGTGAAGGGTCCCTTGGTCCACCACTTCTAGTTAGTGTGAGTCCACGGACAGTTCAACGAACCGTGGTCCTTTTCACGGTCTGTGAACCCTGTTGTGGTTCACCTGGTGCTTCTGGTTTTCTTTTGCATTTTTAATGTTTGGTTTCCGAGATGTTACAATATCTCCCCCTTGGGAACATTCTTTCTCGAATGAAGTCTAACTGACTGGATAGGGAGGGAAAGAGCTACAAACCCTACCACTAAGTACTAGAAACTGATTTATGACTGAACTAAGTTCAAAGAACATGCAAATACGCTGAAAATGCAAGTACAAACTAAGGGATTATGATACTAAGACTGAAGCTACGCATGAATGACTGAAAAAAAACTAGAGAGGAACTATTACCTCAAGCTGGAATGGAATCAGAAAGAAAGAGATGAGGATACTTGGCCTTCATGGCTGCTTTTGATTCCCAAGTGGCTCCCTCTACAGACTGACTCCTCCATAAAACCTTAACTTAAGCGACGTCTTTGTTTCTCAACCTTCGAACCTGACGATCAAGAATCTCAACTGGTAACTCTTCATAAGTGAGACTATCCTTCACAACCACACTTTCTAAAGGTACAATAAATGTTGGATCACCCATACACTTTTTCAACAATGAAATGTGAAAAACCGGATGCACTGCTACTAGTTCTGTTGGCAACTCTAACTCATAAGACATTTTACCAAATATTTGCAAGATCTTGTGAGGGCCTACATTTCTAGGACTGAGCTTCCCTATATTGCCAAATCTCATCACCCCCTTCATAGGTGACACTTTTAGGAAAACCCAATCATCAACATGGAATTCCAAGTCCCTTCTCCTTACATCTGCATAGGATATCTGGAAACTTTGGGCTGTCTTAAGTCTATCTCTGATGAGCTGAACTTTCTCCATAGCCTTATGAACCGAATCTGGCCCTATCAAGGCTGCTTCTCCTACTTCAAACCAACCAACTGGAGATCTACATCTACGCCCATACAATGCCTCATAAGGGGCCATCTGGATGCTGGAATGGTAACTATTTTTGTAGGCGAACTCTATCAAAGGAAGGTAACCCTTGAAGTTGATCACACAAGCTCTCCACATCTCTTCTAAGGTCTGAATGGTACGCTCTACCTGACCATCCGTCTATGGATAAACGTTGTACTAAGATTAACCTGAGTACCAAGACCTTTCTGAAATGACTTCCAGAAATGAGAGGTAAACTAAGGACCTCTATCTAAGATGATAGACAAAGGAACTCCATGCATCCTAACTATCTCATTAATGTAAAGCTTGGTATAGTCCTCCACCGAATCTGTAGTCTTAACAGCCAAAAAGCGTGCAGACTTAGTAACTCTGTCAACTATCACCCAAATGGAGTCATGTTGTCCGCGAGTACGAGGTAAACCTGTAATGAAGTCCATGTTGATCACTTCCCAATTCCAAGTAGGAATTTTGATCTCTTGAGTCATACCCCCTGGTTTCTGATGTTCTACCCTCACTTGCTGACAGTTAGGGTACTTAGCCACAAAATCTGATATATCCCTTTTCATACCATTCCACCAAAAGACTTTCCACAGAACACGGTACATCTTAGTGGTGCCTAGATGAATAAAATACCTAGAGTTATGGGATTCTGCAAGAATCTGCTATCTCAACTCACTCACCTTAGTAACACATAATCGACCATGATAGCGAAGCACACCATCCCCCCCTTGGGATAAAAAATCAACTATCTGCTGATGAACTGCACCCTTTAGTTGAAGCAATATCGGATCACTGTCTTGATTTTCCTTAACCTCTACTACCAATGAAGATTCTACCTCTCTGAATTATTACACCACCATCTGATGTGCTCATAAGGCTAACTCCCTAGCGAGCAATCCTGTGAACATCCTTTGCTAGCTCTTTTCTTTCTTCGTCAAAATGTGCTACACTACCCATAGATAGTCTACTAAGACTAAGAGCATCTGCTATTACATTGGCCTTACCATGGTGGTAATGCACACTCATATCATAATCCTTGATGAACTCAAGCCATCTCCTCTGGCAAAGATTCAACTCTTTTTTGGTGAACACATATTGAAGGCTCTTATGGTTTGTGAACACCATACAAGTAATGTCTCCAAATCTTAAGTGCAAACACTACTGTTGCAAGCTTGAGATCATGAGTCAGATAATTCTTCTCATGCACCTTAACTTGCCTAGAAGCATAAGCTATAACCTTACCTCAGTGCATCAACACACAACCTAGGCCGACTTTGGATGCATCACAATAGATCACTTAGCCATCTGAATCCTCTGGTAGAGTCAAAATAAGAGCTATAGTCAACCTAGTTTTCAGTTCTGAGAAGCTCTTCTCACAAAGAAGCTCTTCTCACATTCATCTGACCACTAAAACTTAACATGTTTATGACTCAACTTAGTAAATGGAGAAGCTATGGATGAAAATCCTTCCACAAACCTTCTGTAATAACCAGCCAAACCCAAGAAACTCCTAATATCTACAGGAGAGGTTGGTCTGGGCCATTGTTTCACTGCTTTTATTTTATGAGAATCAACTCAAATCCCTTCGCTAGACACTATACGCCAATGGAAAGCAACTGACTGCAACCAAAACTCAAATTTTCTAAACTTAGCAAATAACTGGCGATCTTTGAGAGTTTGTAGGACAACCCTCAAATGATTCTCATGTTCTTCCTCATTCCTAGAGTAAATGAGGATATCATCAATAAAGACGATAACGAACAAGTCCAAATATTGCTTGAACACTCTGTTCATCAAATCCATGAAAGTTGTAGGACCATTGGTTAGTCTAAATGACATAACTACAAATTTATAATGACCATACCTAGTTCTGAAGACTATTTTCGGGATGTCACTACCTCTGACTCTGAGCTGATGGAAACCAGATCTGAGATCTATCTTTGAGAAATGACTAGCACCTTGAAGTTGGTCAAACAAGTCATCAATCCTGGGGTAGGGTACTTATTCTTGATTGTGACCTTGTTCAACTGTCTATAATCAATGGACATTCTAAGAGAACCATCTTTCTTTTTCACGAACAACACTGGTGCACCCCATGGGGAAATAATGGGTCTGATGAAGCCCTTATCTAGAAGGTCTTTCAATGGCTCTTTCAATTCCTTAAACTCAGCTGGAGCCATTCTGTAAAGAGGAATAAAAATAGGCTAGGTATCTAGAAGGAGATCAATTCCAAAGTTGATTTCCCTTTCGGGAGGAACTCCAGGAAGATCTTCTAGAAACACTTCTGGGAACTCATTAACTACTGGGAATGACTCAAGAGTTGGGGTTTTGAAGCTTGAATCCTTAACCCGAACTAGATGATAGAGATACCCCTTAGAGATCATCTTTCTGGCCTTAAGGTAGGAAATGAATCGACCCATAGGCTCTACACTACTACCCTTCCATTCTAAGATTGGTTCGTCTGGAAATTGAATATGAACAATCCTAGTTCCACAATCGACTGAGGCATAACAGGAATGTAACCAATCTATGCCTAGAATGATATCGAAATCTACCATTTCTAACACTATAAGATCTTCTAAGGTGACTTTCTGGGAGAGTGTGACATGGCAATTTTCATATACCCGTCTAGCTATGACTGGGTCACCGATTGGAGTAAAGACTAAGAAGGTTTTTGAGAGAGTTTCTGGACTAACATTGAAGTTGATTGCTATATAAGGAGTTACGAAGGAAAGAGTAGCCCCTGGATCTAACAAAGCATAAACATCTAAGTTAAAGACTCTTAATGTACTAGTGACCACATCATGAGAATCTTCCTGATCTTGGCGAGCCTGAAAAGCATATAACTTGTTTTGGTGTTGTCCACCACCTGTACCAGATGAGTTACCTTGGTGAGTTGGGCGACCTGTTGGTGCTGCTGAAGTTGTAGACTGAGCCCTACCATTATTTCCTCCTTGACCTTATTTAATAGAAGGACAATCTCTCAACCTGTGACCAGACTGACCACACCCAAAGCATCCTTCGTTTCCTGCAAGACACTCACTCGGATGGTTCTTACCACACTTTGGACAAGTTGGGTAGGTTCTGGTGCCTGAAATACTCCCTTTCGACTTAGAGCCTGATGAACTACCTTTCTGATCCTATAGAAACCTTGAAGATGGAACACTAGTTGATGAAGATGCTGGAGCTGAAGACTTTTACTGAAACTCAGAGCTATTTCCACCACCCGATTTTTGTTGAGAATACTCATAGTTTCCTGTTCTAGCCTTCTTATTATCATTAGCATGTTCCCTAAGCTTATCTCCCTCAACCTGTTAAGCATGAGTCACGAGCCTAGATATGTACATATTTTCTCGCAAGATAGCATTTCTACACTCTATTTTCACTAAGTCGGATACCCCACATAGAAACTTGCTTATTTGAGCCCTGGAATCGGTAACCATGTGAAGAGCATACCTGGAGACTTGGATGAACTTGAGTTCGTATTCTTAGACCGACACGTTACCTTTTCTCAAATTCATGAACTCCTGAGCTTTTGCCTCCCTCAACTCTCTTGGGAAGAGCCTGTCTAGAAAAGTTTCACTAAAACACTCCCAAGTGATAGGAGCTGCATCCGTACCCTTGTTTTCTTTCCATTGAGTAAACCAGATGTGAGCTACATCCTTTAGCTGGTAGGATGCTAACTCCACCTTATCATTTCTAGTCACTTGCATCACTCCAAAGATATTCTTGACCTCATCTATGAAGTTTTAAGGATTCTCACCAATCTGCGATCCTAATAACTCAGGCGGATTCATTCTAACAAAATCACGATCCCTGGCTGCCGTTTATCCACCACTAGCATTTGCAAGAATTGGAACCTGCTGGTTGTTCTGGTTAGTCACACGCTGAACTAAAAGCTGAATGACGTTTCAAAACTCAACATTCGAAACTTTCTAATCTAGGGATGGAGGAGTTGTGTTAGCATTGCAGGCATTCACATCCTTCTGTAAGCTCTACGAGGAGGCATGATCTGAAAGCGCATAACGTCAAGTTAGAGACGAGGAAATAGATCATACCTTACGCACGATAAGAATATCAAGAAAGTAAAGTTTTCCTTAAAACACTTTGTAGCCTCCCTCTCAATAGATGTGGTGCACTTCACACCCATGAAAAGGACTCTACTTAGTGCGGCTTTTCAGACATCCTAGGACACTTAAAGCTAGTGCTCTGATACCAAGTTTTTCATGCCCCGAGGCTACCCTCTAGACGTAAACACGGGACCTAGGATCACGAGTGACCCCAAGCTAACTCTGAGCTGGCATATCATAAACATACTAAAATATACTGAATAAAATATACTATGTAGAAGATTTAACAGGAGATAAACTAAAATGATGGGGAATACCCATTCTAAATTTGAATATATAATAATGAACAAGAGTTTTAATGACAATTGAAGTATCAAATTCCAAATCTAAAACTGAATCTAACTATGTCTGAAATACGCCTCTAACTGACTAAAGATACTAGGATATGCTCAAGCTAAATCTAGGAAAAACTGAAACTAAGGACTGAAATATAGAAAAGAAACATATTTGTCGTCCTCGGAGAATGAGGACTCACCACTGATACTGCTGAGTTGAAGATCGGTAACCGATCTATGCGTGATCTGAATGCTGAGGACCTGAACCTACATCACGAGAAGATGTAGCACAAAGTATGTGTCAGTACTTGAAAGGTACTGAGCATGCAGGATAAAGTAAAGCTGAATAATTTACATAACTAAACAAAGCATATAACTAAGCAATGATATAAGATGAGCATGATACAATAATGAAAATACTAAACATGAACTAACTGAATGCAATGACCAAGTTTATACATGCTGAAGTTGAATACTGAACTGTAATGATAACCTGGTCAATGCACTAGAATCTGACTGTGGGAGCTACTAATTACCGACATAAAACCACATAAGCTAAATATGGCGTCCGATGTATACGCCTCATCGAGAGGACCCAATATACCTGCCAGAGGTGCACTTCAATCGGGAGTGGCTAAATCATAGAAAACTTTCATAATGATAATACTCCAATCAGAAGCAACCTAATTTCACAAATCATGAGATACTTTATTCCAAACACCCTAGAATCATAGTCACTACAATTCCCTATGTATGCATAGTTTCAAAACTTCAATTCATGATCATAAAATAGTCATATAGCATGTGTTCATATGATATACTTTGAAACATGTAATTTGAATCAAATCATGCATAATAAGATCAAATATAATGAAATTTACCACAAACAATTGAACCCATGAAGAATCATATAAAATCTAGACAATTGGGTAGAATTCATAAGAGAATTTAGGGATTTCTTGGGGCTCAATGGATGGAAAGGAATCCATTGATGAATTTCCCACAACCTTGATGAATCTAAGGCTTGGAATTGGGGAAGATAACTTGGAGCTTGAAGAACTATATTGTCTTATTTCTTGTAAATTTGTGTTTAATTATGAAATGACCATTTTGCCCTTCCCTTTCGTATTTTCATGTTTAGTTTGTATTTCAAGATTGGTTGGTGTTGTCCACGATGTGATCAAGTGTGTTTTTTGGTGATTTAACCCTTTTGAGCTTTGAATTCTTGTTATGGTTGACTTTGGTCAACATTTCGAGTTCTGACCATTGGATGGAAATACCATCAGTTTCATCATGTCTGAAACTTCGAGTTTGACCTAGTAAGGTGGTGTGTAAGGTTTCCGAGGTCTTCAGCTGAGCGCATTTGGGAAAAAAGTTGAGTTTTAAGCCTTAAGAGTAGTTTGGGAGGGTAATTTTGTCATTTGACCTCTTTTCAGAAAATCTGATGATTTCATTGAGTCCGAACTGTCGAATTTAATGGATTAGCATATCCATCTTATTTTTATCGGACTCCAAACAATTTCTGAGGGTCCGATCGGAAACTTGGACCTATGGCTTTTCTGGTGTCTAGTGAATTTTTACCTTTTTCTGAGTCAATATAGTCAAAAGCGATGCAATAGAGGAAATCCTTCCAGGAACCTTCTATAATAACCGGTCAAACCCAAGAAACTCCAAATATTTAAAGGGGAAAGAGGTCTAGGCCAGTTCTGAACTGCCTCAGTCTTCTTAGACCATCTCCAACTCACCTCTATTTTACTCTCATTTGGAGAGTAAAATAGAGAATGGGCTCTCCAACCACCCTCTATTTCACTGTTTATTCTCCACTAGGATTTCACTATATTGCACCATAATTACTTAACTACTTTTCACACCCAGAAAGTCAGCCAACTTGATCTAAAGTATTACAAAAGACACTAAATATTTTTAGGCAATCAAATTCTAGAAAAGGACTTACTTTTCAGAAAATATTTTCATCGCACAAAACATATCGTAAACAAATTTAGAAACATGAATGAATATGTAGCGAATTGAAAGACATATGTCCAACCTAGGCAAATTTGTACCCGTACCCAATGCTTACATCAGATCAATGAAGACATGATGTCACATGATTAACTTACATATTCTTTTCTCTAAACTATTGTTAGCCGACACGTGCTAACCTTTACTTATCAACTTAACTATGGTAAGATAGTCTGATCTGGCATAAATATCACGTGCGAGTATGTTTTAATATCTCACCTAAATGCTTAATTCGAACTTACCTTGTTATAGAAAAATACATACTAGTAGTATCTTATAACAAAATGGAAAGCACATTGTTTCCTTTCCATGTTTCATTCCCAATGTAGTAATACTTTCCATCATTCGAGCATTCAACATTCCTATATAAACACAGGACCCCTCTCTCCTTCCTCCATCACCAATCATCCCTTTATTTGAATATTAAGAGAAAAGAAAAAGAGAGAAAAATGGGGAGAGGAAAAGTTGAGTTGAAGAAAATTGAGAAAACATCTAACAGACAAGTTACCTTTACAAAACGAAGGAAGGGCCTGATGAAAAAGGCAAATAAATTATCAATTTTATGTGATGTCAAAGTGGGAGTAATAATTTACTCTCACAATGGGAAGCAGTAGAAGTACGCTAGCCCAAGGTATGATTAAATCGATGTCTACCAATTAGGAAAAGTAAACAGTGAATCAAAATCAATTATTTGTGTAAATATCACACTAAAAATGTAAGTGTTATTTTTTATCATGACTTGATCTCGTTGCTACTAGCGATGAATGTGTGTGAGCATGTGTACGGATAATCCAAAGTTTTTCGATAGTTAGTTTCCAACATTTCGATTGAAAAACAATGTATATGAAGTTGTGCAAGTGTAATATTCCATAGTAGTAAGGACTACCATAACACTATTCCTAAAATCTTCATTTTTAACTCAACAATGGATGCTAGATCGGCGAATTGAATGATATTTTTATTTTGATTATTATCAAGGTTTGTCTCTCTCATGATTAAGTGCTAAATTATTTTATTTTTATTGTTATTATTAAGTAATAAATTATTATAGAATTTAAATTCTTTGTTTTATTAATATAATTATTTGAACCATCTATTTTTTTTGTGAAGTATGGAAGATATTCTGGTCAGATACAATATTGTTGCGGAATCTAATTCTGAACCTATAATAGTTGATACTTTCGTAACTGAGGTAGTGAATTAAATATATTTTTTGCAGATAAATTAATTGATTACATAAATTATTTATTTAAATAAAATATTTTTTCAATTTAATTATTTTTAATTAATTAGAAGCCTCAAGCTGAGCTAAATATCCTTAAAGATGAAGTTGCAGTGCTGCATAGGAAGCAAAGGTATGTTTTTCTATAATTTTGCTTTAAAAAATTAGAAAATTTCTAAAGGGGTGTGTAATAGAATTTGTCCACAGGGATTAGGGTGTGAATTTTAGGCTCGAGAATAATAACTTGAGGGACAAATTTATTAAGTTTATTAAGTCAAAACAAGCAAATGTGTGATGAATTTATAATGTAATTACACTTTATATATTTAATACTTCTATATTGTCTCTATTATTGATGATATTAATTATTAATGATATTTATTTTCATATAATATAATGTGAAGTGGATTGCTGGCAAAAGACCTTGGTGGCTTGAGCTTCACATAATTGCAGCAATTGGAGCAAATGTTTAAAGAAGACATTTTGAGTGTCAAGAATCACATGGTATATATAGATATATTAATTTTATCAATATTTGTGATATTACGGTATTAGCTCTTTGAAACAACCATTAATATTTATATAAGAATCGGTTGTATATATCACACTTCTTGATGTGCGACTTTTATCCTGATTCTGAATAATTGTGTGACGCTTTATGTACTGAACTGTCTTTTATTAAATTAATTTTATTAATTAGTTATCACATGTTTTTTCAAAAATAACTCCTATTTAAACTTAAGAGGAGACAAAAAGAAGCATTTATTTCTTTATTAATTTTTTTTCTTTATATTTCAGGAACGAAAGTTAATGGGGCAATTTGAATTGTATATGCCGAAGGTATACACAATTTTATTTGTTCATCTTTAGAAATATCTCTTATAAGTGTATTTTCACAACTCATTTTCATGAATTACTGATTCTTTAAACATGTGTTTTAGGATTAAAGAGTTCGGCGAATAAGAGGGAAAACCTTCTGATTCGTTCCTGATTCTCATATAGTTGAATCTTCTAAAATTATAAGAATCTTTTTTTAGAGTGAAATTTTTAGTCATCAATGGCTTATTGACATATATAATAGAGTCAATCAACAAACATGAAAGACGTGCATGATTATACTGCAATAAATATGTTGAGTTATTCGAGTCTTTCTACTTATTATTATCTTTAGCTCATGATGAACTCGATCATGATAAGGCATGAATTTCACTAAGAATATTTTATAAAATATTATTTTTTCAAAAAATATTTAATTGATCACTAGATTTCCTTTTCTCTTTTTCTTTTGGCAGGAGGAAGAGGCTACGATTGAAGCCAAAATATTGAATGAACAAGTAAGTGGTCTTAACTTTAACTGTATTTTAATTATTGTATTCTGAATATTATAATTGTGATTTATAATTTATTTTTTCCTAATTTTATTATTAAATTTACTAAAATATTCAAAAATATATATATTTTTAAAAATTCTGGTTGGAGAACTCCAATGTGAATTGGCTATGAATCAGAACTCTCTGGGTGAAGGTGACACCTCCTTGCGTTTAGGGTAATTATTATAAATATCTATGCACATTTTTTCTTCTAATTACTATTAATAATTTTTTCCTCTTAGAAAAAGAAAAAAATTACCTCTATGGTTCTATTATTATATGAATACTAAATTTGGAAAAATTTATGAACGCATGCAAAAAAGATTCAATTTTTTAGTTTAAATAAAATGATATGATCAATGATAATTTCATTTAATCAACTTAACTTATTTGAGCTCTTCGATATGGGAGGACACTTTTGTTTATGCATTTCTCCTTATTATTTTTTTAATTCTCCAATTCCACATGAGTTTGAGACCTCCAACACCCTTTTTGAATACTTTTAGTTGCGCCCCTATCTGGGTGAAGGTGAGCAAGGGGAGGCGGGTGAGAAGCCTCAAGTTATATATCCCCCACCCTCTACTTACCTCAACATCTATAATTAAAAAGAAAAAACTTTTCAAATATTTTTGCTGATATTAATTTCATCTAATTCTAAATACAGCAATATGATCAGTGATCATTTCATATATTCGACTCAACTTCTCGAAGATTGAGATATTGTAATTATTATTGTTACTGGTATATTGAGAAATTTTGGTGCTTCTTAATTTTTTTTTAATGATACTGACTAGTTTAAATGATTCAGTATGATTTGTAATAATTTCATAAAGTCGACTTCATTTATTTAAAATTGAGGCATGGTTATTATTTTATGTACATAAAAGACTGATTTAGAAAATAAATTTTACATCTTTTTTTATATTTTACAGGATGCCTGTTGATACCAATTTGAAGTTGGGGACCCCAAAGCTGAAAATGATGCTAAAAATCCTATGATCATAGAGTGAGTTTATATTACTCTTTCATAATTTGAAATAAAGATTCTCTTTAGTTTTTACATTAATCTTTATTTGTTAGCTTTGATAAAGCTAAGTTTGAATAAAGTCAAATGTTTGACTAGAACATGTTGCAAAAGTTGGGATCTTCTTTTGATTTTATCAAGAAGAATTAAAATTTAAAATTGATCTTCTTTTTTTATTTTTTGATTTTTATGTTTGATATTATCGTTGTGGTTGTGTGGTGTTTCAATTATTTTTTTATCTTAACTCGGTGCTATATATTGTATTGAGACTTACAATGATCAGAATTTGTGTATTATAAAGCCTATTAAATAATAAAATAATACTTTCTACTAAGATTTTTTTCACATATAAGGTTCAAATATTTAAGGTAACTTGTTCGGTATTGAAAATGAACAACTTCTTAGTATGGGGTGGGTTGTTCCCTTAATAGGTCTACTAATAAACTTGTCCGCGCTTTACGGAGTTATATAATTATTAGTAATTTTTCAAAAAATATTTTATAAATTTAGAAGATAAAGTATATAAAATTTTTCATATATTCACATATAACTTTTAATTTTGTAAATTAAATAAATTAATTATTATAGAACTATTCAAGATTATACAATAACCTTCTTTTTTTTAGAAATAATATATTGTATATGACCACCCTTAATTCCCCATTACAATTCTTAATTTACTTTCTTTATTATAGTAATAAATATTACTAATAAGAAACTTAAAGAAACCCACAAATTGGAAGGGGAAAAGATTAACCTATTTTCATAATGAAACGTACGTTATTGACTTTATTATTTGCTCTTCGTTTCTCCACAACTTTAACATAACTTATTTATCATCATAATTAACAGAATTGAAGAAGTAACAATTGAGTTGTTATAATATTATAATACATACATAGAAAAAAGAAGGAAATATATATATATATATATAAGAGAGAGAAATAAATTTATAGAATAATTCATATTTGAGCAATAAATGTAAGGAAAATATGAGAAAAAATGTCAATTAATTGATTAAAACAAAAAAAGGTCGCTGCTGGATTAAAAGGAATGACATATCACCTCTTCTATTTTTAGCTTTATTATATATATAAATATATTTTTTTAGCAAAAGATCTGATCTAAAAATTCGAAAAAAATGACAAATCAACTTCTATTAAAAAAAATGTGATGCTTATTAAGTTATAATAACTTTTTTTTTAAAAGTTATAATAACTTATTCAGTGGGTTATTAATTAAATAAATAAAAGAGAGTAAAAAACAAAGAAAGGAACATGAGTGACTTAAGAAAATGATCAAAATAACATTAATAATGAGATTAAGGAAAACAGATTAATAACATTGATGATGAAAGAAATGAATTATCACTATCTTAAATATTCCTTAAAATTTAAAGATAAAAATTTCTGCCTTCTAAAATTAGAAAAAAACAAAAAATATTACAAAAAAATATTAAATAAGATTCATCTATATAATATGAATATTGTTCAATAACACAATTGGTTCATCCCATTAGTTCCTGTAGTTTCTACGGCTCCTAAAACAATCAAAATAAAATTTACTAATTGATAGGATTCACCTCAAAAGAAAATATTTTTTCATTTTCTTTTCTTTTTGTGATGAATATATTGGGTAGGCCATTTAAAAAATATCATTGCATTTATAAAAGACATAGTATAACAATTCTTTAATATTTTGGTCCATTATTATTGAATTTATCAATACTTTAATTTATTTATATTCATATGATGAATAAAAAGCAAGCAAAGAACTATTATAAGTTATTTTTAATTATCTATATAGAAAAAAAAATATGTAGATACTACTTGCGGGTGCAACATTTTAAAACTATAAATGACATATTTGTTTTAATTCCCCCATGAACTCACAATATAATTACAAAAATTAATTTTACTTTTTACCAAATTTTATTCCTGACACCTCAATTTTCATTTTAGAAAAATTATTCTCAATTAGTACTAAACATGGTTGTCAATAGTCAAACTTCTAGTGATTCTGGCAGTTTTTTTTTTTTTATTATTATTTTGTCTTTTATTTATTTTAGTTTTTAAAATTATTTTAGTAGCCATAAATAATGAAACGATCCTAATCACTAAATATTATTTGGACACTTGACAAACATCAATTATGTATGGAACAATTTAATAAAACAAAAAAATAAGAAAACTAAAAAAAGAAATAAATTAGTACAACAAAAAATTTGAAAAAGAAATTATGTGAGCACTAATTTCGGCTTCTTTCAAATCACAAAATAGATTTTACCTTATTCTTCTCATTATTTATATGAATTTCATAAATAGTTTTGTACAAATAATTCTTCCTATTATTATCCTCCTAATTTGATATGAATTCCATAAACAGGTTATTGTTTTCCAAAAATAATTCTTCTTACCCTTCCAAACACTCGTCACTTCTCCAAAATCAAGCCGGGCTGAAAGAATCTGCATGGGCATCAACATTTGCAACTAAGCAGGTATTTGATTAGGTCCCGTGTAGAGCAAAAAATTGAGAACAGATGCCCTGTATCATGTAGAGGAATATAGGAGGGAAAAAAAAACCAATCGATAGACACTTGACTCTTTGGGCGGGTTGAAAATGAATCAACATAAAATGGGTAATAATTCAATCCGTCCATATTTGATATGAGTAAAAATGGATTGGGTAAAACACTAGTTTACCCATATTTACCTATATTTTCATCAGTAAGTGTTGTACTTAAGACCATTCCAATCCAATACCAAATTTTACACCAAATCCTTATTTGGTGTAAAATTTAGTGTTGTGGAGCTCCAACCCAACACCAATTTACACCAATTTACACCATTTTGGTGTTTGGTGTAACACTATTCATCACACCAATTCATTTTTTGAATATTTTAATATTATTTCATTATACAAAACTTTAATTAAACATTATATAAATTGTATTTTTTAATTAATTAAATCTGTTGTATATTTAATTATTTTATATGTAATATGTTTATAATATTAGTTTTAGATATAAAAGTTAGCTTTTTTTATAAATTAATTTTTCTATATATGACTTTTTAAAAAAATTAAATTTATTCTAATTCTACTATAAATTATAATTGGATATAACCTTTACAAAAGTTAAAAATGCAAACATATAAATTATTAAACAAATACTACGATGTACTTAAAAATAACCAAAAATAATAAATATTCAACAAAGTAGTAATTGAAATATAAAATACATAGTAATTTTAAAAAGTACAACAAAACATAATAATTTTAAAAAATTACAACAATCTATATATATGAGAAACATAGAGAAGGTGATGTGGCACCTCTCTGTGGCCTTCATTTGCATTTATTTTTTTCTCCTTTTTTGGCCTTTTTTCTTATTAAAATTAATTATTTTATTGTAAAATAAATTACTTAATTTATGATAAATAAATATTTAATTAAATAAAGAAAACAATTACAACAAAGTATGTGTACAAAGAATAACTGACACCTCTCTAATTCCTACTCTTACAAAATCATTCTCTTTTTTAAAATCTTCTTTTAATTATAAATTGATAACATTTTTGAATACTTTAAATATTTCTCTCTTTATTATTTAATTTATTTATAACAAGTAATAGTCCTCGACTTACACCTCTTTAATATTGATCCTCCTTTTAAATTTACCAATGTACAATAATATTGATCCTCCGTTTACTTTCTTTTTTTCAATACCTCTAAACTTGATTTTCTTCTCTTCACCACAATTAATATTTATTTAATGTAATAAATGAGTAATTACAACACAAATTACTTCTATTACGTTATCACACTATTCATTCCAAATTCCAATAGTCAATTTTTTCTTTAATCACCTTCATTACTCTTACACTCTTTCTCTTACCCCATTTTCTATAATTTTAATATATATTAAATGTGATATTTATTTGGAATATAAATGTTCAATCTTTTTTTGCATATATAAATCAAACAAGACAATACTCATCTGTATCGTTTTGCAAAAGTTTTGTTTTACTTTTGATAGTTTTTGGTCTTTTAGATTTTTCAATTATGATTCTTTTAGTTCATTATCATTTTTTTTCTTGAATAAAATTCATTTTCTTTCTCAACATGTAGCGTCTTATTGTTTAACTTCTCATATCACCTAAATTCACATAAATTTCATTTACATGTTTCCAATCCCCATTTCTCGAGGATCAGTTATTATGATATCCTTTGATATCCTGTAGTTGATTCCTCTTCTTCATGTTGCATTTTTGGTGGATTAAATTGGCCAGCTCTATATGCCAAGTTACATGGCCTAATGTACATTTTTGTATTAAAGTAATAATTTTTATTGTTGATGTTGTTTTGTTTTTTTTTATGGTTCTCATTGTAGTTTTATGTGATTGAAAGTTTGTTTGTGATATTCTTGTATGGCTACTATGTTTTTGGGTGTATATAGGTTTCTAACTAAAGACTCAAATTGGCTCTTGCTTTGGCTTCGCGCTTTTGCAACATACATTTTATTTTTATGACAATTCTCCTAAGTTTTGTTCAAGAAAACATGAGATCGAATAATTCAATTAGCTCATAATTGTACAGTTACTTAAAAGCTAAATTATAGAATTTCTTTTTTATATCCTTGAGTTTTTCTATTTATTTCTCTAAGTACTAGCTAGATTGAGCAAGATATATGAGTTATTTTTGTTATGTGATTGAAGTATTGATTTTTATATATAATTCTCAATTTTGTAATGGAGTTTTTTCCTATATAAATGAAAATGGGAAAATATTATATAACAAAGAATTGTGACAATAATTACATCAACAAATTAAGTATAATTTCACAAAGTGAGTCTATGGAGGATAGAATATAAAGATTATCAATATCTTATTGGTATAGTGTAACACCCCGTAACTAGAAAGAACTAGAATTAGAAAGAGTCATTTGGGGAAAGAATGAAAATCTGGAAAATTGGTTAAGTTAAGTTAAGTTTGGATTTTGGTCAACTTCAAACAACCATAACTCCTAACTCAGGACGAGTTGGAATAATCTGTTCAACTCCGCCAAGTTTGCGCGATTCCAAGTTCGTATGAGTGAGATATGTCCATTTGAAGTTGGGTTGTTCAAATAAGGAAAGTCTAATCCGAATTTTAGAAGGGCTTTATGGTATTTTCCATACCATATTATTTTAATTTCATTTTTTTGGTAATTAGTTGGGGTCTAAACTGAACTTAGTCAGTTTACATTTTTGTAAAAGAGTTATGGTTTTGAGAGAAGAGAAAAGAAGAGGAGAAAAGAGGAGAAGAAGCAAGATTCGACGATTTCTTGGAGAATTGCTTGTGGATTTCATCAAGGGGTGATCCCTACGAGGTATGTGAGATCACATAGCATTGGCTTAATTTACGCACACGCCAATCATGATTTATTTTAGTGAATTTATGTTCTTGAAGGTTTTAGAAATTGATTTCTTGATGGTTTGTTGAAGTTCTATTGAATTCTTGATTCGTTGAAATTGTTGAGGAGTTGTTTGATCAAAATCCATGATTTTAGGTGTGAATTCAATTAGAATCTTTCATATGTTGTTGTTATAGTTGATTCTAAGTGTTTGGGGAAAGAACCAAGTTGAAATAGAGGGTTTGGAGATGAAAAACGAAGGAGAAAAGTCGGAGTGCACTTGGGCAGAGGCCTGGGGCGCTGCCCCTCTCAGAGCCCCAAGAAGGGGTCTCTGAAGTTTGGGCCCTGGGGCGCCGTGCCAGCTAGTACGCCCCACCCCAGCCCTCTATGAAGTTTGTGCTCTGGCGCCCCACACCTCTTAGAGCGCTAGGGACACCACTTCTTCCCATTTTCCCCCCTTTTTTTCGTACTAGTTCGTTAGCAACGTACCTATATTTCTTAGTTGAATCCAACACTCTAAGGTACGTCTAAACATCATTAAATCATCCATAACATGAGATCATGAACCTTGAATCCATAATCGAATTCAAGGAAAGCTAAGATGAAAGTCAAGAGAAGTAAGAATCAAGTCAAGAAAAGTTCTTAGAGTTTTCCAAAAGTCTTTTCCAAATGTTTTTAACTTTGTTTTAAGACTTAAAGTTTAAGTTGAGTAAAGAGTAAAGAGTAAAGATTGAAGTTCATTTCTTCAAAGAATATATGGGGACTATGTATTCCCAAATAGGTTAAAATGTTTTCACATGTAAGCAAGAAAAGGAAACCTTGATTTCCAAAGAGCCTTTGAGCTAGTTTTCAGAAAAGGGTAAACTCTTTCACAATTAAGCAAGAGAGGAAACTTTGATTTCCAAGATAGCCTTTGAGCTAAGTTTTGAGCAATTATCTCAAATCACAGAAAGAAATATATTTTTAAACATAAGAGCTAGTATCATATTTTAGGAGTAGTATTGAGCACCGATATGGGGGAGAGTTCAGACAACTCCCAACCCCCATAAATAATATAGACACCATGGGTAGAATAGGGTCATACTTTTTAGATGATTCCTCAGTGATTTTAAGTATAGACTAGTGGATTCACTTATTAGTCAGGTTCTATACCCTTAGTAAGGTATAGGACGGCCTTGGCAGCGTGAGGCAAAACGTTGTATCATCACAATAGCTCTTACGTGATGGTTGTCGGTTAAAGAAACTCCCACATAAGTATTTGTATTCTTATATACACCGTTTAATTGTATTTTTACATACATTTCAGAGTTATATTGTATTTTTGCATACACAGAGTATTATTGTATTTCCAAATACACAGAGTTGATATCCATGTTTTAAAAAGCTTTTCTGTATATTGCACTTGTTTTATATTGCTTTATATTGAAATAAGTTCAGTTAAGTTGAGTTGAGTTGAGCCGGGTAAGTTCTTCAGTTCCTCTCAAGCTTATGTCTTGTTTTAGAATTCCTCTCGCATACTCATACATACAATGTACTGATGTCATTTGGCCTGCATCTTTTCATGATGCAGATACAGGTAACCAAGATCATCATCCAGTGCATCATTGATTCTAGTTGAGCTCCAGAGTTTGTTGGTGAGCCTCCTTGCTTTCGGAGGACCCTTTTTTTTCCTTTTAGTAGTTTTAGTTTCATTAGGATGTCGTGGGTCTTGTCCCGACATCCATCTCAGTTGTTTAAAGGCTTCATAGGCAGTCAAATGTTAGTTTTTGAGTTTTATATTTCCTGTTTCAATGGTTGAGACTTGAGTTACCATTTTGGCTAAGCTTAATATTTTCTTAAAGATATTTGCATGAGTTATCCTTTGATATTATTTCTTGTGTTTAAGTCTTCCGCTGAGTAAGTAAGCCAGGCATAGGATTCGCTTAGGGCCAGCATTGATTCTCGAGTGTCAATCCTGCCCAAGGTGTAGGCTCGGAGCATGACATATAGAGGCTATTTCTAATAGACCCGCTCAAGAAAAAATATAAAATAGAATAGGGAGAAATAATGTAATGAATACAGTCATGATAAAATACTATAACAACCTAACAAATCATCCTAATAGTCATAATTACAAGCTACAACGATACTTAAGGTGTAAAAAACACAAAATTCAATTAATTTATTATCAATTTAAATGTCCAGATATAAAATCTCTCTTGTATATTGAATAAACTTAAGAATGAGTTCATTTGTTAATTTATTGATTTCATTTCATATATTTGTTGATATTTTACGTGATCGCGCGAAGCACAGCTTAGTTTACTAGTAACTTAATAATCTTGAAAGTTGAATAGTTATGCAGAATTTAAAATATATTTTTTCAATTATGTAATGATTATTTAATTGTATTTCATTAATGATTTCACTTTTATTTGTATTATCCATTATTATGTATAATGTATAATATTTGCTAGCAATTTATATTATTTAAAAAATTATGGTATAAAATAATTTTATATTAAGCGATTATAAAAGAAAATAATATGAATTATATATAGTGAATGATTTAGAAAGAATTTGTTTTATGAAATAAGAAAATATAAATGAAATAAAAAATAATAGTATAATAATGAAGAGAAAGAGAAATATTTTTTTTTGGTGTAAAATTTGGTGCAGTGGGTTGGAGTTGATTTACACTAAAATAGTGCTAACACCAAATTTGGTGTTTGGGTTGAAGATGCCCTAAGAATTCTACATGGAAAAAATATATTAGTCTTTTTTTAGATGAAAAATGTTGAATATGCTTCCTTTAGTTTTATTGTATCATAAAAGTAAAAAAAAAATCCTATAACTTTTCAATATAAAATAAATTTATGTAATAACAAGAGGAACATATTTTTAATTTCAAAGTAAATGAATATTTGCATTTTAGGACTGAAACATGCTTAATGTACTTTAAGCAATGTCAATACTAATACATGATTTGCTTATTTTACACTATTATTAACTATCCAATATAAAATTAAATAAATAAAGAAATATAATTATAATTAAAAAAAGAAATGTACATTTAAAATATATATTTTTTGGAGGGCTAAAGATGTCACCTTTTAAATAATTAGTTTTATAGAAGAACATAAAAAGGAAGAGA
This sequence comes from Solanum pinnatisectum, assembly GCA_035578085.1. Taxonomy (NCBI): domain Eukaryota; kingdom Viridiplantae; phylum Streptophyta; class Magnoliopsida; order Solanales; family Solanaceae; genus Solanum; species Solanum pinnatisectum. The sequence continues at coordinate 19,352,471 of CM069079.1, forward strand.
AGTTACAATATTTTTTGTGACATCATGAATTTTGAGTGAATAAAATTTAGAAGATTAACCCATTTGGCTAATCAATATTTTACCCATATTTTTATGGGTTAAATATGGATATCAACCCATATTTTACCCATATAAAAAGTCATTCACCCAACCCATTAAAATATGGACGAATTGGGTGGGTTACCAAAATATGAGCTCATTTTGCCAGCACTAGTCATTGGTTCTGTGGATGTGGAACAAGTAAATTCCAATTAGAAAGAAGAAGATGCAAAATGAAGGAGTACATGCTGGTTGTTGATGCTCCAATCTCTCTATTTTATAGTCTAAATATAAACAATTTTGAAGAGTGAAAAGTTTTTAGTCTTTTCACCTTTCATTCACTTAAATATGTATTAATTTAGTGGATTATTATTTTGAAAATGCATTTAAACACTTTTAGTTTGACGAAGAATATAAACTAAAAATATAGAAAACAGATAAAATGTCAAAAAAGGAGAAAAAAAGATAAATTTAAATGGAGGCCAGAGAGAGGTGTCACATCAGATTGTTCATATCCAACTTTATATATATATATATATATATATATATATATATATATATATTAAAATAAGATAGTGGGGTTTTAAAATAAGAATTTAAATTAAAATAAGATAGTGGGGTAAGATGCGTTTGTGAATTATGTTGTAAAATCCTTCTCAATACTCCCTCCTCCGGTTCCCTTATCTAGTTTAGTAGTTTGTGGTTTACTAAATTATGTAATTTTTCCCAAAATTACTCTTTTTTTTTTTACTCTGTTCATCTCTTTTCCTTAGTCTTATGTTCTTAGCAACTTCTTCTTTAACCAAACCCCGGGATACATAGTCCTTCAGTTCCCTGACCATGGCGAACTTTCAACTTCCCTAGGTATTTACAGGTTAATCCATCGTTGTTACTAAGAGGATAAGGAACTAACAATTTACTAAGAGTAAATAATAATCATAATTGGTATGAACAGTACATATATGAACATCATATTATATAATCATAATAACATAACATACACTGGGAGAAAATACTAAGATCTAGAAAACACATATAACTACTTACATGATAGTGGTTGGAGAGAGGTTTCCCTTTCGGGTGTCCCCGAGTGACCTTGCAATAACTTGTGAAAATAAACACTCACACTCTTTTTTACAAACAAACTCACTTCACTCCTATTTTTTTTTATAAAGGGAAGGGAATATGTAAAGCTTCAAACTCGTAAACTATTCTCTATTATGCTCTGCTTGTTCTTCTCTCTGCTCTCTACCTTCTTCTTGCAAATGGTCTCATATTTATAGGTGAGGAAGGACTCCCGCAGATTTGAAACTTCGGATTTCAAATATTGAATAATCTTTCTTTACCTGTCGAGTGCTCTTTGGGCCCCATCGTCACATGGCCTTTGAAAGACCTTTTCAAAATAAATATCCGTTTTTGAGTAGTGGTGTCCTCTTTATTGTCTACTTTGGAAATGGCTTATCACGTCATTGCTTACTTATACTTTTTTGTCGTTTCCTCTTGATCTTCATGGCTTACGTATTTCTTACGTGTCTAGATTGTGTAATGTGATGGAGTCAAAACTCATCCCTGAGTCGTCGTCCTCGTTTGGGTCTTGAGCAAATTGTTCTAGCGACGGGTTGTATTCGTTACTTTCTAAATTTTCAGTGTCAGTGTCTGCAGTTTCTGGTTCTGGGTTTGGGTATTCTCTTATAACTTCTTTAATTTTTTCACTAAGTAACTTGTGGAGAGAACTTTGTATCATATGTTCTATTTTTTTGTCTTTTTTTCTTTTTAGCACGAATCCTCTAGTCTTCTTTCCTTTTTCTGTAGTATTGGTTGTATTGAAACTATCTGGTAAAATTCTCACACTTTTTGGCAAAGTGTCAGCCATTAACGGATTTGATGAGTCTTTACCCGCTACCGTTTGAACGGGACTAGCTGTACCTTTAGCCAATACAGTGGATCTTTCTACATTCTTTGGGGAATGTACACCCGTCTTATCCATTTTATAATGAGATGGAGAACTACTCTTTTGCTCTTTTGGATGGTCTTCGATCTTTAGTGGTATAGTCTAAGTAATTTCAAAATGTAAAATTTTTATTCTTTCCTGTAGGAGTGGATATGTTGTGTCATTTTTTTTTTCTTTTTCAAGTCTTTCAATGGGTTGGTTTTGTCTTTTGAAACCTTCTGTCATTGAAGAGCAGTGGTCACAAAATATTATTTTGTTTGTGTCTTTTCGGATGCTATATTGTAAGAAAGGGCTTGCAGTTTGCCTCAAAGCTGGTCTTACGAAATAATTTGGCCCTAGATTTCCTCTTGCGTAGTCCAAAGCTTTATTTAGGTCGTTGAACCCTTTGAAGAAGGGAGTGGGGAAGTCTTTTATTGAATCTATTACCTAAGTCCATGTCTAAAAGATTCCGGCTAGTCTTCCCAGAACTACCACATAGAATTTGAATTTCTTATCTTCATTTTTCTCTGTGAAATAATGGCTTAATGAATTTAGTACGGAAATGAAGTAGCTATTGTCTCGTGGGATCTTATTGTATGCTATCCATAGATTATCTATCAAGCATCTTTGGGGTCTGTCTATCTTTGTCTTTGGCTTCACTCTAAAACTTAAATTAGATGGGGGATAAAATATTAAGTTTTGTCTTCCAAAATGCAGTCTTTCAATGCTTGGAGTATTTTGTCTTGTTTCTTTTAATCTTTTCTGGGATTGGAACAAGGTGTTCCCCAATAGAGTCTCTAGATATAAATCTTTGTTTCTTTGATCATTAGTGCTGCTTGAGCTAGAGGCTCTAGCCTTGTCTTTTCTTGTACTCATGCTGAAAATAAATAGTTAGTTTTCATAAGTTTGCTAAGCTGATCTGCTAAAGAATTATCTTTCCCTTTTATATGTTCTAGAGATATATTGTATATTGACGTGGCATCTAAAAAGTTTAACCATCTTCTTTTGCTACTACTTTTTCCATTTATTTTTTGATGGAATTTTACAATGGCTTCGCAATCAGTTCTTACTAAAAAAAATTTTTATTGATAATATATAATTTAAAGCTGTTTAGACCATATATTACCGCTAATATTTCTATGTTTATACTACTCATGTTCCCTTTTTTTTTTTTTTTTTTATATTTTCCGCTTTGGTAGGCACAAATTTTTTCATCTTTTTTGTCTCCATACTTATTTTTCTTTGTTTTTAATACTGCTCCCCATCCTTCTAGACTTCTGTCGGATTCTACTATTGGATAGCCGGTTTCTAATGGGAGAGATAAGTCTGGTATGTTTTTAACCATTTGTTTGAGTTTTTGTACTAAGTTTATGTCTTCTGTATTGAATATTTTTTGTCCATGAATTCCCGTGTTTGAATATAAAAGTCCTACTACCTTTCCTAGGTCTTTTATAAAATTTCTTGCATAATTTAAAATTCCTAGAAATTTTTGTAAATCTTTAATATTGTCTAGTTTGTCTGGCATGTCTAGGACTTTTTTAGCTATATGAGGTTGTAATTTTATTCTTCCATCTCCAATTTCTACTTCTAAGAAGTTTATGAGGCTTTTACATAAATCCATTTTTTTCTTACTAACTATGATTTCGTTGTCTACAAATAACTTAAACACTGTTTGTAAGTGTCCTAGATGTTCTTTAGTATTATTACTGAACTAGAATGTCGTCTACATACACTAGAATAAGTTTTTTATAGTCTCTAAAAATACTATCCATTTTTTGTTTGGAAAATTGGGGGGGAGGGGGGGAGGGAGGGCTGTTTTTAGTCCAAAGGGAATTACTAACCATTCGAAATGTCCCTCTGGGCAAGTAAAAGCAATCCATTCTATACTATCTTCATGCATTTTTACTTGCCAGTATCCGGACTTGTAATCAAACTTACTAAAAAACTTTCTTCCCTATATTCTATTTATTAGTTCTGTTTTATCTAGTATCTTATATCCGTCCATTCGGGTGTTATCATTAAGTCTTTTGTAATTTATAACCATTCTGGATTTTCCTCTTACTATTTCGCTATAATTTCGTACCATGAATGTTTCCGACCTATGTCTTGATATTGATCTTCTGATTACTCCTAACCTTAGTAACTCTTTTATTTGGTCTTCGAATTCTTTTAGGTCTTCATTTGTTGATTCTATATAGGCTATTTTCACCATGTATTTTGGGTTAATTATGTCTAGTCTGCAGCTTATGTGATTGGTGTCCCAATGCCTCAGGGGCCTTTCTCCGATTATCTCTAGATTATCTAGAATTCGAATTACTTCTTCCAGATCCTTTTGAGTTTTTATTATTCCTATGTGTTGTAACTCTCTTTTAAAATTGTAAAACCCTATATTTATTTCTGTTAAGTTGTAACTCTTTTCTACATCTTCTGTATCTGAAAGGCTAAGTTCTAATAATTCAATTTCTTCTCTTTCGTCCATAACATGTATTTTAGTGCAAGAGCATTCTTCCCCTTTATCGCATTTTGAAGTATTTGATTTAGGCTCATCAGTGTCTATGAGATACCTAGATCTTGTTGGAATAGATTTTGTAGTTATTGTTGTCTGAGTAGTATTTTTAGAGAATATTACTCCATCTCTAGTAAGGATACAACTGTCATTATTATGTATTAAGAAATCTAATCCTGAAACAGAGTCTACCATAATATTTAAATCTCTTACCCATATTTTTTCTAACTTATAGGTGGGTTTATAAAAGTCTGCACACGTGTTTACAAAACTTATTTTCGCATTACTGACGTAATGCTTATATATGTTAGAAGAACCATCCATTTGCATGACGCTTTGTGGTTCTGAAAAATCTTTTATTACTTCTAGAGGCAAGATACATCTATTTATTATATTTTTTGTACATCTTGAGTCTACTAGAGCGAGGGTCTCTATCTCGTAGTCCTGAATTTTTATTCTGGTTAGGATTTTTATGGTATTAATTTTTTTGTCTTCGTTACAAATTAATCCTTCAAATGACTTGTAGTCTTCTTTTTCATTTAGCAGTTCTATTTCTGATTCTAACATTTTATGGTCAATTTGGCTATCAATTTGGCTAGTGTCTTCCATGTCTTTCCCCTTTTCTAATGCTACGCTTTTTCCATTTTCTATTTTACTTACTCTTTCTTCTAAACTATCTATTCTATCCTCTAATGCTTTTAGCATTTTTTCTTTTGTGATAACTTGCTCATCTTTGATCTTAATATTAAATATTTTGTCGATATGTTACAATCCTATATAATTTTGAACTTTATATATATATATATATATATATATATATATAACAAAGATATATTTATAGAGAGTTGAATAGTAGTTCTCCAAATGAGAACTACTATTCACACTCTCTTTTTTACTTTTTTCAATAATTTATTATTATTTCTATTATTTTGTAATCAACATATTATTTTTCATATAAGGTCATTAATTAAATCTCTAATATTGATAATTCTTTTTAAATGTAATATAATATTTGAAAAAATGTATTATTTAATTCATACTCTTTCATCTCGAATTAATAATATTTCAATTTTTTTTAATTTTCGTCGCTTTTAGTATAATTTGATTTGTTATTATTTTTGCTATATAGAATGCAAAAAATTAAATGGTCTACAATTGTTCAAACTATTTGTGATCCACATTCCCAAAGAAGAAATATTTCACGATGAAACAAGAATTGTGTCGAAAAGATGTTGAAGTGCATTTGGAGTTATGCAATCACATTTTGCAATTATTGCAGGACAGTTATATTTTTTGGGAAAGGAAGTGCTACGTGATATAATGACTACATGTATTATACTACACAACATGATAATCGAGGATGAACATGATCTTAATGCACCAATTCAAGATGTAACGACAGAAACGGTAGTAGATGAAAATATCTGATTTGAATAATTTTTTAGCTAGACATAAAAATTAAGGGAAAAAATGCTCATTTTGAACACCATAATGCGTTAATAAAGCATTTATGGGAGCAACATAATAATCTTAAAAGTTGAGTATTTATGCAATGTTTATGTAATTGTACTTTATTAGCGATTTCACTTTTATTTGAATTGTCCATTAATTTGAATATTATATAATATTTGCTTGCAATTTATGTTATTTAGAAATTTAAAATAAAATATAATTTTATATTAAATAAAAATTTAAATTTTTTTAATATAAATTGATTATTTGGAAAAAATATAGAAAGGATTTATATTATGAAATAAGAAAATAAGAATAAAATAGAAATAATAATATAATATTGAGGAGAGAGAAGAAGATTCTTTTTAAAGAGTAAAATAGAGAATTGAGTTGGAGATGATTGTCTGAAAAAAGTAGAGAATTCTATAATCGGAGAGTAAAATAGAGAATAGGATTGGAGATGCCCGTACGATCAACTCGAGTACCTTTATCGGGAACAATATGGCCAAGGAAAGAAACAGACCTCAACCAAAACTTACATTTGCTAAACTTTGCAAACAATTGGCGATCCTTGAGGATTTGAAAGATTATCCTTAGGTGAACAACATGTTTATCCTCACTCCATGAGTATATTCAAATATCATCAATAAACACAATCATGAACATGTCGAGGTATTGCTCCAATGCTCTATTCATAAGGTCCATATCACTAAGAACTCATAATGACCATACTAAGTTCGAAAAGATGTCTTCCAAATGTCACTTTCCCTTACCCTCAACTGATGGTACCCCGATAGAAGATCAATCTTTGAGAAGAAACTAGCACCTTGGAGTTGATCAAACAAGTCGTCTATCCTTGAAATAAGATACTTATTCTTTATCCTGACCTTGTTCAATTGCCGGTAGTCAATGCACATACAAAGTGAACCATCCTTCTTTCTAACAAAAAACACCGAAGCACTCTATGGTGAGCTAGATACAATGAAACTCTTATCCAACAAATCTTTCAATTGCTCCTATAACTCCTTACGTTCTGCCGGAGCCATACGGTAAGGAGGAATAGAGATAGGTTATATATCTAGGAGAAGGTCAATACCAAAGTCTTTTCTCCTTTCAGGAGGAACGCCTAGAAGGTCATCGAGAAACACTTCCAAAAACTTATTAACAATGGGAACTGACTCAATAGTAGGGGTTTTCATAATTCGTATCCCTAACCCGAACAAGATAATAGATAAAACATTTAGAAATCATTTTCCTAGCCTTTAGGTAGTGATAAATCAACCTATAGGCGCTGGATTATTCCTTCCATTCTAAGATAGGTTCATACGGAACCTGAAATATTTTCAATCGGATTCGACAATCTATGGAAGCATAACAAGAATGAAGTCAATCCATCCCTAGAATGACATCAAAATCTATCATGTCTAGCTCTACAAGATCAACTAGAGTTTCTCTATGAGAAATTGAAACTGGGCAATTTCTTTAGACTCATCTATTAATAATAGAGTCACCAACATGTGTAGAGAGTGAAAAAGGTTCTAAAAGAATTTTAGGACAGACCTTAAACTTCATAACCACATAAGGAGTCACAAAAGATAATATAACACCTAGATCTAGCAATGCAGATACATGAAACTGGAAGACCCGCAACATACCATTCACCACATTTGGAGAACCCTCATGATCATGTTGAGTCTGACGAGCATAAAATCTGCTCAGAAGAATCATCACCAGAGTCACTGTCCCTCGTTTTTTCTACAAATATTTTTATATACATAAAAATAATGAAGGGACGATGGATAGTGTCACTTTTTTGAAGCAACATTATCCGTTGTTTTCGTCTCTGTGTTTTTCAGCTCTCTTTAGTAGTGTTAGAAGCAAAACTTAGCCCAAGGACTTTCAAAGAATAATTTTCGCCTCATTGGCAGCAACTTCCACCAATTTTACTAGGTTTAACCAATAAAAAATGCAATAATTATTGACTTAGAGACAGAACGTAGCTCATAGGTTTTAAAGAAAATAGCATATGCCTCATGGGCAACAATTTATACTATTTTAGTATGCCTAACTTATGAGATACTTTATAACACTTGTCTCAGAGACAACGCATAGTTCAGGACTTTAAAAAATAACTTATGCCTCATGGACAACACTATTCCGAAACTGTTTACGTATTCTTCTCTATAGAATGTTTTATCAATTAGATTTTAACATATAGCATTTTTTTCATTAGATATATAGGTGATTCCTATTACAGATGTTGTGAACTAACTTGAAAATAAAGTTCTTAAGTTTACTTACAGGTCAAAGAAAAAAGATCTTTTTTTTTGGATTTACTCAACTTTTGGTTCATTAGAAAAAAATAATATTTCCTCTATCCTATTTTATGTGATACCCTTTCCTTTTTAGTCCGTCTCAAAAAGAATGTCACCTTACAATAATTATAAACAATTTGACTTTAATATTCTCCTTTTACCTTTAAAGAAATGAATCTCAACAATACAAATATCCATGGATTGTTATAGACCACAAGTTTCAAAAATCTTTCTTATTTTCTTAAACAACATGCACACTCAAAGGGTACCACATAAAATGAGATAGAGGCAATAACAATTAAGAAAAAAAAAGAGGGATAAAAGGTTATTTTTTATTAAAAAAAAAGAAAAATTATAAATGAAAGAAATATAAAGAAAGGGAAGAAAATATAAAAGTTGAGAAAAAAGGAAAAAGAAAAGAACTTTTTTTTTAAAAAAAAAAAGAGAAATGAAAAAAATATTATATAAAAGAAAAAGAAAAACAATAAATTTTTTTTAAAAAATAAAACGTTTGAGAGACAAATTTTTTCCTCTATATTCGGTTACTTCTTTAAAAAAAACTATTTTTAATTGAACTTTATATATATATGGAGAATTATAAACTATTAAAAGTAATTTAATATTTATATTTATCTATTTGTATACAATAGGAGAGCCAAAAAGTGTCAAATGGCACTATATATAATAATCATAGATTTTTAAATAGAATACTTAATAATAATAATAATATGTAACACCTCAAATTTCGAAAGAACTAAAGAGAAGTTCGTACGAGTCACTATTAGTTTTAAGTTTGAGTCAACTTCAAGTGACCATATATTTTAGCACTTAAAGAATTAGGTGACCCATGACCTATCAAATTGAAGATCTTTGGATCCTCTTTCCAACGCCGCCAAGTTTGCTTAAGTTCAAGATTGGAGTAAAAGGTTATGCTCGTTTGAGTGAAGCCTCTCTATTTAAGACATCTCATTCATTTTTAGAAGGGTAGTGTGGTCTTTTCCTTTTCCTACTAAGCCTATCCCCGTTTTTCCTCACCCAATTAAGGGTCTAATCAGATTCTAAACCACTTTTTCATGTTCCTAAATACTTAGAGAAATTGGAGCGAGGTTCCAAGAGGAGAAAAGCTAGGTTTTCAAGTGTCCTTTAAGATTTGTTGATTTTTGCCAAGAAGATTATTCTTTTCGGGTATGTAAGGCTTCTCACATTATTGGACTTTTTCTACCTCACACCATACATCTAAATTTATCCAAGAAATCATTGTCTCTAATGGATTCTTGCGTAGTTCTTGAGTTTTAGTTCAATTCTTCAACAATGGAGGTTTTGATTCTTTTGTGTTGTGAATCTTTGGGAAAAGTTACTTTTCAAAAGATATTGTATGAAAGTTCCTATGTATTCGTGTTGGGTTTTAGAATCACGAAGGGTTTAGGAGAAATTTCCCAATTTTAAACTAATTTGGGGTTCTAATTTAAGCTTGAAAATTTGTCGGCTTGCTGGAGAGGGGCATGGGCCGGCGCACCATGATATCGTCAAGGTTGAACTTCAGTGGTTCAGGCCTTGGTGCGATGCGCCATCAGTATGCCAAGGCCTGGCTTATGAAGTTTAGGCCCTGGGGCAACGTGCCAACAATACCCCAAGGAGTTCCGGGCCAATCTTTCCTTGTTTCATCTGGCACATGTTCTTTTAAGTTGTAGCTACGTTTCCCTTCCTTGTATTAGCTCCTATAGGCTTCATTTACCTTTGAAAATCCATGTGTATCATAATCACATTTCTCTGGGTACGTTCAAAACTAAAGTGAGTTTAAGAGAAAAGTTCAATAGCTTTTATTGAGTTGATTTTGAGCCCTTGAGTTCCCGATTCTTTTTGAAACTTTATACCTAATTATTGAATTTCTATATGTTATGCATCGAGGTTCTTGAGTTGATTCATTCATGTCTATATTTCAGCATAAACCCTATGAATTGAGTATTCTTGAGATGAGTAGCTTCATTGAGTTCTAAGTTCTTGAGTTCTTAAGTTTTCAATATTGTGTTTTCTTTATTTTTATTGAGATCCTTGAGTTGATTCATTCATGTCTATATTTAAGCATGAACCTTATTTAGAGTTATAAATCTTGAGAATCTTTTAAAGCCAATATTTGTGTTTTAAACTGAATTTTTGAGGAAAGTTTAAAGAAACATTTTGAGTAAAGTTCAAGGGAACTAAGTATTCCCAAATGTATCATTTTTTACATTTAGAAAAGAGAAACTTTTGTTTCTAAAAAGAGTTTATGATTTCAAAGATATTTCAGAGCAGTTATCTGTTTTAAGAGGATAGTTTGAGCAATTATCTCAAATAAGAGAAAGAGTATGTTTTACACATTTGAGCATGAGCATATATTATTGGAGTAGTATTAAGCACCGATATTGAGACGAGTTCAAACAACGCACTCCTAATAAATCATGTAACCAACATGGGTAAAGGATCATACTATTTAGACGACTCCTTATTGCTTTCGAGCATAACTTAGTGGATCCACTTAAATGAGGAGTTCTATACACAGGCAAGGTATAGGACAATTATGGCAACGTGTGCAAGACGTTGTATCATCACATAGCTCATAGTGATGGTTGCCGATTAGAGAATCTCCCAAATAAAAGTAAAGAGTAAATTATTGTAATTTTATATACATCCTTGAGTTAGTATCTATTTATTATGAAGCTTTAAACATTTTATCTTTTGTTTTTGCTTTTGTATTGAGTTGAGTTGAGGTGAGTACTCTTCTAGTCTTGTCGGTTCAGTTATCTATGCTTTCAGTTCTCCTCGCATGCTCGTATATTTAATGTATTGATGTCATTTGACTTGCATCTTATAATGATGCAGATAAAGGTGTTTAGGATCATCAACATGCACTTCTTTGAGATCATGTGACATTCCAGTTAGATTTGGTGAGCCAACTTGCATTCCGGAGGATTTCCCTTTTCCCCTTTCTATATAGTCTTTTTAGAATGTTGTGGGTCTTGTCCAAACATCCAGGTTGAACTGTAGAGGCTTCATTGATAGAAAGAGTCGAGGTGTCTCTCGGTATTTACTTTCTTTCGTGTTGTTTTACAAACTATAAGTATTTCTATTAAGTATTTTTTTTCCAGAATTTATGAGTTGAGTATTTGAGTTTAACGTATTTCATTATATTTTAAGCATATTATTGCTTGAGTTAGTTTTCCGCTTGTAGTCAGCCAGGATGAGGGTTCACTTAGGGACTAGCAATGGTTATCGAGTGTCGGCCACGTCCAGGGTGTAGACTCGGGTCATGACAAAATTAGTATCAGAGCACAGAGTTCAAGTATCCTAGGGTGTCTATGAAGCCATTCTAGTAGGATCTTATTTATGATTGTGAGGTTCCCATTTCTATAAATGAGGGACTACAGATATTTAAGAAAATTTTCCCTTCTTTCATACTCTAAATCATGCAATAGAACTGTGTCATAAGGAACTTATTCTAACTTGTGCGTTTCTCAAATCCATTCGACTGCCCCTTATACTCAAGGTAGTTGAAAAGCAAAGTTCGAATCCTTATCAATGAGTTACTTTTAGCAAACTTCTTCAAAAAAAAGTCATGAGACTATAGAGCAGCTTGAGAGAAGCCCGTGAGTGAGCTTAAGTGTTGAGATTTGAAAGAATTCACTCTTATTCGTATGAATCATGGGTTCGAGCTAAAGCGAGATGTACTCCCATACTCTCTTCTTTAAACCTTGTTTCAGTTGAGACCCTTATGAGGAAGTGTATTTTAGAGCTTGGGTAGTAATTTCACAAAAAAATATAGTATGAGTTACAATGTTATAAGCAGTAGTAGTTAAAGGTCCCAGAGTTAGAAGAATGCATGCAGATGTATAGTAATCTAAGAAAGGAAGATAGTTATGAGGAAAATTATGTTGTTGCAGTCATGCCCCCAATAAGTTATTAATGAGGATTTTCCCCCCTATGGGTAGACTAAGAAGTGATAAGTTTGTGTAGATTTCACGATAGAAGGTTGAGTAATAGTTACTAGTCAGGATGATTTAGAGAATACTTTAACCAGAGAGGTGTTTCTGTCGATGTGCCATTGTGTTAGTAAAGACCAAGTATATGTGTTGAATAGAATAATAGAGTATTCATAAGGTGATAGATCTAAGATATAATTATGGTTTTTAAGGGAGAACATGCAATATTCATAGGGTTATAGAACTAATTAGTAATGATGTATATTGAAAGGGTGAATAGTACCTAAGTTGAAAGGTGAATGTGATGGTAATATGTAAATAGGTTTACTAAGAGATAAATATTGACTACTTTTTATAAGGTCTTAGAGGGTGAGTGTTTCTTAATTTTATCTTGTGGTCATCAGTTAGTATAGTATGTGAGCGATTATATTGATAATGTGTTTAGTACTAGACATTAAGCTTGAATTTGAGACGAATGTCGTGATAAAAGAGATGGCAATATGAAGGTGATGATAATTTTAAGATCTAATGTAGTAGGTTTGAAATAGAGTAGGAGAGGAATTAAGGTGTTAGTTGCAATTCTTGTGAGTGGTTCAAATATGATGTTATTATCCTGAGTTGAGAGAAATGAAATATAACAAAGTCATTATATTAGCAAGAGCATTAAGGGGTGTACCTGAGATCGTATGTAGCCATACGAGTTCCCAATTAAGTTTATGATTTTTCATGTGTGCCTAGGTAGCATATTTGAGGTGTCAATACAGAATAGGTTGATGTAAGCATTATTTTTTTCCTTAAGAGTCAGATGAAGAAGCCTTATAAGCCAATGAGAAGAGGTTAAGAGAAGCATCTTTGAAAGAGGTCTTAGAAGGAATCTAAGTACATGTATATGAAGAGTTTAGTAGCCATGAAATAAGCCTTTCCTGAGCATTAGAGTAAAGTGAATGTAGATCAGTTTAGATATGATGGAATCGATCCATAGCTTTAAAGTGTCAGCTTCAAACCTAAGGGGGAGATGATTAGATGAGAAACCAAGTCAAGTGTTGAGAATCAGGTAGTATTGTGTTTAGAAAGAGTTAACGTGGTATATCGATCCATTCATACTCTAATGTAATCTTCAAAGCCAGTCATTACAACATCATGTTGATGTATCTTATATTAGAATTGTGTTCATAACTTATGTTCATACACTTTAGACAGTTTCACATCTATGCTTAGTTCTTAGAATGAGGGGCAAAGACTTTAGCCTATTGATCTCAATCTTACTCCATAAAGTTATGGATATCAGCCTCATGATATGAACCTATTAATATAATCACTTGTGTCTCATAATGTGCTCAGTCTCGTGAATTCATGATTTACTCTCACTGGCTAGCAACATAATGTTATGTCATGCATATTCATATATCAGAACTCTCGAATGAATCATGCTTATGATCTTTTTCCCTAAGGTTCTTTCAGTGATCCTTTTTAGTTAGAGAGTATTGTTGATGATAGTAGTTGAGTGATGATAGAACAAGAAGATTGATCTTTCTTATGTTGGTAGCAATAGTGTGCTTATTCCATCTAAGGTCATAAAAGTGGAGGAAGGATGAATGAAGTCTTACTATGGATAATAGTTAAATGAGAACAATTAGTCGGTTCTTGGTAGTAATGCGTGAATTATCAGTTGGTAGATATGATGAGAGAATGAGAAACTCTTAGAAGGATTGATTAGTAGGAGTTCATAGAGTGGTTATATTACTAGGGTTTGAATGTGGTGTTGTTACATGTGGATGAGTCCATGATGCATTAGATGCCTCTTGACTAGGAGTCAAAGTTTTGTTGAATATAGTGGTAAGGAGTAGTATTCTTGGGATGAGATTCCCTATGATGGTATAAAATCTGAATCATGTTGTTTAGATTAGTATTAACATCTCATGTTTAGCATCTTGTGAATTGGATATTAGGCTTGAACATATTAAGAACAAACAATTTAACTTAGACATTGGTAAGGGTAGTCACAAACCCTTGTAGGAGTTATGAGTTGTAGATATGAGGTGTGGTATTCAGAAAGAAGAGCATAGTTGAGAAGTGTTTCTAAGCTTCAAAGCTATCAGTTGTATCGCTCAGGCATAATATTCCTATTCTTACTTCGTGCCCATAAATCCTTAGTTTATGTAAAATAGCTTTACATAGAGCGTGACTACGTTCAAACTCATATCATTCTTGACTTATGTGTTATAGACAGTTCCAAGCTCATAGTACGATTCAGTTCCACCTATGTTAATAGGCAAGTTCAAAAGTTAGAAAGATAGTAAGAATAACTCCTTTCCTTGCCATTCTTAGTCCAGCCATCATTCGAGGGTGAATGTTCTCAAGGGGGGGATACGGTAACACCTCACATTTCGAAAGAACTAAAACGAAGTTAGTACGAGTCACCAACAGTTTTAAGTTTTGGTCAACTTCAAACAACCATCTCTTTTAGCACATAAAGAATTATATGGACCATGACCTATCAAATTGAAGGTCTTTGAGTCCTCTTTCTAACACCGCTAAGTTTTCTTAATTTGGAGCTCGGAGTTAGAAGTTATGCTTGTTTGAGTGAAACCTCTCTATTTAAGGCATCTCATTCATTTTTAGAAGGGTAGTTTGGTCTTTTCTTTTCCTACTAAGCCTAGACAAGTTATTCCTCACCCAATTAAGGGTATAATTAGCTGCTAAAAAACCTTTCACATTCCTAAACACTTAGAGAAATTAGAGTGAGGTTTCAAGTGGACAAAAGGTATGTTTTCAAGCGTTCTTCAAGATTTGTTAATTTTTGCCAAGAATATTGTTCTTTCCAGGTATGTAAGGCTTCTCACAGTGTTGGACTTGTTCTTCCTCACTCCATACATCTAAATTTATCTAGGAAATTATTGTATCTAAAGGATTCTTGTGTAGTTCTTAAGTTTTAGTTCAATTCTTTAACAATGGAGGTTTTGATTCTTTTGTGTTGTGAATCTTTGGTAAAAGTTTTGTTTCCAAAGAGATTGTATTAAAGTTCCCATGTATTTGTGTTGGTTTTGAGATTCAAGAGGAGTTTAGGAGAAATTTCTCAATTTTAAACTAATTTGGGGTATTAATTTAAGCTTGAAAATTTGTCAGGTTGCTGAGGAGGGGCCTGGGGCGGCGCGCCATGATAGAGCCAAGGTTGAACTTCAGTAGTTCAGGCCTTGGTGCGACATGCTAGCAGTATGCCAAAGCCAGACTGCTCATATTCAGGCCTTGGGGCGATGCGCCAGCAATACCCCAAGGAGTTTCGGCCAATCTTTCCTTATTTCATCCAGCACATGTTCCTTTAAGTTGTGGCTACATTTCCCTTCCTTGTATTAGCTTCTATAGCCTCCATTTATCTTTGAAAATCCTTGCATATCCTAATCACATGTCTCCAGGTACGTTCATAACTAAACCGAGTTTAAGAGAAAAGTTCAAGAGCCTTTATTGAGTTGATTTTGAGTTCTTGAGCTCCTGATCCTTTTTGAAAATCTGCCCCTAATTATTGAATTGCTATATATTATGCATTGAGGTTCTTGATTTGATTCTTTCATGTCTATATTTCTGCATGAACTCTATGAATTGAGTTTTCTTGAGATGAGTTGTATCGTTGAGTTCTAGTTCTTGAGTATTGAGTATTCTATAATGTTATTGAGATTCTTGAGTTGATTCGTTCATGTCTATATTTTAGCATGAACCCTATTTTGAATTATAAATCTTGAGAATCTTTTAAAGCTAATATTTGTGTTTTAAACTGAGTTTATGAGGAAAGTTTAAAGAGACATTTTGAATAAAGTTTAAGGGAACTAAGTATTCCCAGATGTGTCATTTTTTACATTGAGAAAAGAGAAACTTTGATTTCTAAAAAGAGTTTATGAGTTCAAAGATATTTCAGAACAGTTGCCTCATTTAAGAGGATAGTTTGAGTAATTATCTCAAACTAGAGAACGAGTATGTTTTACACATTTGAGCATGAGTATATATTATTGGGAGTAGTATTGAGAACCGATATGGGGACAAGTTCAGACAACTCACACTGCTCATAAACCATGTAGCCAACATGGGTACATGATCGTACTTTATAGACAACTTATTGCTTTCGAGCATAACTTAGTGGATCTACTTAGTTGATGTGTTCTATACCCTGAGAAGGTATAGGACAGTTCTGGCAGCATGGGCGAGACACTATATTATCACATAGCTAATAGTGATGGTTGTCGGTTAGAGAATCTCCCAAATAAGAGTGAAGAGTCTATTATTGTATTTTTATATACATCCATGAGTTATTATCTATTTATCATGAAGCTTTAAACATTTTACCTTTTTTATTTCTTTCGTATTGAGTTGAGTTGAATTGAGTTGAGTACTCTTCCAGTCTTGTCAGTTCACTTATATATACTTTCAGTTTTCTTTGCATGCTCGTACATTCAATGTACTGATATCATTCGACCTGCATCTTATAATGATGTGGCTAAAGGTGTTCAGGATCATCAACAGATGCTTCGTTGAGATCATTTGACATTCCAGTTAGATTTGGTGAGCCTCCTTGCATTACGGAGGATTTCCCTTTTTCCTTTTTCAGTTTACTCTTTTTAGGGTGTTATGGGTCATGTCCCAACATCAAGGTTGAATTATGGAGACTTCATAGATAGAAAGAGTCGAGGTGTCTCTCAGTATTTACTTTCTTTGGAATCATTTTACGAACTATAAGTATTACTATTGAGTATTTTTTTTCAGACTTTATGAGTTGTGTATTTGAGTTTAACAAATTTCATTCTATTTTAAGCCTATTATTGCTTGAGTTAGTTTTCCGTATGTAGGCAGCCAGGATAAGGGTTCGCTTGGGGACCAACAATGATACTCGAGTACCGGTCACGTCCAGGGTGCAGACTCGCGTTGTGACACCATAATAACAACACCAACACCAACAACACCAGCAGCAACAACAACAACACCACCACCACCACCACCACCACCACCAACAACAACAACAGTGATTTAATGTCTCAAATATACCTCATTCGATTCTAGGTGTAGACGATCGTTATCTAGTATAAAACCCAACAAAGAGTTGAGGTCGAACCCACAGGGAGCGGTACATGTTTAAATTCAATTATGAAGTTTTAAAGTGGTCTAAGCGGTTATAGGAGTAGAAATTATCAAAAATATACAAACAAGTCAAAAAGGGGTGACAACGAATGTCAGATAGGGGGTTTTGATCTACAATTAACAGCTCAAACAAGAATGAAAAATGGGGAAACAACAATATTAAGAGGAATTCTTGGGATGTGATCGTTTGTAAGCTAATTATGCTATATGGGTGATTGAAATTTAATAATAATTTGCTTAAACATTGTGGTTAGGCTAGACTATAAATGCAATAGCTTCCTCTCGAACAACTATTATGATTCAGGCGATTTCTCTCGAAAATCGACAAGCTTAACAAGATAAACATCCCACAACCTTAATGTATCCACTCTCTCGAGCTAGATAGGTAGAATTGAGTTTAGGATTCACTCTCAAGATGAACCCATATCAACCCAATACCTACAATCATTAATCAAAAGATTTGGTTCCAAAACCTCTCTCTCAAGCAAGCCAACAACTCTAAACTAGAATTGTATTTGCAACAACAATCCATAGATTAAAACACAGCTAAAGATTAAACCCATATTTAAACAACAATCTCATCATTAAACAACAATACCCGTAAGATAATTAGACAAATAAGCACATGATCACACCCCAATAGAGAAACGATTACCAAATACATTAGCAATGATCTCGGTAAAGGTTTCCAAGTCTTTACAATGGTCCAAATTGAATAAATTCAAAAACCACTTGCAAATCTTCAATTTTGGGCCTCTAGAGCTCAAAATCTATAATGGCACCTCAAAAACTAAGAGAAAACTTGAAATCTAGAAATCATGGAATCAGATCTGGAAGAAGTCCCTCAAATTTCATTTTAAATTCCAATTTATAATTGCCCAATTTTAGGCCTGAAAAGCCATTTGGCGGAATAAGTCAGGCCTCGCCTAACAGGTCGGCGATCCGCCCTTTGCTCCAATCCATCGCTAGTTTGCGTTGGTCATTTATCCTCAGGATTTTGTGACTTTAGGCAATTAAGGTTGCCATCTCGGAGTCATTCGGCGATTCACCAATTACTCATTTCTATCGCCAAGTTGGTTCTTCCCTAGGGCTGGCATGTTGGAACTTTGGGTAGGCTAAAGTGCCACTTTGCGGTTTGTCAAATGTTCTTGAGGATCACCAGGATCGCTTTTCTTCACTTGTTCGGCTTATTTTGCTCCTTTTTGCCTTGTAGTGTCTTTGCCTTGTTCCTTAGCATACATACCTACAAATCAATGCTTTAACATCAGTTTATAGCATAAATTAAGCATTTGAGGACAATAAAACTATCAAAACCAAGCCCTAAATGAGTTCAAATCTCAGACTCATCAACACCGCCAACATAAACTTTTGCATGTCCTCAAGTAAAACTCAAGATCAATCGGTTCAATAAGGATGTCTACAAAGAGTGCTACTTAAGACTCAAAATGAATGCACACGAAAGGTTCAAACTACACATACAATGCTCAATTGTACACTCAAAGATTCAAATTGGGACTCACCATTATCAAGTGCACTCAAGCTCACAAGGTTTGCTTCAAATACAAGTTCAAGCTCAACAAATGTACTCATATGCCCTCACAACAAAGATGATTCAACATTCACACAAAATTCTTCAAAAATTTAAGGTCCCGGAATCACATACAACTCTCACACTCAAAAAGACGAACACATGCATGACTCCACCCATATTCTTGCCCTTATTTTCCAATCAACATTCGTTTTAGCTTACTAAACATCACAAAGGTCTTTTTCGGGCTTTTAATGGGGCTGAGTGTAAAACTATGGTCATTTAGGCTTAGTGGCTTCTACCTTCATGAAGTATGGCCTAAAAATCACTTTTTCTCCTTCTCTGTCACATTCAAAAATGTTCATAATCCATCCCATTATTCAACTAAACATGAATCACTGGATACCTCATTTTTTCACTATTCTCACACACTTTATTTCACAACTTTTGCTCTTTTTCAATCTTTTTATTTTCTTTCTTCTTTTTCTCCTTTTTTTTACATGGAGGGGTTCCGTCTTTTTCAAAACAATCCATGAAAGGGGGAATTTTTCACACTTCTTGACTTTCCTTCTTTTTCACATACCCCCAACTTAGGATTTTAGCCTAAGTTGGCTATTCAAACAAACCAATAATGAAGGTTTTAGGTGATCGGATAAAGAGGTCAAAGTTGCTCAAGTTTCTTCCAAGAAAATGATAAGCTCAAAAGGTGTGAAACAAGGTTCACACATCTCACAAGGTTGGCCACAAAGAGGTATATTGTCACATTGGCTCACTCTTCAAAATTTATGCCTAAGATCATTTCAATTGCTTGCTTCACTCAATCATTTGGACCAACGGGGAAAATTCTAGGGGTCATCAAGCACAATGCTCAAAACAACCTCACCACACAAGGCATTGGTACAATTATCAAAGAAGACTCCACACTTTTTAGCTAGCGTGCAATGTTCATTACAAGAGACTCAATTAATAATCGGCTAGTCACAACGAGATGTTAAAAGTTCACATATTGCCCATGTAACTTAGTTTGCCTCATCGTAGCTGCATATTCATTTTGTTAAATTAAGAGCACTATTCAATTCATCAGTATTGGCCACAACCGATACTTAAATTTCCACAAGAGCATCCACAATCACATACAAAAGAGGTGGCAAAAGAATTTTAAACTTGGGGCTCAAAACCATTTTCAAATTAAAACAATAGGCCATAATTTATCAACGACCACAATTAAACAACCAAGTTATATATATATATATATATATATATATATATATATATATATATATAAACCAATGAGCTCCAATATTGACAAAACAAAATCAAAATCAAGTGAATATTCACAAAACAACCCATAAGAGGTTGGTATGGAAATACCTCACCCCCCCCCCCCCCAACAAAATATGCAGTTGTCCTCCAATGCAACTAAAAACAAAAATAGTCTAAAAACTAACAGAGAAGAGACAAAGAGAATCATCCCGCCATGCTAAGCGTGGGGTGAAGTCTGCATGTCCACAGCTCCCTCTGTCTAGGTATCAGTGCCTGGTGTCTCATCATCCTTGGCTCCACTGGCGCCTATCATAGAAGTATCCTGAAGCGATGCTTGCCTAGCAGTGTCAAACATGGAACCCTCCAAGTCAATCAAATCATCGTAGACAGCTTCATCATCAACAACAAGCTACTCCTCATCAATCTTAACCTCAGACTCTGCAACAGCATCATCAGCGTTAACCTCATCTCCGGTGGTAGCCGGAGGCACATCAAAATAGGCAGGAACATCGATGCTCGGGACATCTGGGATATCCACAGTCCCAAACATAGACATATCGGCGGACTTCAGCTGGACCACATCCTTCCTCAACTCAGTAATCTCGACCTTCAAGGTTGTCACCTCATCTGAAGCACCTCGAGTCTGCTCACAGACTGCGACTCTAATAGTAAGGGCACTAACCCAACCTCTGATCCCTCATCTCAGGCCTAAGTAGGGCCAAGGTAGCAACTATCGCCCTCTCTATCATCCCAGACATAGTGTCATATACACGGGAGGCACGCACATCAGTAGAATGGGCTAAATGGCCCATCTTATAAAGTATGGCCTGGGTGATAGGGGTTAGGATGTAGAAGTAGCAGTAGAGGATCAAGGGGAAAGGGGTGCAACAGATGTACTGGGAGCCTGAGATGATGAAGGTCCAGATATACGTGACAACCCACTGGCCTGAGTAGGTTGGGTTGTATCTGTGCGTATCATATCACCATCAACCTTCGAGGGTGTGTCCACCAGGGTTGCCCTTCTTTTGTCAGCCTTATCTCGTGTGTACTCAGCCTCTATACACCGGATGTTGATATAAGAGGTGGGTGTAACCTCGACATCCCTCTTCTCATCTCTCGAAACACGAGCCCGTCGGCATAATTCGGTTATCAACATCGAGAATGGAAGCAAAGTCTAACGATGTTTGGCCCTCATGGTCATCTCTTGCTCAATAATCAAACCCAAATTCCACCTCTTCCTAGCAATGATGGACCCAAGATAGGCCGCATTTGGGTGGCGGAGGATAAACTCATTCTGGGACGGCATGATCGCGCTGCTGATAAACCCAAACCAATACCTAGATGCCATATTAAGATCCTTATTCTCTATACACGCTCCAGCCTCAATCCACCTCGGGGTGATGTCAGAGAGAAGGGTGCCAGCCAACCTTTTAGGTTATCCAAAGTCTGTGTCTAAAACATACTCTGGTAGTTATGCATGAAGTTGGAAGCACGCCCAAACACAACATTTATTTCAATGCTGCTGCATTTAACCTTCTTTTCTCGGACTAACACAAATTTCACTGGCTTGAAGGCACTAGCCTTCTTCTTCCTCTAAGGCACCAAGTCACCGTAAGTTGAGTAGAACTCCCGGACCCAGGTAGAAATTTATGGGCCATGGAGTTTGGTGAAAACCTCGAATCTATGGAATTTGAAAGTGTCCCACATCGCGGGATACTTGTCCACCACACCATCTGTGGACAATCTCTTCTCCTCAAAAATAGTCCCCAAACCCTCGGCCTTTAGTCAGTTGAGTGACCGAGGAGGAGGACCCTGTACTGGTAGTGCTAGGATCACCGTCTGCTCTGGAGGCACTAGAGCTCAAGCTGGAGGGGTAGGAGGAGTCTGGGGCACCGGGATCCTAAACAGATCATTCATTGACTTGAAGCGTAGCTCCGCTCCTCGGGCCTGTAATAATTGGTCATCCTCAAACTTGGAGATATAGACCTGAGAATCTTGATGAGGTGAGGTGTGTCTCGTAGACCCCCTTACTGTCTGAACTAGCCTCCTACGGAGGCACCACGACGGGCGCCTTGCCCTTGCCTTTGCCTCCCTTTGGAGGTAGTTTCGTTGACTTTGGTCAGGATACAACTGCATCCTCATTAATAACCACTCGACGTGCCCTTTTTGGGGTGGCATGTCTCTATCGGACACTTTGGTCTAGATATTCTTGCAAAACAACATAGCAACACTTAGAAAAATTCTAGAAAAATTTCAGAAAAAATTGCAGGAGGACTCACCGAACCGATCAGCGAGTCGCCAAACCACTTTAGCGAGCCAAGTTGGGCTCGCCGAAATTTCCAGAACAAAATTTCAAAATTTCAAAGTTGGTCGGTGGTGTCCAAGGCCATTCAATAGATCGCTGACACCAATCGGCGAACTAAAGGTAGTTCGCCAAAACTTACAGTGCATTTTATGGGATTAGGGGCACAGAAGGGCAATCAAGAAGTAGTTTCGGTGAGTTGCCGATTGAAGTTGGTGAGCACAGGCATATCACCAAAAGTTACAAAACAAAAACTCAATATTTAGAGAAATTAAGGGTGATCTAAGGGGACTTAGGCGAACCGATGAACCCTTCGGCGAGCTCGACTCAGCTCGCCAAATAGCCCAACGTGCCAGTTTTCACCCCGTACTTCAAAATCAAGCCCGCAGCCCACAAAAACAAAATTAAACACCTACACTATGAAATTAAAGCAAGACCCATACTACCCATACTTTTGGGGTACTCACACTTCCCCCAATTTGACCAAAATTGGCTAATTGACGTCTTTTGACCTTAAGAATGCTGAAATGTTCCATCATTGGGAAAAATATGACATTTAGCACAATTTGGGGTTACTCAGACTTCATCCCGCTAGACCCAACACATTTTTAACTCAACCCAACAATTATTTACTCGATTTCGACAAGCAAAGCCACGAGAATCAACCATTTACAATTGATTAGGCATGAATTCATTTAAAAATAGGCAAACAAACACACACACGATGATTACCCAACAATATTCAACAACAAATTACCGATTGCACTTGAGTTCAACCATATATAGAGTTCGGGGTTCGGAAAACTAACCTTTTACGCCGAAATGAGATTTGTAAAGCTAGGTGGCAAAGTAAAATCCAAATTCCATCCCCGAGCAAAGATTTCAAATGGTACGAGAGTAAAAACGTGAAAATACTTAAGAACTAATATCGGGTGAGAGGATACGAGAGTTGAAAAGGTAGAAAGTGAAAGGATTTTGAAATTTTAAATCGTTTGGCCTTTAAAACATTTTGGTTCACACGCCAAATGCTGATATAAGTCGCACCCGCTGCACCAGTCAGTGATGCGCCGAGTGGTATTTTAGCTCACCGAGTTTTAAAGAACTCCCAACAATTTGGGGGTTCAATCGACGGACAAAGTTGGGCTCGCTGACCTGTTCGGTGAATCGCCAATTGAGCTTTTGGCTCGCCGAGTTTTACAAAAATCTCCATAAAGCTGGGTGGTTCTAACGGCGGTCCAAATCGGGCTCGCCGGCCTCTTCAGCGAGATGCCAACTGGACTTTTGGCTCGCCTAGTTGCCTATTTTCCAACACTTTTCACTTTTCAACTTGCAAAATCAACACCCATTATTCAAAAACAACATTTAAAACATCAAAAACTTTGGTTTCCTCCCAAGAAGTGTCTTATTTAACGTCGTGGCACGACAGAAATACCACTTCAAACTTCATATTTTGGGTTGACCGTTGTGTCACTAGGCAACCCCCCCCTCCCTTTTGCCGTGGATTTAGTTGAGTCAAGATTTGACCCATTTGCGTCTCCAGCTGCTTAATAGAGACTGAATGAGAAGTCACTGTCTGATTGAGAGTTGAGACGTCCTCCTTCATCTCTTTCAACACTTTGTCTGACCCTTTAACCTTATTGAGAATTCGTGCAAGCATATCTTCCGTACAGAAGTTCTTCGGGTCAACTCTTTGTTCTTTAGGCTTTTGGTGTTCATGAGGTGGGACGTATATATCCTTGTCACCATACCTTTCCTTCCAAGTAGCATTACGATCACACCATTCCCTGTCATGATCTCTCCATCCATCATCTCTATTCCAACCCAGATTTCCACCCGACATTTGCAAGGAATTTCACTTCCTCATTGTACATCGCTTTAAATTGTGCTTCTTCGGAGCATTGACACTCTTCAACCCACTACCATCATATTTTTTGACATAAATAAAGCTGGGTCATCATTTTGGCCATATTTTAGTCTCTCTCTTGATCCTTCTGATCTACTCTTTTGTCATCCTAAAAGTGAGAGGAGACACCTAGTCCTCACGAGTGTACCACACTCTATTTATCTTGGTCATGCCATCAAGGAGTTGAGACACTACTTCATAGGGTTATTGCATTATACCTCCGGGAACAAATTGATCAACAACTCCTTTGTTCATCGAGTCAGGACACTTATAGAAGTATTGAAGCAATATGTGGTTTGGCAGTCCGTGAGTCAAACATTAAAGTACCAACTTTTGAAATATCAGCCACGTCTTATGGATAGGTTCACCCTCTAAGTATTTGAAACCTTGGATACTATCTCTGAGCGTCATCATCTTTGACGGGGGAAAGAATCTCACATAGAACAATGTGGTCAGCTCATCCCAACTGGTGATGGAATCCCTCGGTAACTCAGCTAACAATTTGGTAGCTTCACCCATCAAAGAAAATGGGAACAACCTAAGATGGACTGATTCTTATGATATGTTCTTGAATGAGAATGGACCACAAACATCCACTAAGTTCCGAATATGCTCATGGGGTCTTCGTGGGCCAACCCTCCATATAATCATTTCATTTGGAGGAGTTGTAGCTTTGTGCTCGTAACATGGAAGACAACATTACCCTCAACATGAGGTAAATGAATTGCACCAACTCCATCCAATTGAATTGGGTTATTCACATCAGTAAGATTCCCTACATCGTCTTGGTGGCCCACTTGGCTACCATTACTCCCGTTCACGGTCATCTCTTCCTCTGTTCAAAACAAGCAACACAAACACAAACCAAAATAAGTCGATTCAACTACAACCAAAAAGATCACAATTCAACTTCAATAATAGAATTCTAAACAACAACACTCCCCGGCAGCGACACCATTTTGATTTAATGTGTCAAATACACCTCATCCTATTCTAGGTGTAGACGATCGTTATCTAGTATAAAACCCAACAAAGAGTTGGGGTCGAACCCACAGGGAGCGGTACATGTTTAAGTTCAGTTATGAAGTTTTAAAGTGGTCTAAGCAGTTAGAAGAATAAAAATTATCGAATACAAACAAGTAAAAGGGGGGTGACAACGAATGTGAGATGGGGGGTATTGATATGCAATTAACTGTTGAAAGAAGAATGAAAACAGAGGAAACAACAATATTAAGAGGAATACTCGGGATGTGATCATTTATAAGCTAATTATGTTATATGGGTAATTGAAATTTAACAATAATTTACTGAAACATTGTGGATAGGCTAGGCTATAAGTGCAATAGCTTTCTCTTGAACAAGTATTACGATTCAGGCGATTTCTCTCGAACATCGACAAGCTTAACAAGATAAACAGCCCACAACCTTAATGTATCCACTCTTTCGAGTTAGATAGGTAGAATTGAGTTTAGGATTCACTCTCTCGAGCTGAACCCATATCAACCCAATACCTACAATCATTAATCAAAATCTTTGGTTCCAAAACCTCTCTCTCAAACAAGCCAAGAACTCTAAACTAGAATTGCATTTGCAACTACAATCCATAAATTAAAACACAGCTAAAGATTAAACCCACATTAAAACACCAATTTCATCATTAAACAACAATACCCATAAGATAATTAAGCAAATAAACACATTATCACACCCCAAGATTTGGGGGTTTTTAGCTACACATCATAAAAATAGAGAGACGATTACCAAATACATTAGCCATGATCTAGGTAAAGGTTCTCAAATCTTTATAATGATCCAAATTGAATAAATTCAAAAATCCACTTACAAATCTTCAAGTTTAAGCCTCCAAAGCTCCAAAATCTACAATGGGATCTCAAAAACTAAGAGAAAACTTGAAATCTAGAGCTCAGGAAATCAAAACAGGAAGAAGTCCCTCAAAGTTCATTTCAAATTCCAATTTATAGTTGCCCAATTTTTGGCCTGAAAAGCCATTGGGCTGAATAAGTCGGGCCTTGCCAAACAAGTCGGTGATCCGCCCTTTGCTCCAATCCATCGCCGGTATGCGTTGGCCATTTGTCCTCAGGATTCTGTGACTTTAGGCAATCAAGGTTGCCATCGAGGAGTCGTTTGGCGATTCGCAGACTACCCATTTCTGCCGCCAAGGTGGTTCTTCCTAAGGGCTAGCATGCTGGGACTTTGGGCGGGCTAAAGAGCCACTCGGCGATTTGCCGAGTGGTCTTGGCGATAACCAGGATCGCTTTTCTTCATTTCTTCAGCTTATGTTGCTCCTTTTTGCCTCGTAGTGTCTTTGCCTTACTCCTTAGCATACATACCTGCAAATCAATGCTTTAACATCAGTTTATAGCATAAATTAGGCATTTGAGGACACGAAAACTATCAAAACAAAGCCCAAAATGAGTCCAAATATCACCACCACCACCAATAGCAACAGCAGCAACAACAACAGCAGCAGCAACAACAACAACAACAACAACAAGAGCAATTAATAATAATAATAATAATAATAATAATAATAATAATAATAATAATTATTATTATTATTATTATTATTATAGGAACAATAATAATAAAAAAAATTAAATATTTTAAAAAAACTACAAAGCTTTATGTTTTTTTTTTTTTAAAAAGGCCACATGCAAGGTTATACAGGTTGTTCATGGTTATGGTTAAAAACCAAACCTAACAGCAATTCGAACCAAATCGATTTAAAAATCCAATATTTTGATTGCTTTAGTTAGGCTTGGTTTTAAATTTTGAATACTGATACTATCTTAATTGGTTTTGGTTTTACTAAAATACAACCACAATAATAACCAAACCGAATCAATAAGTTAGATATATAAATTTTATAAATATTTATATATTATTCATAAATAAAATATAAATATTTTTTAAATTTTGATTTACTTAAGTATTTAACTTTACTATTTTCTCAAGTCCAACACTTAAATTTTAGCCTAACTATCACAATCCTAAGTCCAAGTCTATCAAAATCCATTACTATAGTCTTTACCTACACTACCTTACATAAGATAGTCACACTTTCTCTTAATCGAAATACTTTGTTCCTGAAATAATTACTCTAGTATTGCTTGATTGTTTAATTGAACCAACAGTTACTTTCTTGCAGATTGTTCACGCACTAGTTTGTGTCTATCAAAATATGTATGTCCTCAAATAATTTATTACTTTCAAACTCAAAAAACCAGAAAAAATTGAACCGAACCGACAGTTATTTTTTCGTATGATTTAGTTTGGTTTTAGAAATTAAAAAAATCGACTAGATTGGTTTGGTTTTGATTTTAACGAATAACCGACCCAAACCGAACACTCCTAACTGTTATACACAACTACACATTTCAAGTTATTAGTGCGATAATCCGCCCCCGCAACCACAAATTTTTATGATATTCTTTAAATATGATAATCATATAATTATTTTTAAATAGAATATTCAATATTAATAATAGAAATAATAATAATAATAACTATTCTTATTATAGATATTATTATTATTATTATTATCATCATCTGCCTTTTAAAGTATTTTATAGAATTATTTAATTTTTTAATAAAGGGCATTTTAGAGCAGTTGCATACCAATATACATAATAGGAGAGGTGTATAATATGAGAGATGATAGTGTCTACGTGTCAGCGCCACAAAAAACAGTATTTTAAAAAAATTACAAAATTGTATTTGCAAAAAAAGAACATGTGTGACAGTTAATTATTTTAAAATAAGAATTTAAATTTAAATAGGAATTTTAAAAAACAAACTTATCAGTTCTAAAATTATTAATAATTATTTTCAAATTAACTTCAAAATTAGAATAAGTAGTTACAACTTCTTATCCCCCGGTTTTCTATAAAATCTAAACGGAGTTTCAAATAAAAATAATCATAAAATAAAAGTTCATTTACCTCAACTATGCTACTAAAATATAGGAATTACAAATTTATATTATCAAGTTTTTTTTAGTATTTTTGCTTATTAATGATTTAATCCATATTTTGTTTAAATATAGAGAAATCGTACACATGCATCAATTAGAAAGTACTTATAAACTATTCCAGAGACAAGATTTATGAAGTTGACATTTTTTAAATAATGCTCTAAAAACATAATTAAAAAATCAAAAAAATTTATCAATCTAGCTATTTTAACTGCTCCTATTTTCTCTCCACTTTTTCTATTTTAAAAAAATAATTATTCAAAAATATTTACATAACAAACGTAATTACTTCAAAATCTAAATGTAGTATATGTAGATAAAGGCAAATAATTAGGGATCAATTATTTGAAAAGTGTGTTATTTTTTTTCTATTTCTATCTATGCATAATTTTTTTTGACGATATAACTTTTCTCCTTCTTTGGATATGACTTTTTAGTTGTTGAGACAAAGTCACCATAATCAACTTCATATATTGAATTAACACCACTATCAGATATAACAACTTTTTAAGCATCCAAATATCTTATCAATCATTATTGCAAACCATTAGTTTTATTTATTCTTTTTTTCTTTCTTTTTTTGTTTATAATTTTTAATGATTTTAAGTTCTTTTTGCAGGATGATTGGTGTGTGAATTTGGTGGATTTGAATTTTTATTTTTATTTTTGATTTTGATTTATTATTAAAGTTATTACTACACATATTTAATGTGTAGAATTTATTTGATGATATTATTTAATAATCTGTTAAATTTTAAAATTGTCAATAAATTAATATTTACGATTACATTTATCAATTAACCGTCTGATGCACGCGCACGTATACTAGTATACTTAAAGAGAAAGAAATGTTACTCGTTTTTTATGGGAAACAAAAAATCAAGAGGACACACTTTGGGGGATAATTGTGCAATTTCTAGGAATGAAACCCTAAAATTAGGGTTATTTTGCTTTTCTTCCACTTTTCTTAAGTTTTATATACCAACTCACCTCTATTTCCACATTGTTGTTGATTTGTTGTATCTGCATACATAGGATCTAGGAGGAGTTTTTACATGGCCACTAGCGTTGAGGATGATGATGTCCACCCTCCTTTCCCTAAAGATTTAGGAGGAGATTTTACAGGGTTTACCTATGAAGTCATTGTTATGGTTCAAATGCGTGTGCAAAAGGTGGTACACTCTTATCAGTAGCCGCACCTTTATAAGTTAACACTTGAATTATCATTAATAAAACAAACGCCCCAAAGTCCTTATTTGTGACCATGATGCATTCGATGATTCAATTGACAACATCACCTAATTTCAGATTGTGAAGGAACCACTTGAATTGAAAAACCTCAGCATCTCTCGGGATTCGGCATTAATCTATTTCTTGATGGTCCTAAGGATAGCATGTTTTTGTTTCTCAAAGATAATTCATATGTTTATTATGACCATTAATTGGGACTCTGGAATCCTGCAACCAGGAAGGTAACCACCCTTCCTGCACCCCACTTCTAGCTTCAACAATTTTTCATGGGAATGGGAGGCTATTTTGGGTTTGGGTTCGACCCCTTTACAAGTAAGTACAAGGTTATATGGGTTGGACAGTTCTGGGATGATAACTGTGATAGTATGTTCCATCGATCATATGCAGTCGTCTATACCTCTTCTACTGACTCTTGGAGAATCCTTAAACATAAGCATCACAAAACTCTCACCATCTGCAGACATCTCTAGTATTCCCAATACGCCTAATTACCTTTATTACTGGATGTTCACAGCTGCAGATTCTACAACAAAATGTATCTATAGCTATGAAATTTAAGCTATGAATATAAAATTCGTAGCAGTTACCTCATAATAGCCACAAAAATTTGACTTCCGTAGCTATCTTCTAATTAGTAAATTTTCTTAGCCTCGAAAATCTAATTGACAAAGCCAATTCTTCATTTTTGCTACGATTATTAATAAGTGAGGCAAGAATTGGCTAAATAGCTACAGCTTTGTTGCTACAATAAAACTTTGTAGTTGATCATAAGTTTTTGTCACAACATAAAAGTTGTTATAGCAATAGTAACTTTTTAGCCACAATAAACTATTTGAAACAAAATATTGTAGCTAAATAAATATTTTTGCTTCAAAATATAAAAGCTAGTGGCAATAGTTAAATGATATATAGCTACGCCTTTTCTGCTATAATAAAAGTTCGTAGCCAATTAGTAGTTTTCTACTGCGAGTTGAAACTTATTGTGGTAATAGTAGCACTTTAGCCACAATAAATTATTTGAAACAAAATATTCTAATTAAATAAATCCTTTTGCCTCAAGTTACAAAAAAAAGTGTGGCAATAGTTAAATGATATAGTCATAGACTTTTTGCTACAGTAAAATTTCGTAGGTATATATTATTTTTTGCCACGTATTGAAACATGCTATATCAATAGTAATCTTTTAGCCATAAAAGAGTTATTTAAAATAAACAATTATAATTAAATAAATAATTTTGCCTGAGTACTAAAAAAGTTGTGGTAATAATGGTCTTCATAGCTATAATTATTTGTCATAACAAAATAATATAACCACAAAATTAATATTTTGATAAATACGAGTTGAAATGTGGTTATAGCAATACTAATCTAGTGTAATTAGGCGGGTTAATTGTTTGATCCGATTCAATTTTAAAACCCTACTTATATTCAAATATAATTTCAATAAATAAGTGACTATATCTTGTTAATTTGGATTAATTAATTATATCTAATTCAAACATAATTTCAAGTCTCATCGAAACTATATCTTGATCAAATGTTTTTAAAATTGTTGTTTGATTTAAACTTGTTTCATCAAAATAATATTTTTATCAATATAATATAAGTTGAAGTATTAATTGATTGATTCAATTCATTTTTATAGCTTGCAAATCTTAAATATAACTTAAACTAATAAATAAGTGATTATATTTACTTCAATTAACTAATTTTATCAATTTTTAGCAAACATTCAATATGTCTCGGTCAAACTTTATCCTTACCAAGTGTTTTTAGAATTATTATTTGACACGTATGTGATTTATTGGGACAATAGAGTAATTAGAGGTCATTTGACTCTATTCAATTTAATAGTCTTGCTTATAAGTTTTAAATAAATACGTGATACTGTATATAAATAAAAGTGTCAATTAAATTTCAGATAACAAAACTAAAATACATAAAGAAGGGTAGATCTTCGTGATTCCTCCAATTAAAGTTCTTTTATATAATTCTATATGAATTTATGATTATCGTAAGACTGCATTTTTATTTGGGCTCAAATTGATCATTTTTTACTTTATTGAAAGTTTGCTAACTAGTAACCAAAGTTTAAAGTTTACAGTTGGTTTCTTCAGAGTAATTAATTTTAAACATTAAAATATGCCCCTTATTTGGAGTTCTCATCATATTTTTTAAGATTTATTTGTAATTGTTGTATTTTATTTTTTATTACACACATATTTTTGTAGAATTATAATTGTTCTAACAGATCTATATAAAATTACATGAAAAACATATATATATATATATATATATATATATACACACACACTTTTATTATGAAAATGAAATTTGTAGCTAGTTTTTGTGCCACAACATGCACAGTTATATAACGTTCTTATATTAAGAATTAAATGAAAAATAAATTATAAGGATCAAAATCCTTCCACATTTAGATCTAAACCCAAAATATCCCCCCAAAAAGTAAAAAATTTAAAAAAGCCAAAATTCCCCCCCAAAACTTTTAAACCCAATTAGAAAACTTACCCAGATCCCTTTTTTCTTACCCATCGCCTCCCCTCACTCTTCTAGTCTTCTTTATCTCATTTTCTCGTTTAATTTGAAATTTTTATGTAGAATGTTTTGCTAATTAACTTTTTCTTTTTGTAGGTTTTTTATATTCAAGGTATGTTCATATATTCTTATTTACAATTTTTAAATTTATCTTTCACTTATTTGACTTAATGTTTTGGGTTTAGAATATCTCAGATCTTTTCAAAAATATTACATCTTATTTATGAGCAGATTGTGAAGATTTTAAAGTTGGAATAGTGTTAAGAGGAGTCATAATTCGCAGACCGCAAAAAATGTCACAATTAAGGTGAAAACTCTTTTAAGAAGTAAAAGTTAATAGATTTGTTTACTTTTTTTTTGTTTTTTACATTTTTTTTGTTTGTATCTGTCCAACTATTTAGTTAATGATATATATAAATAAATTTGTTTTCTTCCTGAAATATTATATACACACACTCTCATCTATAATTAGCTGGTAATGATTTTTGGTGCTAAAATACTTCATTTTGACAGGAATATCAATGGAGTTAAAGCATATAAATGACAAGATATGTGTTAATCAAGCTATGATTCAATTGAACGTTGTAGAAGGAGAGATAAGACAAGTCTATACCGCTTTGTACTCAAACAAGATAGTGTATTATAAGAGTTGTATATTATTATAAATATTTTTAAAATTGTAAATTCTAATTATATGTAATTTTGGAAGTGTTTTGAAATCTTAAAAATTAATTCATAGCTACATTATGCAGCTCTTGGAACTAATAAAGCTTGCAAAAAAATCTCCAATAATAATGGAATTATATATTGAATGCAACAAAATTTTTATATATATATCATGTAAAAAGAGCATGTACATAAAGTTTGACATTCTGTAGCAAATGGATTTTTAGCTAAAATTCTATATATTTCATGGCTAAAGGTATGGATTTTTAGCTATAATACGAAAATGCTTGTGGCAAATACTTCATGTTATAGCCAAGAATTTTATTAGTCATAACTAAATATGAGTACTATTGCCACGAGGCTAAGCTATAGAAATAGCTACAAATTTCTGTTTACATGGCAACCAAATTAAATATGTTGCAACAATGTAATACCTTTGTGGCTGCATCTAAAAAGATAACTATAAATCAGTTTTTCGTGGCAAAAGAATAAAGTTAGTTGCTATATATATATTTTGCGTGGCAAAAGCTTTTTATCAGTACAGCTGCAACGCAAAAATTTTGTAGCAATAGATATTAGTTCTTAGCCACGGACCATATAAAATTTGTAGCTAACTTTTAGCCACGCTACATCTTGCCACGGAAAAAAATATTGTAGCTATAGTGTTTAGCCATGGAAAATTTCATATTTAGCTACAACTAATTTTGCAGCAATATATGACTTTTCCAATGAGGTGTTTAGTGAGATTAGAGGGCCAGATGTTCCACTTACTAATTGTCACAGTATGATATTCCGTGATGGATTTATTAACCTTTTGGCCCGATATTTCAACAAAAACTCTAACTTTGCTTTGTGGGTTATGATCCAACCTGGTGTTTGCAACAAATTAACTTGTTACCTTTCAATGTGTATCACTTATTCAACCTATTTTTATTGGCTTCTGGGATTCTACCACTATCATAGTACTAACCGAAACTTCTGGGGATGAACTCCTACGATGTTTACACCCAGGAGACAAGACATGTTGGATTTCAACATCAGGATGAGGGCGGGCGATATTTATGGTTGTATGGTTTATTATTATAAGGAGAGCTTAGCAACAATAAACCGAGGAAAGAGAGAGCTAGACAGACGTGACATACTTGCCTCCTCCTTAAACAATTGAAATATTTAAATGTTTGCAGCCAAGATATGACTTATATAAAGTCAAGTTATTAAAACACTTTGTTGTACACAGTTGTTGCACCTACTGTTTGAATGTTGTCGACTTGCTTTATCGAAACTGGTTATTTAATGAATCTGATTTCTTCATGGCTCCAGATTTTTGCTCCAAATGGGATTGCATTAATATGCCAATACAAAGCTTGAAGAGTTAATTATACTCTTTACTCAACTTCCGAGTTTGTATTATTGCTTGATGGACAATTTTATGGCATTATAATTCATTTCTTAGTTGTTACTCTACCCGAGGAACCTAGATTGCGCTATAACATTCACACAATAAACATAAGCATCTCTGCTCGTATTCCTGCTTTGGTAACAGGGCAGTTCATACCCCTTCGCTAAAGGTATCATTTGAAATACATAAATTTGTGTTCTATAATTCTTCATTTCATGATGAACTTTTGTCCTTCCCCATATCATGCATGAACGCGGGATGCTTCATGCACTAGTCTACCCCTTCGATATGAATTTATGGTTGTACGAGCAATGACTATGACTGTTGTAGCATTTGTGTAACACCCTCCCAGGGAGGACTCCACTTAGCAAAACTAATTTAATACTTAAAAAGTAAAACATTTTTCTTTTGTAAAACCTGTGTTGTAAAATAGACCAACTTAATTTTTAAAAAAATATTTGACAATCCCCTCATTAGATTTGAAAAAGAGTTGAACTGTACTAACAAATATTTAAGAAACTAAATTTACACATTATCAACACTATTTATTAGTGTAAATAGGCCCATGAGTGCAAGGGTTCTCTGAGAAATATAACAGAAAAATATTATTGAATTGTATTTCTATATTATAATATTGAGATATTATTTATAGACACTATTACAATTCTTTTCTAAATAGAAATATATATACTACTATGAAGGCGTAGAAAATGAGATAGGACTTTTTGTTCCCTAAAATGCAACCAAGGGATATTGAATCCTGTGATGTCACGGAAAAACTGATAATGCTTTTTTTGTTACCTAAAATGCAATCAGGGGATGTTGAACCCTGTGAAGACATAGAAAAGTAGATATGGCTCTTTCTTCCTTAAAATGCAACTAGGGGATGTAGTACCATGTGAAGACACAATAAAATAGATAGAATTTCTTGTTCCCTAAAAATGCAACTAGAGAATATCGTAGTTTGTGAACGCATGCAAAAGTAAATAGAGATTTTTTATTTTCTA
Organism: Solanum pinnatisectum; assembly: GCA_035578085.1. Taxonomy (NCBI): domain Eukaryota; kingdom Viridiplantae; phylum Streptophyta; class Magnoliopsida; order Solanales; family Solanaceae; genus Solanum; species Solanum pinnatisectum. Next base: position 19,387,662 of record CM069079.1, read on the forward strand.
AAATTATAACAATGGGATGTTGTACCCTATAAATATGAGTTGATTATAAATGAAACTATTTTTTTAATAGATAGGGGTCTTCTCTCCTTTAAAGGACAAATGAGAGTGATATGATTATCAGAGAGGAGAAGAGATTTGAAAAACTTCACTTTGTAACACTCGTCTTTTCACAAATTTCTTTACTTGCAATCCTTCTCCACGTATGAACAAAGAAAGATTTGTGAGTTTTTAAAATGATGGTTTGTTTGTGGTTTTAATACCCTGTGAAAATAATTACGTCCACCCCAAATGTCTATACAATTCACTTCATCAATGATTGAGTAACATGCTTAGAGCCTTGAACCTTACTCATTTGAAATCTAATTTAACTATCTTGATCCAATACCATACTGTGTCTATTGCGTAACCAACTTATTCTTGAATCCTTGATAAGGTGATCCATTTTTTCGGTGCCTTAAGATAATGCCTTGCTCTTTGGGCATTACTATTATCAAGATTTATCATAAGTGAATTTATGTTGATGTCGTGTATGCCAAACAATTTTTACTCTATTCCACTAGTAAATCATAGCTAATTTTGTGATCTTTTCTTTGCTTTTATAGTTGATGTAATATTTAATCAAAAGGGAGTCAAAGAATATACTAGAGACAAAAAGCTAAAAACTAACAAAAAAATAAATGAATGTGTCTTTCGAGCAGGGGGGGTTATATGGAGGTACGTATTGACTTTAATAAACCATAAACCATGCATTTTGAATTGGACGTTTGATCTGTCAAAGTTGTCTAAATCTCAAAATCGGTCACACCTTTCAATCTGAAACAAAATTCTCCGTCCTGGTCATTTTAATGCTGAGATAGGAAACCCCCATTTGATCAATGGTGCTTTTTGGCAGATTTTCACAACCGATCACTACTACCTTTATATTATGTTGCCCATGAGGTTTTTAACCTAATAAGACTTTCTGAGTTTGTTTACCTCAATTTACCATCGCCATATGGCGCCCATTAAGGTTTTCACCTATGAGACTCTCTCACTTTATTTCTCTCAATTTACCATCTCTTTATGGTGATTTTGAGGGATTTCACCTACAAGACTCGCTCATTTTATTTTTCTCAACTTACCTCGCCCTATGGTTTCCATGAGGGTTTTAACCTATAACACTCTTTTATTTTGTTGACAAACAATATATTAGCGGCACACCGAACTAAATATTTTCATATATAGATTGATCAAAAACGTCTTACGAGACAAATAAAAAATAACTGGAAATGAATAACAACTCTAAAACCTTTTTCTTCTTCTTTTTTTTATAAATAAAAGTAACAATATGCCTAGTTTCATTGAATACTATGATGTATGATTTTTTAAACTGGTTGGACAAATTCCAAATTAGGTTTTCCTACATATCCACTCAAGAATCAGGTCTAACATAGTTCAATGTGATACATAGTTTTTTTTTAACATTGATTCTAGATAGGGGAAAAACAAATGAATGTAATAAAAACTCAAAAGGGCTTAAGTTTTGGGTGGAGAGAATGATAGCATTTTGTCATTCCAATCTGAGAATGCTATGTACAAAAGTGCCAAAGCGAAAAGTTTTAGATGTTGTATCTTTTTGATAGAGTCTACATTAATGATTATGTCTTCCACTTTTCCTTCTATATCTGTCAGTTGTAGAGCTCATTTCGATAACACTTGTCTACAACGAAAGGGTCTTTCCAATTTGGGAAAAATATTCCCTTAGCCTCCTCTTGATATGGAAGGATGTGTTTCACAACAAGTTGGACAACCTAAAAATTCCATGGGTACACCTTCTTGTTGTAAGATCGAGTCATTCTTTGCTAGTATTTATGTCTAAATCAAACTAAAATTAATCATTTCTTGTCTATCAATGACAATTATTCTAGCCTAGATTTGACCCATTCAGTGCCATCAATCTTTGTTTCAACAATGAATCAAAGAGAGGGGATTTCAACTTCACCTGGTATAACAACCTTGATCCCATAAACCGATAAATAAGGAGTTGCACCAACTAATGTATGTATATTAGTGTTGTATTTTAAAAGAGCAAAGGTGGTTTCTAATTCCATTGCCTTGATCCTTGGACCATCCTCCTAAGAATCTTCTTGATCTTCTTGTTTGCCGCTTCTACGACTCCATTTTCTTTGGGATAATAAGGGGTGGAACTTCAATGTACAATTTTAAATTGCTCACAAACCTTCTTCATTACATGGTTTTCATTTTCTATAATAGTGGTCTTTGGAAAACAGAAACAATATATGATGTTGGAACGAATAAAGTCTACCACTGCTTTCTTGGTAACTGATTTGAAAGAAGCTACTTCTACCCATTTGGTTAAATAATCAACAACAACTAGAGTAAACTGGTGCCCATTGGAAGCTTTTGGTTCAATGGGCCTAATAACGCCAATGCCCCAAGCAACAAAAGGTCAAGGAGTAGACATAGGGATCAACTTTGGCGAGGGCAAGTGAATCAAATCACTGTGAATTTGACACTGGTGATACTTGCGAAAAAAGTGAAAACAATCTCGTTCTAAGGTCAGTCAATAGTATCATACCTGCTAAATCCTCTTACCTAGAAAATAACAATTCATGTGTGGGCTACATACTCCTGAGTGCACTTCATTCATGATCATTTCAGCTTCTTGCACATTCACACATCTCAACAAGTTCAAATCTGGGGTCCTTTTATATAAGATCTTCCCACTCAAAAAGAAACTATTGGAAAGTCTCCTAATAGTTTTTTTAATCTCCATTGGCATGTACCAAATATTCTTTTTGTTTACAAGAAAGGCTAGCTATCATGATACCATGGTTTATCACATGGATCTACTTCAATTGTATTGCAACAAGCATGTCGATACCTAATCTAAATCTCCGATGGGTCAATGTAAGTATTACCTTTGAATGGAAGCATTGAGGATAAGGTGGCCAAAGCATCAACTAACTCATTGTGAAATTTGGGAATATATTTGAAATCTATAAGCTTGAACATTTTGCCGAGGTCCTCTTAGACACTATTTATATGTAATGAGCTTAATGTCTCCGGTTTCTCATTCACCTTGAGCTTGCTGAATTAGCAAGTCAGAATCTCCTGAAACGTAAACACCTCGGACTTCGCAAAGAGCTAAATAGAGATTCGTGCAAGTCACCCATCAGTTTTAATTTTTGGGTCAACTTTAAATGATATCTCTTAGAACATAATGATTTATGTGGCCCATGAACTATCAAATTAAAGGTCTTCAAGTCGTCTTTTTAAGAACGTCAAGTTTGCTTAATTTCGAGCCCAGAGTAAAACGTTATGCCCGTTTGAGTGAAGCCTCTTTATTTAAGACATCTCATTTATTTTTAGAAGAGTAGTTTGGTCTTTTCCTTTTCCTCCTAAGAATAGCCACATTTTTCTTTATCCAATTAAGGGTCTAATCAGTGTTAGACCACTTTTTCATGTTCCTTAACACTTAGAGAAAATTAGAGCAAGGCTATAAGAGGATAAAAGCTAGGTTTCAAGCGTTCTTCAAGATTTGTTGATTTTCGCCAAGAACATTGTTCTTTCCAGGTATGTAAGGTTTCTCACAGTGTTATACTTGTTCGTCCTAACGCCCTACATCTCAATTTAGTCAAGAAATCGTTATATCTAAAGGATTTGTAGTTCTTGATTTTTAGTTCCATTCTTTAACAATGGACGTTTTGATTCTTTTATGTTGTGAATCGTTGGTAAAAGTTATGTTTCCAAAGAGATTGTATGAAAGTTCTCATGTTATCATGTTGGGTTTGAGAATCAAGAAGGTTTCAGGACAAATTTCCCAAATTTAAGATGATATGGGGTCCTAATTTAATCTTGAAAATTCACCGGGTTGCTGGGGAGGGGCCTGGGCGGCGCGCCATGATAGCACCAAGGTTGAACTTTAGTAGTTTAGGCCCTGGGGAGACACGCCAGTAGTGTGCAGAGGCCGGACTTCAATAGTTCAGGCACTGGGGTGATGTGCCAACAGTGCGCCAAGGCCCGCCTTCTAAAGTTCAGGGCCTGGCGCCTTATGCCAGCAGTATGCCAAGGAGGCTAGGTCAATTCTTCCTTGTTTCATCCGGTGCGTATTCCTTTAAGTTGTGGCTATATTTTCCCCTCTCTTTATTAACTCTTATAAGCTCCATTTACCTCTAAAAATCCCTGCTTATCCTAATCACAAATCTACGGGTTCATTTAAAGCTAAAGTAAGTTTAAGAGGAAAGTGTAAAAGCTCAATTTTCATGAAAACATAAGATCTTTCAGTTGTTATATACACATATATCGATCTTGGGCTTGAAAGATAAGTCCATAAGTGCATGTTTTAGAAATGCAAGTATGTCTGACATTTTGAAAAGTACTTCAGTCGTGTATTAGCCCCTTTCTTTGTAAAGGGTGAATTAAGCATAAATTTATATTGAATATTTTGGGAGTAGTATCGAGCACCTGTGGGTTAGAGTCTTTTATAACTCAAAAGTCGCATAAAACTATGTAGCAAGCGTATGATGGATATCATTGATTCTTCATGCGACTCCTCATTGCCTCTAAGAAGGCCTATTAGATGGATACATAGTCACATTATCATTCTATACCCTGACAAGGTATAGGATGACCCTTGCAACGTGGGCAAAACGTTGTATCATTGCTAGACTCATGGTAATGGTTGTCGGTTAGAGAAAATACTCATAAGTAAGGTATATTATTTTCATATTTCTTTTATTGCATATCTTATTGTAAAGCTTAAATGGTTTTCACTTCATGTATATGTATTGATTCACTTGAGTTGCTTTTAGTCCCTCAGTTCAGTTATTGTTTAATTCAGCTTTATTACATACTCGTGCACTGAGTGTACTGATGTTATTCGACCTGCATCTTTTATGATGCAGATAAAGTTTTCAGGATCATCAACAGTGTTCCGTTGAGATCACCTTACACTCATAGATAGTATTTGGTGAGGCCTCCGTGCTTCCGGGAGACTCCATTTTCATTTCATTTTCAGTAGAATTTGAGGTGTCGTAGGCCTTGTTCTGAAATCAATCTTCAACTATTAGAGGCTATATAGACAGACAAAATTAGATGTTTCCATTGTTTCTCTGGATGTTTGTTTAACTTATGACTTATGTTAAGTATTTCAAGACAGTGATTTAAGATTTTTCTTTAAATGTCTAAATGTTCATCTATTTAAGCTTCCACGTACTATGTAGAGTCATGTGAATCATAGTAAGTCAGTCCAAGGGTTTGCTTAGGGATCAGAAATGGTTCTCAAGTGTCAGTCACGTCTACGGTGTAGGCTCTGGTCGTGACCAAAACTACTAACTCGTGTACTTATAACTTAACTGCCATGTTTAAGCCCATGATGTAAGCTTCATATTTTGTTGTTTTATTGATACATAATAAATGAAGTCACGTTGTGGAAGGATAGTAATGCCCAGTTGGTGAAATAAGAATTTCTCTAATCTGTACAGCCTTTATAAAGACAACTCCATCAAACTATAATTTCCATGTATAACTTCCGTCCCAAATTTCTCTGTCAGTGGAATTAATTTCTTCATCAGGAAAGTAGGTTCTCAAAGTCTCAACTCGTCATCAACTGGATTTTCCGCCAAATGATTAGCCAATGCTTGTGCTTTCATGGCGGTACAGGTGATGCACATAATGTCAAACTTTGTAAATAGAATCTACCACTTTTCCAACCTTCCCCTTGGCATGGGCTTCTGAACGATGTACTTTAAAGGATCCATTCAGGAAATTATATAAGTCGTATAGGAAGAAAGATAGTATTTCAATATTCGGGCAACCCACGTAAGGGCGCAACATGTCATTTCTAAGAAATTTTATTTTAATTTATAGCTTGTGAACATATTGATCAAATAATAAATCACTTGTTCTCTTTTACCTATGAAATCATGTTGTCCCAACACGCATCCAAATGAAGTAATCATCATTGTCAGATACAAAAATAATGGCCTACTGATTTTGACTAGTACTTGAATGTTTGTCAAATATTCTTTAATATTGTCAAATGCTTCTTGGCACTTGTCTGTCCACATGACAGTATCGTCTTTTCTAAGCAACTTGAATATGGGATCACATGTAGCGGTGAGTATAGCGGTGAACCTATTAATGTACGTAGTTTAACCTCCCAAGAAAACTCATGACTTTAGTTTTTATTTTAGGGGGCAATAACTCTTGAATAACCTTTATATTGGAAGGGTCTAATTCAATACCTCTTTAGTTAGCTAAAAAATTCAAAAGTTTTCTAGATGGAACCCCAAATGCACACTTGGCTAGATTAAGCTTAAGATTATACTTTCACAATCTTTCAAAAAACTCTCTTAAGTCACACACATGGTCAAGTGTAACAACCTATTCCATCGTTATTCAAATGAGCATCTCGTATGGAACCCTAAAAATTTTTGAAATACGTTTCGAAATTAATTTTGGGTGACAAGAAGAAAATTCAGAATTCGAATTTGATCTTGACTGATGTCAGCCCACCATAGCGTGAATTTTACTATTGTGGATTCGTTGCTTTAGTGGGTGCTTGCCTGTTATAGCGAGTCTGGCTCTTTTAATTGTTCTCACTTTCCGTTGGTAAAATAGATGAGGGTTACTCCAAAACCTACGTAGGATGCTCAGAGCTCGCGGAAAATGGAGAGGAAGGATTTCAGCGAATGGAAGTGAAGTTTTTATATTTTTTGAATCATTTAGCTTTAATATTTTTGACAGTTTTTATACTTCAAGTTGAAATATTCTTTCAAACATAGTGTGTAAAAAATTGGCAAAATTTTTATATTTTTCAAACCAAATGCACATTTGATACATTCAGTGAAGTTTTTATATTCTTCAAACCAAAGGAGTGGAAAATCATGAGATTTAAGTGTCTAAAAATCAGAAGTAAATAAATTTCACACGGAGTAGAAAACCACATAGGTTTTAGTCTTCAAACAGAATACAAATTAATAATAATAAAACTAATTTCGTTAAGATTGTTATCAAGCTATATTACTAAGATACTTAGAAAAATAACTTTGCATAACTTCGTAAGAAACAACAAAGTTTAAAGTATATTATCAAAACTAGAAAGTTAAATTCAGTGAAGAAAATAGAATCTGCAGCATACCAGAAATAATATTGAAAAGAATAAAATCTAGCCCACTGAATGTACGGTGTGTCCTTAAGGAAATTATCCCCCTCAAGTAGCCAATATTAATGGAATATATCCTCCCTAGATAGGACTCATTGTAACACCTGGTGTTAGAACAAGCTTGATTTAGAAAGCGCCAAATTTGGAAAGAGCCAAAAATCTGAAAATTTGCAAGTTATGCTAAGTTATGAGTTTTGGCTCAACTTCAAACGACCATAACTTTCAGTACAGGATGAGTTAGGCGGCCCATAAGATATCAAATGAAAGGTCGTGGAATCCTCTTTCCAACGCCACCTAGTTTGCTAAATTTCGAGCTTGTATGAGGGAGATATGGCCATTTGAAATTTTCATGTCTAGTTAAGGAAAGTTACCTGAATTAGTGAGGGGCATATTGGTCTTTTCCTTGCCCAATCAGATTAGATAGAAATTAGTATTATTTTTGGGGTAAAATATGATTAGGTTAAGTTTTCATAATCAAATTAGGCTTGGGTTTTGAGAGGAGTTCAAGAAAAGGAGAAAAGTTCAAGGCATTCGTCAAGATTCGGAAGATTTTCGAAGGGTTTTCGCCAAGGATTCGATCCTAAGAGGTATGTGAGTTGTCATAGTGTTGGGTTCGTCCACCCACATGCCAATCGTGTTATTTTTAGCAACATTTCATTCTCAAAGTTGAAGGAATTGAGTTCTTGATAAGTGTTCTTGAAGTATTGTTTTCGTTCTTGAATTAGGATGGATTTGATGAGTTTTTGAGATAATTGAATCAATTTTTAAGAGTTGTTTTGATTAGATTCTTGTGTACTTGTATTGGGTAATTGAATCTAAGGGAAATTTGAGGAAATCAATCTATTAGAAGTGTTTTAGGATCAGAAAATGAGATGAAAAATTCATCAGAATTGTTTGGGGGTGGTACGGCGCGCCCCAGATGCGCCAAAAATGACTCTCTGAACATTAGGGGTTGGCGCCCCGTACCAACAGTGCGCCAAGGTCACCTGCCCCTACCCTTTTTCCGTCGTTTGCTCCATTTAAGTTCTTCTAATGTATACCTTTACTCCCTATTGATTTTAATCTATGTAAACTACATCTAAAAATCAAAAGATCGATCATATCATGAATCCTAACCTTGAATCCACAATTCAAATTCAAGGTACAGCTAAGAGTCAAGTCTTGAGCATTCTTTCGAGTCATTTTAATAAGTCTTTTACAATCGTTTTAAATTTGTTTTAAGACTTGAGCATTTGAGTTTGAGAAAGAGTAGAGTTGAGTTCATTTTATTCGAAATGATATATGGGAACAAAGTATTCCCAAGAGTAAATGTTTCAACATTTAAGATGAGAGGAAACACCGATTTCCAAAAGAGTTTTTGAGTAGTTTTGAGTATCATCTCTTTTAAGAGAAATAGTTTTGAGTAATAATCTCAAACCACATAAAGAGTTATATTTTTAAACATATGAGCTAGTTTCATTTCCGATATGGGGACGAGTTTAGATAGCTCAAAGTCCTCATAAATCATGTAGCCAACGTGGTAGAAAGGGTCATACTTTTAAGATGATTTCTTATTGCTTTTTAGCATAGACTAGTGGATCCATTTAGTAGTAAGTTCTATACCCTGGCAAAGTATAGGAAAGTTCTGGCAGTGTGGACTAGACGTTTTTTCATCACTTAGCTCATCGTGATGGCTGTCGGTTAGAGAACCTCCACACATAGTTTATTTTGTATTTATATATATACAAACATAGTTTATTTTGTATTCTTGCATATAAAATTAGATATATTGTATTTTTAAATACATGAAGTTATTACCCACTGTTTTAAAAGCTTTACCTTATACTGCATTCTTTACTACTACTTTATATTGAAATAAGTTAAGTATCCCTGAGTTGAGTTGAGATTAGGTAAGTGTTTCTTTCAGTTCTAGTTCAAGATTATGTCTTGGCTAGATTTTCCCTCACATGCTTGTACATTCCATGTACTGACGCCATTTGTCTTGTATCTTTTATGATGCAGATACATGTGACCAGTCGTTGATCCAGTTGAGTTTCAGAGTTGTTTGGTGAGCCTCCTTGCTTCCGGAGGATCCCTTTCTTATGTTTTGTCATTTTAGTTTGTTAGGATAATTGGGGGTCTTGTCCCAAGATCCCTCATAGTATCAGAGACTTCATAGATAGATAGACAGTAGTTCCTGAGTCTTGTTCATTTCAATTTTTTTGTTCTAAGACTTGAGTTGCCTTTTTGGCCAGTTGAATGTTACCTTTAAAAACATTCTTAGTTTATTATTTGAATCTATATTTTAAGATTATTCTAGGTTAAGTAAGTCTTCCGCGAGTAGTTAAGCTAGGCCAAGGGTTTGCTTGGGGCCAACAACGGTTCTCGAGTGCCAGTCGCGCCCATGGTATAGTCTCGGGACATGACAAATTTGTTATCAAAGAATAGAGTTCAAGCATCGTAGGGTATCTATGAAGCCGTGAATGTAGATTCCTTGTTATCAGTGTGAAGCATGTCACATATATAATTAGAAGGCTACAAAATTTAGGAACTATCTCACTTTTTTCATACTCTTTCTGTGCGATGGAGTTTATCTCTATAAAGTTTCTCACTAATTCATGCTTACGCGTATCTTTCAGATCATACCTCCACGAAGAGTTGTTCGAGGTCGTCCCTCTAGGAAGAATGTTGAACCACAGGATCAAGAGGAACCCAAAGCATCTGAAGTGCAACCCCAAGGAGAGGTCACTAACATTGAGTTCTGGGAAGCTATCCGAATTTGAGTCAAGTTGTGACCAACCAAGTTGGGCAACAAAGAGAGGTTTGAAAGGATATGGCTAATACGTCTAGGATCCGGGAGTTCTTAAGGATGAATCCTCCAGACTTCACCGGTTCAAATGTCACTGAGGATCCGGAAAACTTTGTGGAAGAGCTATAGAAGGTTTTTGAGATTATGCATATTGTAGATGTTGAGCGAGTGGAACTAGTTGCATACCAATTGAAGGGTGTCGCTAGAATCTTGTTGGACCAATGGAAGAAGAATAGAGCTGAAGGTGCACCAATTATGAGCTGGGTTGTGTTTGAAGAGGCCTTCTTGGGGCATTTCTTTCCCCTTGAACTGAGAGAGCCAAAAGTAAGAGAGTTCCTTACTCTTAAGCAAGAATCTATGAGCGTGCATGAGTATAGCCTTAAGTTCACCCAACTGTCCCGTTATGCTCCAGACATGGTTGCTGACATGAGGAGTAGGATAAGTCTGTTTGTTGTTGGGTTGTATCGTCTATCAAGTAACGAGGGCAATGAAGCTATGTGATATGAGATATGGATATACCAAGGCTGATGATCCATGTGCAATAGGTTGAGGAGGATAAGATGAGAGATAGAGAAGAGTTTTGAAACAAGAAAGCTAAGACTATAGGAAATGCGTCCAGACAGCAGAAGAGTAATGCAAACCGGTCATCTTTCCAACAAAAGCAAAAGGGACCTAATCCATCATATGCGAGTGCACCTGCACCAAGGAATAGAGGTGAGCTCAAGAATCAAAATTCACAGAACTTCAGAGCTAGACTTGCACAGTCTAAAGGTAGTGTGGCACAAGGAGGTAATGGGACTTCTGCATGTTCTAAGTGTGGTAGGAACCACTTAGGACTGTGTCGTGATGGCTCCATCGATTTTTTCAAGTGTGGTCAAAATGGTCACTTCATGAAAGAGTGCCCTAAGAATAGGCAGAGAGGTGGTAATGGGAGCAATATAGCTCATTCTTCTTCAACGGCTCCACCAAACAGAGTTGCACCTAGAGGAACTACTTCAGGGACAGGTAGATGAGCAAACTGTATGTATTCTATCAACAGTCGCCAAGAGCAAGAGCATTCACTAGATATTGTTACTGGTATGATCAAAGTCATTTCTTTTGTTGTATATGCTTAGTTAGATCCAGGAGCAAGTCTGTCTTTTGTGACTCCTTATATTACAATGAATTTTGAAATTCTTCCTGAGAAACTTCTTGAGCCCTTCAGTTTTTCCACACCTGTTGGTGAGTCTATTCTAGCTAAGAGAGTTTATTATGATTGTGTCATTTCTATCAATCCCAAGGACACCATGGGTAACTTAGTCGAGTTAGACATGGTAGATTTTGATGTTATTCTAGGTATGGACTGGCTTCATGCATGTTATGCCTCAGTTGATTATAGAACTCGAGTAGTTAAGTTCCAGTTTCCTAATGAGCCAGTTATAGAGTGGAGATGTAGTTCAAAAGTGCCTAAGGTTCGTTTAATTTTGTACCTTAAGGCAAGAAAGTTAGTTTCCAAGAGGTGTGTCTATCACTTAGTCCGAGTTAATGACTCTAGTGTTGAGACACCACCTGTTCAGTCATTTCCAGTCGTGAGTGAGTTTCAAAAAGCCTTCCAGATGATCTTCTCGGAGTCCCTCCTTAGAGAGAAATAGACTTCAGTATAGATATTCTTCCTGATACTCGTCATATCTCTATTCTGCCATATAGAATGGCTCCAGCTGAGTTGAAAGAGTTAAAAGAGCAGTTGAAGATATTCTTGAGAAAGGTTTCATTTGACCTAGTGTCTCACCTTGGGGCGCTCCAGTCTTATTTGTGAGGAAGAAAGATGGCTAGCTCAGGATGTGTATTCATTACCGCCAATTGAACAAGGTTACCATAAAGAATAAGTATCCCCTTCCGAGGATTGATGATCTTTTTGATCAACTTCAGGGTGCTACTTGTTTTTCTAAGACAGACCTCAGGTCAGGCTATAATCAGTTGAGAGTAAGAGAAAGTGACGTCCCCAATACAACATTTAGGACTCGTTGTGGTCATTATGAGTTTCTGGTCATGTCGTTTGGTTTGACTAATGCACCTGCAACGTTCATGGATCTTATGAACAGCGTGTTTAAGCCTTATCTTGATATGTTTTTTATCGTATTCATTGATGACATTCTAATTTATTCGAGGAATGAGGAGGATCATACTAGTCATCTTAGAGTAGTTCTCCCCACTCTCAAAGATAGAGAATTGTATGTTAAATTTTGTAAGTATGAGTTTTGGCTTGAGTCTGTGGCATTCTTAGGCCACATTGTTTCTTGTGATGGAGTTCGAGTTGACACTCAGAAAATAGAGGCAATAGAGAACTGACCTAGACCCACATCTCTTACTGATATTAGGAGATTCATGGGGTTAGCTAGATAATATAGAAGGTTCGTCGAGGGATTCTCATCTATTTCATCCCCTTTGACCAAGTTAACTCAGAAGACAACAAAGTTTCAATGGTCTGAATCTTGTGAGAAAAGCTTTCAGGAATTGAAAACTAGGTTGACTACTACCCCAGTGTTGACCTTACCAGATGGTACACAAGCCTTTGTTATGTATTGTGATGCATCCAGAGTTGGACTAGGTTCTGTATTGATGCAGAATGGAAAAGTTATAGCTTATGCCTCCCGATAGCTTAAGGCTCATGAGAAAAATTACCCAACCCATGATCTAGAGTTGGTTGTCGTAGTGTTTATTTTGAAAATATGGTGTCACTATCTCTATGGTGTTCATATGGATGTGTTCACCGATCACAAGAGTCTTCAGTACGTATTCAGTCAGAAAGAGCTTAATCTCAGACATAAGAGGTGGTTAGATTTACTCAAGGATTATGGCATCAGTATTCTATACGACCAAGGTAAGGCTAATATTGTTGTTGATGCTTTGAGAGGGTTGTCTATGGGCAGTACTTCCCATGTTGAGGATGAGAAGAAGGAATATGCTAAGGATGTGCATAGACTGGAACGCTTGGGAGTCCGCTTGTTGGATTCCAATGAAGGTGGAGTAGTGGTGATGAATGGGGCCAAATCATCATTAGTGTCTGAATTAAAAGAGAAACAAGACCAAGACCCTATTTTTCTTGAATTAAAGGCAAATGTTCATAAGCACCACGTGATGGCTTTTTAACAAGGGGGGATGGTGTATTGAGGTATCAAGGTATATTGTGTGTACCCAAGGTGGATGAGCTCCAAGAGAGGATCATGGAGGAAGCTCATAGCTCTAGATACTCTATCCATCTAGGTTTGACAAATATATATTGCAACTTGAGAGAAGTCTATTGGTGGAGTAGCATGAAGAAGGTTATTGCACAGTTCGTTGCTAAATGCCCGAATTGTCAACAAGTTAAGGTAGAGCACCAAAGGCCCGGTGGTATGACTCAGAATATAGAGATTCCAGAATGGAAGTAGGAGATGATTAATATGGATTTTATTACTGGCATGCCGTGGTCTCACAGACAACATGATTCTATTTGGGTGATTGTAGATTGAATGACTAAATCAAACCACTTTTTGCCGGTAAAGACTACCCATTCAGCAGAGGATTATGCCAAGTTATATCTTCAAGAGGTAGTTAGACTTCATGGAGTTCCAGTTTCGATTATTTCATATATAGGTGCACAATTCTGGAAGTCTTTCCATAAAGGTTTGAGTTCAAAGGTGAACTTGAGTACTGATTTTCATCCACATATTGATGGTCAAGAGCGCACCATTCAGACTTTAGAAGATATGTTGAGGGCTTGTATGATTGATTTCAAAGGTAATTGGGATGATCACTTACCTCTCATAGAGTTTGCTTACAACAATAGTTACCACTCTAGCATCCATATGGCTCCTTATGAAGCTCTTTATGGGAGAAGATGCAAATCTCCTATAGGTTGGTTTGAGATTGGTAAAGTTGGGTTGATAGGGCTAGACTTAATTTATCCAGCTATGGAGAAAGTGAAAGTTATTGAAGAGAGGTTGAAAACAGCGCAGAGTCGTCAGAAATTCTATACTGATGTTAGGAGAAGAGAGTTAGAGTTTGAAGTAGATGAATGGGTCTATTTAAAGGTTTCACCTATGAAGGGTGTTATGAGATTTGGTAAGAAGGGGAAGCTTAGTCCCCGATATATTGGTCCTTATAGGATATTGATTACTAACGTTTCAAAGACACTTCATCCAATACTAAGCATCAACGATCGTTAGTTAGTAATATAACCTAACTAAGTGAGTTGGGGTCGAGTCCAAAGGGAGTGGTACGTATTTGAGAATCAATAGAAAAACATGAATATGCTCAAGTCAATCATAGGTAAAATCATTTATGAATAAAAGCATGGTTCAAGTTTGGGGTGACACAAGTGTCAAATAACAGGGGGATTTGTTTTTAACTATCAACTACAACAACAAATAACACGAAAATAACAAGTAAGAGACGGGTTCTTGGGATGTGATTGGATTATGAGCTAAGGTAGACAAATGGTTGATTGCAATTAATAGTGAATAGCTGTAAATTAGTGAATAAGCTAGACTTTAGTAGGGATAAACTTTCTCTAAACCATTTACCCCGAATCAAATTGGTTTCTCTCGAACACCAATAAGCAACAATTAAGAACAACCTACGCTTTAGTCCATTCACTCTCTCGAGCTGAATGTGTGGAAAAGGGTTTAGGATTCACTCTCTCGAGCTGAATGTGTGGAAAAGGGTTTAGGATTCACTCTCTCGACCTGAACGCATGACAACCCAATACCTACAGACCATCAAATCAGTAATTTTGATTTTAAAACTTCTCTCTCAAGCAAGCCAAAAACACTAAGGTAGTGTTGCATTTGCAACTACAACTCTTTAGATTAAGCCACATTTACTAAATAAAATCACTTTCAAAAAACATTTACACTATCAATTAACAATACCCAGCAGCTAAATCAATCCATAATCACATAATCACACCCCAAGAATTGGGGTTTTAGCTAGACATCATAAAAAGATATAAATCGTTACCAAACTGCGTTTCCATCAACTGGGTAAGATTAATATTGTCTTTACAGAGGTCTAAGATGAATAATCTTCAACACCCACTTCCAATTTCTCAGAAATAGAAATCTTCCAATCTTCAAAGCTAAGGAAATATTGTCTGAAAACTTAGTTATAAGCTCTCTAATGAAGACTAGATAAAAATCTCATACAATCTGATGAAAATTCTCTTTCACTAAAAATTCAAACATGTATTTATAGTCACCAAAAATGTGTTGCGAAGGACGATTCGGCGCAATAAGTTGGGATCGCCGATCCATTGGGCGATCCGCCTTTTGGTCAGTTCCATCGCATTTTTACTTTGGCCTTCAGCAACTTCAAGTTCTGTAACTTTGGGCGATATAGCACTGCATCACCGAACAATTTGGCTCCTCACCGACTGCTCCTCACTATCGCCAACTTGATTTTCTCCTTCAGGGCTTGGCACACTGGAACATATGGTGAGACCCTGGCCATTTAGCGACTCGCTCAATGGTTTAGGCGATCCTCAGGCCTTCCTTACTTCGTTCTTTCAGCTTCCTTGTTCCTTTTTACTCATTAGTGTCCATGCTTTGTTCCTCAATCCAAATACCTAAAAGTTAAGGATTTACATCAGTCATTGGCATAAAATATGCATTTGAGGACACTAAATCTATTAAAATAAAGCCCTAAATAAGTCCAAATTGTGGACTCATCAACAACCCCCAACTTAAACTTTTGCTTGTCCTCAAGTAAAACTCAAGTTCAGCAGTTCAAAAAGGATGTCTCAAACAGTGCTACACAAGACTCAATCATGAATGCACACAAAAAGACTCAACTTACTCATGCAAGGATCAATTGTGCACTCAAAGATTCAAGTTGTGACTCACCATTATCAAAGATTCTCAAGTTCACAATACTTGCTTCAAATGCAAGTTCAGGCTCAACAATGGTACTCAAATGCCCTCACACAAAGAATGATTCCGTAATCACACACAATGGTTCACAATTTAAAACTCCGGAATCAAATGCAACGCTCACACTCACAAAGATGAACACAATGCATGATTTCACCCATAGGTTTGCCTTTATTTTCCAATCAACAATTGTTTCAGCTCACTCAAGATCAAAGAGGTCTTTTCAAGGCTTGTAACGGGGCTGAGTGTAAGGGTATGGTCATTTAGGCTCAATGGATGTAATCCTCATGAAATGTGGTGTGAACAACACTTCATTTCATTTCTTCATCATTTTCATTTGTGCTCACAAATCATCCCATTATTCACTTTCCTTGGATTGTTAGAAAAACCCCATTTTTTCTTGCATTTTCACAACTTTATTCCACAACTTTTTCATTCTCACTCTATTTTTATATGAAGGGGTTCCATTTTTCTCAAACCATGGGTCAAAGGGGACTTTCTTGTACTTCTTGATTTACCTTCTCTTTTCAGCACACCCGCAACTTAGGCTTTTGGCCTAAGTTGACTATTCACACAAACCACAAATCATGAGGATTACGGGTAATGGATCAAGAAAGGTTACCATTTCATCAAGTTTCTTCCAAGAAAAATGTTAAGGGTCAAAGGGTATTCAAGCAGGGTTCACACACTCACAAGGTAGGCCACAAAAAGAGGTATAATGTCAAATTGTTTCACACTTTTCAAAGTTGCCTAATATCATATCAAGAGATTGCATCACTTAGTCAACCAGACCAACGGGGCAAATTCTAGGTGTCATCACACATGGTTCACGGTAAGCTCATCACACAAGGCATTCACACCAATGGCAAACAAGACTCCACAATTCGCTAGTGTGCAATGTTCATCACAGTAGACTCAATTTGATACTTGGCTAGTTACAACGAGATGCAAAAAGTTCACCTATTGTCTATGAAACTTCACTTGGCCTTATTGTAGCCACATATTCATTTTTTTCGATTATGAGCACTATTCAAGTCATCGGTATTGATCAAAACCGATACTCAAATTTGCAAGAGAACATCCACATTAAACACAAACAAGAGGTGGCATAATTTATTTTTTTCAGATGGGTCCAAAAATCATTTACAATTAAGAACACGAGGCCACAAGCTCAATCATCCACAAAAGTAGTGTAACACACAATTATAGCTCAAAACACAAATAGATACACAAAATAAAAAGTCACAAAAGGTGGGCCTCACCCCACCACAAATAAAATTCATTTGTCCTTAAATGCAATCAAAATAATATCCAAAAGTCAAAATAAAGTAAGACAGAGAGGGAGGTAAAGAAGGATCATGTCTAAATAGTCGCTCCATCTGTCTGGGCATCAGTGCCCGGTATAGTGCTCGGGACTTGGGCATCAGTACTCGGAGTCACCTTAGAAGGACCAGCTCCACTAGGAGCTGCTATGGATGTATCGGTCAGTGATGTCTGGATCACTAACTGTACAATAGTCTCCTCCAGATCTGGCAAATCTTTATATATGCTCTCTTCCCGTATCTCTATCTACTCCTCGTCAGTCTCTACATCTGACTCATCAACTATTGCATCATCCCTATGCACATCTCTGGTGGTAGCCAGAGGAATCTTTGAAGTCTCAGGAGCATCCAAATCCTCTACAGCCTCCAGTAATGAAGTGAAGTCAGCAGACTTTAGATAGACTACGTCCTTTCTCAACTTTGCTACTTCAGTTTTCAAAGCCGTCACCTCAGAGGTCTACCCCTGCCTGCTCTCACAAGCCTTTACTCTCGTGGTGAGTGTCAATAGAAGTTTGGAGGGGGTTCAGTACAGCCAAAATAGCAGCCTCAATCATCCAAGGGATAGATCTCTCTAGCCGGGTCGCTCTCACATCAGTTGAATAGGCCAGATGCCCCATCTTCAGGATCATCGCCTGAGTAGTCTTGGCTGGATGGGACGAGGTGGAGGTACCCGGGACCTGTGAAGGATTAGAAGGGGCAGAAGTACCTGAAGGCCCAAAGGCCGGAGTAGGCAAAGACGCCTCTGCAGGTATAGAATCGACGTCCACCTCCGGGGATGTATCTACTGGAGCTACCCTCCTCCTGTCAGCCTCCTCTCGAGTGTACTCGGCCTCAATACACCGGATGTCAATAGAGGAGGAAGGGTTAACCTCAAAATCTCTTGCATCATCTCGGGGTACACCAGCTCATCGGCATAACTCAATGATCAAAATTGGGAAAAGTAAGAAAGTCTACCTCTGCTTGGCTCTCATGGCCATCTCCTGCTCAATAAGGAGTCCAAGGTCGATGCTCCTCCGGGATATGACTGCTCCAAGGCAGGCTTCCTTAGGATGGCATAAAATGGACTTGTTCTAGCATGGCATTATGGTGCTGCTAATGAAGCCAAACTAGAAACAAGCAACAATACTCAAATCTCTCTTCTCTATGGGGACCCCTGCCTTGATCCACCTCGGGGTGGTGTCTAAGATGAGTGGCGCCAGCCAGCCCTTAAGCTCATCCAATGAAGAAGTGGCAGTAGTCAAGTTGGGGTGGTCAAAGTCATATCCCCTGTCAAGTACGATGTTGATGTACTCACTATTGCATTCAACTTCCTTACCCAAGACCACAACCGACTTAACCGGTCTGAACTCGCTGGCCTTCTTCTTGCTTTTTGGAACCAATTAACCATATTCTATATAGAACTCCTAGACCCATGAAAGAATATAGGGGTCTCAGGGCCTGTGAACTGCTCGAATCTGTGGAAGTGGAGAGTGTCTCTAACATATGAGAATTTTTCCCTTAAGGCCCACTGTAGATAATAACTTTTCCTCGAGGATGGTTCGCAATCCATCTCCCTTCAACCTATTGAGAAGACTGGGAGGAGGGACGAATGGGTGCCACATGAGGTGCCGGAGTTGACACTGAATCTGCTGGTGTGGGAATTAGAGGGACTCTAGCTGAGTCAGGGTGAGATCTAGCACAGATCTCATCCCGTCGAGACTGCAAAGGCTGGTTGTCCTCAGGCTCAGATAAAGCAACATGGGAGTCAGTAGTCACCCTGTTAGATATAGGCTTCTTGCCCTTGCCTTTGTCTCCCGGTGGAAACTCTTGCCTTCCTCTTTTTGGAGGATATGATCCCCCTTCATTGATTGTGATGCCCCGTACACTTTTTCGGGGTGGCATGTCGATGTTTGTTTTTACCATGCCTATAAAACATCGGGAAGAAGTTAAAAATCATTCAATCAAATGCACAGAAAAATAGTTGCAGAAAGATTCACTGAACCAGTCGGCGAGTCACCGAATCACTAGGGCGAGCTAGATCGGGATCACCGAAAGGATTGGCTCAAAATTCTCAGAACAATTTGGCATATCAGCAATGGGAATGCCTTTCGGTGAATCACCGACAGCATTTGGCATGCAAGGATTAGCCCACTGAAAGTTTTAGTGCAAAAAGGGTTTAGGGGTATAGACAAAGGGCGATCAAGATGACTTTTGGTGAATCACCGAGGGCCTTCGGCAACCTCAAGCTTCTCGCCGAAAAACTTCAAGTATAGCATGAAATTAAAGGTGAGATGGGGAACTTCGGCGAACCACCGAGTGGTTTGGCGAGCTCGACCCAGCTCGTCAAATAACCCAACATGCCTACTTTCAACCTAACTTCTCGAATTCAATCCCACAACCCCCGAAAACAAAATCAAAGCATGCACTCATCAAATTAAAGCAATACCCAATACACCCATTACCCCGGGATACTCAAACTTCTCCCAATTTTGCCAAATTTAGCTATTTGACGACTTTTGCCCTTAAGAATGATGTCACCCGCTCTATCATTGGGCAAATTACATCATTTGGCACAACTACGGGTTACTTAGACTTCACCCAACTAGACCCAACAACATGCAAGCACAACTCCATAAGATTTAATCAAATCTAAGGCATAAAATTTTGGAAATTTCAACATTATAAACATTACAGGCAAGGTTTTCAAATTAACACAAGCACATACAACAGCAGTTAAGATCAGAGAGGCCCAGCACATATTACTAAGATAAGATCATTGAAAATGAGTTCAAAATGCTAAAAGTAAGCTCGGGGTTCGGAAAACCAACCTTAGATGTCGATTAAAACAATTTGAAATGCTAGGCGGCAAAGTAATCCACTCTGAACACACAATCAATGAATAAAACACTCCAAACATGCAAGAAATATAGAAACTAAAGTGCGGGTTTGAGTTTGGGGAGATGAAAAGTGAGGGAAAGTGAAAGAGTTTGAGCGTTTAAACCTTTGGCCTTTAAAGACCGTTCAGTTCTTGCCCATTCAGTGACATTAGTTTTGCTCTCCGACTCACTCAGTGACACGCTAAGTGGTCACTTACCTCGCCGAGTTTTACAGGACCTCCAGTTATTGTGGGGGTCCAAACGGTGGACTAGATTGCGATCCCCGACCTAGTCGACGACTCACCAAACTGCTCCTGGGCTCGCCGAGTTTTACAGACTCCAATTTAAAATTATTTTGAGTCTAACGGCGGTCCAAGTTGGGCTCGCCGACCTCTTCGGTGATGCGCCGACTGGACCATCTGCTCGCCATCTTGCTCTTTTCAAATACTTTCCACACTTTGACCTGCACAATCAACAAACCATTATTTCTTAAAGAAAAAATAAAGCGATAAACACTTGGGTTGCCTCCCAAGGAGTGTCTTAGTTAACGTTGTGGCATGACGCAACTCCCCACTTAAGTTCCATTAGTGGGGTTTGCCTCATTTTCATAAGGCCACCCCTCTTTTGGTTCTGGGTAGAGATCATTCAGCACTTGGTCCATTTGTGACCCTAGTAGCTGAATGAGCATGGAATGAGAGGTCGTCAACTGATTCAACATCCAGACATTCTCTCTTATCTTAATCAACACTTTGTCATGTTCTTCGACTTTGTGAAGAATGAGTAAGAGTACCTCTTCTATTTGCCTGCCCTCTTGCTTCTTCATCTTTCGACGCTCATGAGCGGGGATGTACCTTTCCTTCTTTTTGGATAGTACCTCCAAATCCCTGACCTTTTGGGCCAAGACATCTAGCTGACCCAATAAAGTTGTCAAGTCTTGGTCCTTATCTTTCTCTATCTTCTCCTTGTTGGTTTCGGCCACACAATAAAGGAGTTGGGTTGCGGTCTCATAAGAATGTCGCATCAAGCAGCCTGAAGAGAGTTGGTCGGCCATTATTCTATTTTCGGGGCCAAGACCCCGGTAGAAACATTCCAGAAGCATCTTGGCTGGAATTCCATGAGTTGGGCATTGTTGTAATAGAGTCTTAAACCTTTGCCACAACTCTTAAATGGACTCACCCTCCAATTGTTTGAATTTAGGATGTTATCCATAAGAATCATCAATCTCAAAGGAGGGTGATCCATTGGG
Source organism: Solanum pinnatisectum (assembly GCA_035578085.1). NCBI lineage: Eukaryota > Viridiplantae > Streptophyta > Magnoliopsida > Solanales > Solanaceae > Solanum > Solanum pinnatisectum. The sequence goes on from CM069079.1 coordinate 19,408,929, forward strand.
TCACTGTTGCTACCAAATATGCTCCAATTCGCTGCTTAAAACAGCAACACAAACCGAAACTAAAAATTAAGTGAGTTCAACTATAATTTACAAGAACAAAACTCAACTTAACTAAGAATTCTCAAGTAACACCACTCCCCTGCAACAACGCCATTTTGATTAATAACATTTCAAAGACACTTCTTCTAATACTAAGCATCATTGATCGTTAGTTAGTAATATAACCCAACTAAGTGAGTTGGGGTCGAGTCCCAAGGCAGTGGTACGTATTTGAGAATCAATAGAAAAGCATGAATATGCTCAAGTCAATCATAGGTAAAAATATTTACGGATAAAAGTATGGTTCAAGTTTGGGGTGACACAAGTGTCAAATAACAAGGGGATTTGGGTTCAACTATCAACTACAACAGCAAATAACACGAAAATAACAACTATAGAGACGGGTTCTTAGGATGTGATTGGATTATGAGCTAAGGTAGACAAATGGGTGATTGCATTTAATACTGAATAGATGTAAATCAGTGAATAAGCTAGACTTTAGTGGGAATAAACTTTCTCTCAAACAATTTACCCCAAATCAAATTGGTTTCTCTCAAACACCAATAAGTAGCAATTAAGAACAGTCTACGCTTTAGTCCATTCACTCTTTCGAGCTGCATATGTGGAAAAGGGTTTAAGATTCACTCTCTCGAGCTGAACCTATGACAACCCAATACCCACAGACCATCAAATCAGTAATTTTGGTTTTAAAACCTCTCTCTCGAGCAAGCCAAAAACACTAAGGTAGAGTTGCATTTGCAACTACAACCCTTAATATTGTCACACCCCAAGAATTGGGGTTTTAGCTAGACATCATAAAAAGATAGAAATCGTTACCAAATTGTGTTTCCATCAACTGGGTAAGATCAATATTGTCTTTACAAAGGTCTAAGATGAAGAATCTTCAACACCCACTTCCAATTTCTCAGAAATGGAAATCTTCCAATCTTCAAAGCTAAGGAAATATTGTCTCAAAACTTAGTTCTAAGCTCTCTAATGAAAACTAGATAAAAATCTCATATAATCTAATGAAAAGTCTCTTTAACTAAAAATTCAAACATGTATTTATAGTCGCCAAAAATGTGTTGCGAAGGACCATTCAACGCAATAAGTCGGGATCACCGATCCACTCGGTGATCTACCCTTTGGTCAGTTCTATCGCCTTTTTGCTTTGGACTTCAGCAACTTTAAGTTTTGTGAGTTTGGGCGATATAGAACTACATCACGAAACTGTTTAGCGACTCTCCGACTGCTTCTCTCTATCGCCAACTTGATTTTCTCCTTTATGGCTTGGCACACTAGAACATTAGGCGAGACCCTGGCCATTCGGCGACTCGCCCAATGGTTTAGGCGATCCTCGGGCCTTCTTTTCTTTGTTCTTTCAGTTGCGTGGTTCTTTTTTGCTCATTAGTGTCCATGTTTTGTTCCTCAATTCAAATACCTGAAAATCAAGGATTTACATCAGTTATTGGCACAAAATATGCATTTAAGGACACTAAATCTATTAAAATAAATCCCTAAATGAGTCCAAATCATGGACTCGTCAGATATCCAAGAGGATTGGCAATGTAGCTTATGAGTTGGAGCTACTGCAAGAGTTAGCAGCAGTCCATCCGGTGTTCCACATTTCTATGTTGAAGAAGTGTATGGGCAATCCTTTACTGATTATACCGTCTGAAGAAATTGGTATTAAGGACAACCTATCTTATGAGGAGATTCCTGTTCAGATCCTAGATCGTCACGTTCGCAAGTTGAGAACAAAGGAGGTAGCATTTGTCAAGGTCTTATGGAGGAATCAGTTTGTTGAGGAAGCTACATGGGAGGCTGAGGAAGATATGAAGAAGAGATACCCACATCTTTTTGAGTCCGAAGAAATTCCAGATCAAGGTACTAATTCTCTTATTAAGACTTTTTAATTGATATACTGAATGTGTTAGATTTGCATGTTGGGTGTTTGAGCTGGGTGATAGATATTTCCACCCTTAGTTCTACTTAGAGTAATCTCATTTGAGGATGAATGTTCCCAAGGAGGAGATATTGTAACACCCAGTGTTAGAACAAGCTAGATTTAGAAAGCGCCAAATTTGGAAAGAGCCAAAAATCTGAAATTTTGCGAGTTATGCTAAGTTATGAGTTCTGGGTCAACTTCAAACGACCATAACTTTCAGTACAGGATGCGTTAGGTAGCTCATAAGATATCAAATGAAAGGTTTTTGAATCATCTTTCCAACGCCACCAATTTGCTAAATTTCGAGCTCGTATGAGGGAGAAATGGCCATTTGAAATCTGCCTATCTAGTTAAGTAAAGTTTCTCGAATTAGTGAGGGGTATTTTGGTCTTTTCCTTGCCCAATCAAATTAATTTGAAATTAGTATTATTTTTGGGGTCAAATCTAATGAGGTTCAGTTTGCATAATCAAAACACACTTACGGTTTTGAGAGGAGTTCAAGAAAAGAAAAAATGGAGAAAAGTTCAAGGTGTTCGCCAAGATTCGAAAGGTTTTTGCCAAAGATTCAATCCTACGAGGTGTGTGAGTTCGCATAGTGTTGGATTCGTTCACCCACACGTCAATCATATTATTTTCAATGAAATTTCATTCTCAAAGTTAAAGGAATTAAGTTCTTGATAAGTGTTCTTGAAGTATTGTTTCAATACTTGAATTAGGATGGTATTGATGAGCTCTTGAGATAATTAAATCAAGTTTTAAGAGTTGTTTTGATTTGATTGTTGTGTACTTTTATTAGGTAATTGAATCTAAGGAAAGTTTGAGGAAATCAACGGATTAGAAGTGTTTTAGGATCAGAAAACGAGATGAAAAATTCGTCAGAGTTGTCTGGGAGAGGGGTGGTCCAGCATGCCCCAGATGCGCCAAAGGGTTTGGGGTGGTACACCAGCAGTCCGCCAGAAATGACTCTCTTAACTTATGGGGTTGGCACCCCCCGTGAGCATTGCGCCAGGGTAGCCTGCCCCCACCCTTTTCTCCGTCGTTTGCTCCGTTTAAGTTCTTCTAAAGTATATCTTTACTCCCTACTAATTCTAATCACTCTTAACTACACATAAACATCAAAAGATCGTTCATATCATAGATCCTAACCTTGAATCCATAATTCAAATTCAAGGTAGAGCTAAGAGTCAAGTCTTGATAGTTCTTCCGAGTCATTTTAATAAGTCTTTTATAATCGTTTTAAACTTGCTTTAAGACTTGAGCATTTGAGTTTGAGAAAGAGTAGAGTTGAGTTCATTTTCTTCAAAATTATACATGGAAACAAAGTATTCCCAAGAGTAAATGTTTTAAAATTTAAAATGAGAGGAAACACTGATTTCCAAAAGAGTTTTTGAATAGTTTTGTGTATCATCTCTTTGAAGACAAAGATTTTTGAGTAATAATCTCAAACCATAGAAAGAGTTGTGTTTTAAACATATGAGTTAGTTACATTTTTGGAGTAGTATTGAGCACCGATATGGGGACGAGGTCAGATAACTCAAAGTCCTCATAAACCATGTAGCCAATGTAGTAGAAAGGGTCAAATTTTTTAGATGATTCCTTATTGTTTTTTAGCATAGACTAGTGGATCCACTTAGTAGTAGGTTTCATACCCCGGCAAAGTATAGGATAGTTCTTCAGCGTGGGCTAGACGATGTATCATCACTTAGCTCATTGTGATGGTTGTCAGTTAGATAACCTCCGTCACAGAGTTTCTTTTGTATTTATATATATACAAACAAAGTTTATTTTGTATTCTTGCATATAAACTAAGATATATTGTACTTTTAAATCTATGAAGTTGTTACCCATTGTTTTTAAAGCTTTTCTTTATACTATATTCTTTACTACTGCTTTATATTGAAATAAGTTGAGTATCCCTGAGTTAAGTTGAGATGAGGTAAGTGTTTCTTTCAGGTCCAGTTCAAGCTTATGTCTTGTTTAGATTTCCCCTCACATGCTCATGCATTCCATGTACTCATGCCATTTGGCCTGCATCTTTTATGATGCAAATACAGGTGACCAGTATCCGTATCCAGCGCTTCGTTGAACCAGTTAAGTTCCAAAGTTGTTTGGTGAGCTTCCTTGCTTCCAGTAGATCCCTTTATTATTTTTTGTCATTTCAATTTGTTAGGGTGGTCGGTGGTCTTGTTCCGACATCCCTCATAGTATTAGAGACTTCATAGATAGATAGACTACAAGTTCATGAGTCTTGTTTATTTCAGTTGTTTTGTTCTAAGACTCTAGTTGCCTCTTTGGCCAGTTGAATGTTTCCTTTAAAAACATTCTCAGTTTATTATTTGAATCTATCTTTTGAGATTATTCTATGTTAAGTAAGTATTTCGCTAGTTGTTAAGCCAGGCCAAGGGTTCGCTTGGGGCCAACAATGATTCTCGAGTGCCAGTCGCCTCCAGGGTGTAGGCTCGGGACGTTACACTCACCAGTGTATTAGTGCATAAAACTACGGTGTCAACGAACCACTCAAAAACAGTAAAGTACACTAGAACTTTTTGTGTAGACTAAAAAGAAGTTAAGAAAATTCCTTCATGAAAAATGGCCGAAAACCCCTCTATTTATATATAGACAACAAATGGTAGTATGTACAAGTGGTTATTGTGCCTAATCTGAAAGATCAAAATCCTTTGGAAAAGTCATAACTTTTTAGAAAAGTCACAACCCCTCAAAAAGTCACAACCTTTCCCAAAGCACACCCTTTCGAAAAAAATCACAACCTCTCCAAAAAGTCACACCCCTTCAAAAAAAGTCACAACCTTTCAAAAATGTTGCAACTCTTCAGAAAAGTCAAAATACTTCATTTTCCTTTCACACCTTCACTAGGTGACTAAGCTTTTATTTTTTCAGTTGCATTGCTTACTATATTCTTATAACACTAGTTTAAAAAGTTTAAAACATGGTATATTATATTATGCATCCGGTATATACCACCATACAAAAATTAAAATTTTCTTTTACAGCAATATTTAAAAACACGATATACAGTATTATACACCTTGTATGATACAAAATTATAAGAGGTATTGAGACACCCATATATACTATAAAACTAACTTCATCTTCTTCCATGAATGCAAGTGCTAGATACATCCATAACACCTCAAAAACTACACCATATCACCCTATAGAGTTCCTTTGTGCAAATCTAATTTTCAAACTTTAAAGCTTCGAACCCATAAAGTTTATGCTTTCTGTTCACATTATTGGCGTCAAATCAATGGATAACCACTTTTTTTTTAGCTTCAAAAAACATTGTCCAACAAATTTGAACTCCTCAAATCAAAACAACTATGTATAATTCAGTTATGTCGTCCAGATCTGGCCGAACTTTTTTGAGTAAAACATAAATCTATAAATTAAAGAGTTGGGAATATGGAGATGAAAGATAAATTTGAAATTTAGAGATACTTAGTCAAATCGAAACACTAAAAATTATGGATTTATTTTGATGATGTACTTCAATATATACTTTCACGTAATTATTTCATTATAAAATATTTGCTTTGTGGTGTTTAAGAATTTGTGCGTAAATCTTTTATTTATTTTTGTTTATTCTATCTAAATGATTCTTGATATATCTAATATCCTTTGTTAAGTCTCTCCACATTGGCATTGGAGAGGAGGTATTTAAACGTATGTAAGTGAAGTTTTTTTTTTTTTTTGAATTGTTTAGCTTTAATATTTCTGACAAAGTTTTTATACTATTCAAGTTGAAATATTCTTTCAAACATAGTGTGTAATAAATTGGGGATGTTTTTATATTCTTCAAATCAAATGCACATCTGATACATCCAATGAGGTTTTTATATTCTTCAAACCGAAGGAGTAGAAACTCAGAAGATTTAATTGTCTAAAAATCATAAACAAACAAATTTCACACGGAGTAGAAAACCACATATGTTTTAGTCTCTTAACAGAATAAAAATTAATAATAATAATAATAATAAAAAAAAAAAAAAAACTAATTTCATTAAGATTGCTTTCAATCTACATTACTAAGATACTTAGAACAATAACTTTACATAACTTCATAAGAAACAACAAAGTTTAAAGTATATTATCAAAACTAGAAAGTCAAATTCAATGAAGAAAATATAATCTACAACAAAACAGAAACAATATTGAAAAGAATAAAATTGAGTCCACTGAATGCACAGTGTGTCCTTCAGGAAATTATTCCCCTCAAGTACCCGAGGTTGATGGAATATTTCCTCCTAGGATAGGACACTTTTCTTCACGGGTGTATTAGTACATAAAACTACGGTGTCAACAAACCACTCAAAGGAGGTAAAGTACACTAGAATGTTTTTTGTAGAATAACAAGAAGTTCAGAAAATTCATTGTTGAAAAATGATCGGGAACCTCTCTATTTATATATAGACAACAAAGAGTAGTATGCACAAGTTCTTATTGTTCCTAATCTGAAAGATCACAACCCTTTGAAAAATTCGTAACTTTTCAGAAAATTCACAACCCCTCAAAAGTCACAACCTTTCCCAAAGTCACACCCTTTCGAAAAAAATCACAACCTCTTCAAAATGTCACACCCCTTCAAAAAAAGTCACAACCTTTCAAAAAAGCCGCAACTCTTCAGAAAAGTCAAAATCCTTCATTTTCCTTTCACACCTTCTCTAGGTGACTAAGCTTTTATTTTTTCAGTTGCATAGCCTACTATCTTCTTATAACACTAGTTTAAAAAGTTTAAAACATGGTATATAATATTATGCATCCGGTATATAACACCATACAAAAATTAATTTTTTCTTTTTCCAGTAATGTTTAAAAATATGATATACAATATTATACACCCTATACGATACAAAATTATAAGAGGTATTGAGACACTCATATATACTATAAAAACTAACTTCATCCTCTTCCATGAATGCAAGTGCTAGATACATCCATAACACCTCAAAAACTACATTGAATCACCCTATAGTGTTCCTGTGTGAAAATTTGAGTTTCAAACTTTAAAGCTTAGAGCTTCAACAATGACCATCTATATAATTTCTGCTTTCCTCAAATCAATGGATAACCACTTTTTTTAAGCTTCAAACAACATTATCCAACAAAATTTGAACTCCTCAAATCAAAACAATTATGTATAATTCAACTATGTTTTCCAGATCTGGCAAATTTTTTTTGAGAAAAACATAAATCTATAAGTTAAAGAGGAGAATATGGAGATGAAAGATAAATTTGAAAATTAGAGATACTTAGTCAAATCGAAACACTAAAAATAATGGGTTTATTTTGATGATGTACTTCAATATATACTTTCACGTAATTATTTCATCATAAAATATTTGCTTTATGGTGTTTAAGAATTTGTGCATAAGTCTTTTCTTTATTTTTGTTTATTCTATCTAAATGGTTCTTGATAGATTTAATGTCCTTTATTATAACTTGTATTTTTTGTTTAAGCCTCTCCGCATTGGCATTGGACGTCATTCCCATAAAATGTGTTTGATTGTTGAAACCTGCAAAATTACAAAAGTCAAGATATTTATGTAAATTACTAAAACTTCAATATTTTTTAAATCTATATGAACAAAATTATATCATTACGACACAACAACTAATAAACAACTCATTTAAATTAGGATTCAATTAAGAAGAGACCAATTAACTAAAGTAAAATATTTTTCTTATTCAACTTATATTCGATGATCCTGTGGCAGATCTAAATAAATGGAATATTTGCAATGTTTTTGGTACCGTATTGTTAACCAATTTAGAACTTCCAATTTCTTTTCTTGTCTTTAATGTTGTTGTTATCTCTCGAAAAATCTTCTTCTCACCAGCTAAACAGCTACTCCCGTGTCTTGTCTTGCAATACAAAGTCTTAATCTATAATTAACAAAACATTAATGATCAATAGCAACACAACAATCAATCCCAACCTTCTAAGAAATGAACAATAAGCAAATAATTAAACAATATGAACCAAAATAATTAATCATTATTGTTTTACAATTAAATTAATATAGTTGTTTTAGTAGTTAAATTAAACTATAACTTCCGATATTCACGGGGATAGAAAATAAGACTCTCAATTAAGTTATCGTCTGATTCGTAATCATTTGGGGTTGGTGGAATAATAAGAAATAATTTCGCGAATTTAGTTATGACCTTCTCCATTCTTGATAACAGTAAGAAATACAATGAAGAAGAAGCTCAAGTCTCCTTTGAAATCAATTGGTTTATACAAAATGGGTTCAATAACTTTTCATTGAAATTGGATTCACTTTTGATTACTTTTATGCTTATGGATAAGAAGACTATCAATTACGAATTGAAGAACATCATTGCAATGACCTCTAGGTCATTTATGTGTTTATGCATCCTATTTGTTATTTATAGCACTTCCTATAGTGACCCCAAGTCATTTGTGACTTGCTGGGACTAACAGTTTGGTCACATAGTCATTCGTTTCGGTTTTATGCGAGTTTTAGTGTTTTGGAGCTTTTGAACCTTTAACGATCATTTTTTATTAGAAATTCAAGAATATGACCTCAGAATCCAATTTTAATGATTCCTCAGCTCCACAAGGGTCATTTTAGGCTAGAAGCATGGTCAGGGCATGGCTCCCGAGGCTTTCAGTTCGAGTTTATGCGATTAGACATTTTCACTTTCAAGTTCAGGCCTAAGTTTGACTTTAGTCAATATTTTGAGTAAACGAGCTCAGATGAGAATTTCATCAGTATGTTTAGCTCTGGAATGTTGAGTTTGGTCTAGAACAACCATTCGTTTGCATCCCGGGGCTTTCGGGCTAATTCTTAGCTCTCTAGTGAATTTTGGCTTAAAATAAAGTTTGGGGTGGGACATAATTTTTAATGAGATGACCTCATATGGGAATTTTGACTGCTCCATTGAGTCCAGAATATCAAATTTGGTAGGGTTGCATATCTCATTTTGTATGCATAGAGTTCAGAACGAATTCGGAATGTCGAGTCGGTGATTTCAAACTTGCCAAAACTAGCTGATATGCATCAGGTTGTGCAGGACTAAAATGGCCTTCACATTCATGGGCCCTTCGCCACGTTCATATAGGTCAGGCGACTTGAGGGCCGTGTTAGTGGGGCTTTGGCCACATTTGTGAGGTCCGTGCCGCTATTGCGGGGCCTTTGTTTCTTATTGGCCGCATTCGCGGGGCCTTCACCACATTCATGAGACTCGCATTCACAATGAACTCTCTCTATTCGTGATGAATAGAATCGTCTAGTCTTTATTTAAAAGACCATACGCGAGGAAGCTTAGTTAGTAAAATTCAAATTGTGATATATTCCTCGTTTTAGCTCGAAAATGGGTGATTTAAAGTCCCACACATCCAAAATTGTTGAGGTTTCATTGTGGTGTGTTCACAAAGTGTTGGTGAACCTCCATTTGAAGTGAATTTCTATTACAAGCTCCTGACCTTGCTTCCTGTTGTGTTAAATTATGGAATTCGTGCATGTTGTTGCTTGCTGATTCGAACCCCGAATTGTGTTCAATTTTGGTACACAAGTTCGGTGCATGGCTTAGTACCTATTGGCGGATTAAATTCCAAAAATTTTGATGCCTGTCTCATGATTCACATTTGACTCCAAAATTGGTCTGTTTCCATTTTAAATGTTTTAGGCACCTAAATGACCGTAGTAACGTTGTGATCCTATTTTGATAGATTAATAGCATTCAGAGGCTGTTCAGAAAGGAAAATCTTCGGCCATGTAATAAGGAGCACGCGCGGTCAGCCTATAGGTAGAATACAGCTTCCTTTCCTTAAAGATTGAGTTGGATTGCATAAATACATGTTGATTAGAATGAATTGGGAGTGGGTGTCGTGTTATTCTTATTTCCCTTTTTAGATACCATATTTTAGGAGTGATTGACTTTGTTTTGGGTTTAGTACCATACTAGTTAGGGTTTATATGTGTTGTTGCATGTTGTTGTGTATTAAGTATGTTGTTACTTGTTGTATTGAGCATGATATGACCTTAGTCTAGGATAGACTAGTGTTTCCTTAGACTCGCGAGCTTTATAGCCTTATTTCATCTCTGACGTTATTTTGGATGGACAAGATCTTTGTAGACTGGAATAGCAGACTTGAGTTTAATAGTATGAGCCTTAGTTTAGATGATTTCGCAGCTTTGTAGACATTCTATCTTCTCTCCCTATTTCAGTGACTCTGATGCGTTACTGGAGGTTTTTTCTTTTGTGGCAACTTGGGATTGAATTGTTCTAGGCTTGAAGGCTTCTGTGAATTCTTGTGGGTGGACGTCATTCCATGGTATCTCAGTTCTAGTATTAAGATCCTCTTTAGAGTCGACACGCCCTTGACTCTCTTTCTAGTTGGGTTAGGAGTTGACTCGATACTGTGGTTATTTCCGGTTTGAGGCTGATGTTTACAGTTTAAGGGCGTTATTTCCAGTTTGAGGCTAATATTTATGTTCAAGGCCGTTATTTCCAATTTGAGGTTGATGCTTTACTGTTCCAGGTTGTTACATCTAGTTAGAGGCTATCACTTTGGGGTTAAAGGCTCGGAGTACATTAGATCTAGATTTGAGAAACTTCACTCTTGTAGTCTTAGTTATTATGTGTACCTGTTTGTCATATGGGGGTCCATTTGAGTTTAATTTAAACTTGCGCACGAGTTTACAATTTGGGCTTTTGGGAGTCTGTTAGGTTTAGTTAAGTTGTACTTAGATTTAGTCGGTATGCTAGTGTGGTTTCTTTTATATCTGCTTGGACCTTTGTTTGTGTCTAGATTCTATCTCTTCATATTGTTTTTATGTTTTTCGCTCAGTCTGCCTATGTTTCCTATTGAGTACCTTTGTTTTGGTACTCATGCTCCACTCTATATCTTTTTCGTGATGCAGGTCCTAGTACCAACTATCAGCGGTGATCATTCATGCCATCTTTTGCAACTTTTGGCATGGGGATCAGAGACAAGGGTGATCACTTGATGTCCTGGATCCTTCTCTCTCCTTTTGTATATATGTTAGCTAGTTTTTTACCTTTGAGACGGATTGTTGTGATCGACTTTTGGGACTTCTACGTTTATATTAGACAGCTCTGTACTCGTGACTAGTAGGTTCTGGGAGGAATTCTATTATATATAGATTTTTGGTTTGCTTCTGTTTCCATCTTATTTTATTGTTTAGTGTTATTATATGTTTAGTAGTACCCTTATATCCTTTACTTGTCGTTCTGGGTATGACTTACCTACTGGTGGGTTATAGTAGGTGTCATCATGATTCGAGGAATCAGGTCATGACAATCATTGAGGATATTTCTCAAAAGATGAACTAGGTCAATGTTAATGGAACACATTGCTAGTGAGAGGTAAATCAAACGTCAGATTTTTTGGCCAAGTAAGCAACAGTTAGTACATAATGAAGTACTGATTTATCTCTCATTCAACAAACTTTCTAAAGGTGCAGAAGGACCTTTCCACTTGGATAAATGTCAGTTGTCTGATATCAGAACCAATCTTAATAAGTTAAAATATTTCGTGAGTTGAGCATTTCATACTTTGTTTTGCCACAACATATATTTTGTTAGAATTCTCCTGTTTTTTGTGTAAGGATTAATTCTATCATTTTGTTATGAAGAAAAGAGTCACTTCGATGAAGTAAAATATAATAAGTAATTTGATTCGTAATTAGAACTATTCAAAATTTGTGTGGAAATATTAAATTGCCTATTGTGTTTCTTCATTTATCTAGAAAATTAGGGGGTTTTATTCATCTAATGAAGTAGGTTCTGGAGTAAATCTAAGAATTTAGAAGTTATACAATAACTTTGTATTTATTATAATGGTTAAAGTTGTTGCAATAATTGCAATAACTACTAAAGTTGTTGCAACAGTTGCAAAAACTACTAATTGTTGTTGCAAAATTTCAAAGAGGAGTTTCTATAAGCTAAAGCCCAAGAAACACAAAGAAACCATAAGCCCAAAAGCCTAAACCTATAAAACCATAAAAAATCTTAACATAAAAAATCCAAAGACCTAAACCCTAAATACCTAGATAAAACAATTAACCTAAATCCCTAAACCTAAGAAAACCCTAAAATCCAAAACCCCAAATCCTAAACCTAAAACCCTAAGAAACGCTAAACACTAAACCTTAACAAACCCTAAATCCGATAAACCCTCAAATAAACCCTAAAACTTATTTAAAACCCCTATAAAACCCTAAGATCTAATCCCTAAGTCCTAAAAATCCGTAAACCCTAAACAAAAAAAAGCCTATACCCTTAACCCTAAACCCTAAAAAACCCTAAGAAACACTTAACCCTTAAAGCCCCTAAAAACACACAAAAACCACTAAACCTAAAACACTCTAAACCCTTTAACGACCTAAATTTTATATGCTAAAATCCCCTAAAAACACACAAAAAAAAAAAAAAAAACCCTAAGACCTAAATCTTAAACCAATAAAACCTTAACAAACATTAACTTAAAAAAACCAAAGCCCTAAACCCAAAAAACCTAGATATAACCCTTAACCTAAAATCCTAAACCCTAACCTAAAACACTAAATCCTAAAACACTAAGAAACCCTAAGCCCTAAGCCTTAAGAAACTGTAAATCCTATAAACCTTAAAATAAACCGTAAATCCTATAAACGCTAAAATAAACCCTAAATCCCATTAAAAACCCCTACGAAACCCTAAGATCTAAACCCTTAATCCAAGAAATCTGTAAAGCCTAAACCTAAAAAACACAAAAAAAAAATCCTAAGTCCTAAACCCTAAACCGTAATAAACCCTAAAAAACACTTAACCCTTAAAAACCCTAAAAACCCAAAAATTCCTAAATATGAAAAACTCTAAACTCTAAACCCTATAAAGCCCTAAATCATATATGCTATACACTACAAAAATACAAAAAAAATCCCTATGCCCTAAACCCTAAACCTATAAAACCCTTAAAACCTTAACCTAAAAAACCCAAAGCCTTGAACCCTAAAACCTAGATAAAACCCTTAACCTAAAACCCAAAACCTAAAAAAACCCTAATCCCTAACCCACAACTCTAAATCCTAATCCTACAACCTAAGAAACCCTAAAGCCTAAACCTTAAGAAATCCTAAAAATCATCTAAAACCCCTACAAAACCCTAAGCTCTAAATCCGAAATCCTAAAAATACGTAAACCCTAAAACTAAAAAACACACACTAAAAAAAACCTAAGCCCTAAACCCTAAAAAATCCTAAGAAACACTTTACCCTTAAAAACCCTAAAGCTTAAGAAACCCTAAATCCTATAAACCCTAATATAAACCCTAAAATCCATTTAAAACCCCGACAAAACTCTAAGCTTAAAACCCCAAATCCTAAAAATCCGTAAACCCTAAACCTAAAAAACCCCAAAAAAAAAAACAACCCAAAGCCCTAAACCCTAAGCCTTAAGAAACACATAACCATTAAAAACCCTAAAAACCCCAAAAACAGCTAAACCTAAAAAACTATAAGCTCTAAACCCTATAAAGACCTAAATCGTATATGCTAAAGCCCAAAAAGCACAAAAAATTCCAAAGCCCTAATACCTAAACCTATAAAACCATAAAAAATCTTAACCTAAAAGACCCAAAGCCCTAAACCCTAAAAACCTAGATAACACCCTTATCCTAAATCCCTAAACCTAAATAAACCCTAAGCCCTAAACCCTAAATCCTAAATCTAAACTCTAAGAAACCCTAAACCCTAAACCTTAACAAACCCTAAATCCTATAAACCCTAAAATAAACGCTAAAAACCATTTAAGACCCATACAAAACCCTAAGCTCTAAACACTAAATCCTAAATATCCATAAACCCCAAACTGAAAAAGACAAAAAAAACAAAAAAGAAAAAAAATAACTAAGCCCTAAACCCTAACAAACACTTAACCCTTGAAACCCCTAAAAACACAAAAAAGTCTAAACCTAAAAAACTCTAAACCCTATAAATCCCTAAATTGTATATGATATACCCTAAAAAACACAAAAAGAACCCTAAGACCTAAATCCTAAACTTATAAAACAGTAAAAAACCTTAACCTAAAAAACCCAAAATCCTAAACCCTAAAACCTAGATAAAACTCTTAACGTAAAACCCAAAACCTCAAAAAAAAAAAGAACTAAACCCTAACCCCTAACCTCAAACCCTAAATCCTAAACCAAAAACCCTCAGAAATCCTAAACCATAAACCTTAAGAAACCCTAAAAACTATTTCATACCCCTACAAAACCCTAAGCTCTAAACCCTAAATCCTGAAAATCCATACACCCTAAACCTTAAAAACACACAAAAAAAAAACATAAGCCCTAAACCTTAAACCCTAAGAAACAGCTAGTCCTTAAAAACACTAAGAAAACCCAATAACCCCTAAACCTAAAAAAAACTCTAAGCTTTAAACCCTATTAAGCCCTAAATTGTATATGCTAAATCCTATAAAACACAAAAAAGCCTAACCTTAAACCTATAAAACCCTAATAAACCTAGATAAATTCATTAACCTAAAACTCTAAACCTAAAGAATTCCTAAGAACTTAACACTAAACCCTAACCTTAAACCCTAAAAACACAAAAAAAAAAACCCCTAAACCCTAACAAACCCATACGAAACACTTCACCCTTCAAAACACTAGAAATTCAACAAACCCCTAAACCTAAAAATCTCTAAGCTCTAAACCCTATAAAGCCCTAATTCGTATATGCAAAACCCTAAGCCTTACACCTAAACCTATAAAACCCTAAAAAACCATAAATTAAAAAACCCAAAGCCCTTCAACCTAAATACCTAGATAAAGCTCTTAACCTAAGACCCTAAACCAAAAAAAAACCCCTAAACCCTAACTTAAAACCCAAAAATCCTAACTAACCCTAAACCCTAAAGCTTAAGAAACCCTAAATCCTATAAACCGTAAAATAAACCCTAAAATCTATTTACAACCACGACAAAACTCTAAGCTTAAAATCCCAAATCCTAAAAATCCACAAACCTTAGACCTACAAAATAAAAAAAAGAAAAAAAAAACCCTAAACCTTAAGAAACACATAACCATTAAAAATCCTAAAAAACACAGAACACTTAAACCTAAAAAACTATAAGCTCTAAACCCTATAAAGACCTAAATCGTATATGCTAAAGCCCAAAAAGCACAAAAAATTACTAAGCCCTAAACCCTAAACCTATAAAACCATAAAAAATCTTAACCTAAAAAACCCAAAGCCCGAAACCCTAAAAACCTAGTTAAAACTCTTAACCTAAATCCCTAAACCTAAATAAACCCTAAGCCCTAAACCCTGAATCCTAAATCTAAACTCTAAGAAACCCAAAACCTTAACAAACCCTAAATCCAATAAACCCTTAAACCCATTTAAAATCCACACAAAACCCTAAGCTCTAAACACTAAATCCAAAAAATCCATAAACCCCAAACTGAAAAAAGACAAAAAAAAAAAAAAAAAAAACTAAGCCCTAAACCCTTAAAAAAAACAAAAAAAAAAAAACCCTAAGACCTAAATCCTAAACTTATGAAACAGTAAAAAACCTTAACCTAAAAAACCCAAAGCCCTAAACCCTAAAACCTAGATAAAACCCTTAACGTAAAACCTTAAACCTCAAAAAAAAATAAAAATAAACCCTAAACCCTAACCTAAAACCCTAAATCCTAAACCTAAAATCCTATGAAATCTTAAATCCTAAACCTTAAGAAACTGTATATCCAATAAACCCTAAAATAAACCCTTAAAACTATTTAATACACTACAAAGCCCTATTCTTTAAACCCTAAATCCATAAAACCCATAAACCCTAAACCTTAAAAACACAACAAAAAAAAAACCCTAAGAACTAAGCCCTAAACCTATAAAACCATAAAAATATTAACCTAAAAAACCCAAAGCCCTAAAACCTAAAAAATAGATAAAAACCCTTAACCTAAATCCCCAGACCTAATAAAACACTAAGCCCTAACCCCACAACACTAACCTAAAACCCTAAATCCTAATCCTAAAACCCTAAGAAACCCTAAACCCAAAATCCTAAACCTTAAACAACCATAAATCCCATAAACCCTAAAATAAACCCTAAAAACCATTTTAAACCCCTATAAAACCCTAATCTCTAAATCGTAATCGTAAAAATCCGTAAACCCCAAACTGAAAAAACTTATAAAACCCTAAGCCCTAAACCCTAAACTGTAAAAACCTAGATAAAACCCTTAACCTAAATCCCTAAACCTAAAAAAACCCTAATCCCTAAACCATAAACCCTAACCTAAAACCTTAAATCCTAAATCGAAAACCCTAAGACACCCTAAACCCTAAACCTTAAGAAACCCTAAAACCCATTTAAACCCCTACAAAACCCTAAGTTCTAATCCCTAAGTCCTAAAAATCTGTAAACCTTGAACAGAAATAATACAAAAAAGCCTAAGCCCTAAACCCTAAACCCTAAAAAACACTTAACCCTTAAAATCCCTAAAAAACACAAAAAGCCCTAAACCCACAAAAAGCCCTAAACCCAAAAAACTCTAAACCATATAAAGCCCTAAATTGTATATTCTAATCCCTAAAAAACACACACAAAAAAAAAAAAAAAAAAAAAACCTAAGTCTTAAACCCTAAACCTATAAAATCTAAGCTCTAAACCCTATAAAGCCCTAAACCGTATATGCTTAACCCAAAAATAAAAAAATAAAAAAATAAAAAAAGCCCATGCCCTAAACCCTAAACCTATAAAACCCTAGAAAACATTAACATAAAAAACACGGAGCCCTAAACCCTAAAAACCTAGATAAAACCCTCAAGCTAAAACCCTAAACCTAAAAAAACCCTAAGCCCAAAATCCTAAACCCTAACCTAAAACTCTAAATCCTAAACCTCAAACCCTAAACCCTAAACCTTAAGAAAACCTAAATCCTTTAAACCATAAAATAAACCCTAAAACCCATTGACAACCCCTACAAAACCCTAAGCTCTAAAACCTAAAAATCCGTAAACCTAAACCCCAAAACTCACAAACCCCAAAACCTAAAAAACTCTAAGCTCTAAACCTTGTAAAGCCTTAATCGTATAGGCAAAAATCTAAAAAATACAAAAAACCCTAAGCCTTAAACCTATAAACCCTAAAATACCTTAACCCTAAAAACCTAAAGCACTAAACTCTAAAAACCTAGATAAAACCCCTAACCTAAAACCCTAAGCCAAAAAATAACCCTATACCCTAACCAAAAACCCTAAATCCTAAACCTAAAACCCTAAGAAACCCTAAACCCTAAACCTTAAGAAACCTTAATGCTATAAACCCTAAAATAAACACTAAAACCCATTTTTAACCCCTACAAAACCCTAAGGTTGAAACCTTAAATCCAAGAAATTTGTAAACCCTGTACCTATAAAACATTAAAAAAACTCCAAGCCCTAAACCCTAAACCCTAAGTAACACTTAACCATTGAAAACCTTAAACAACTCCTAAACCTAAAAAACTCTAAGCTCTAAACCCTGTAAAGCCCTAAATCATATAAGCTAAAGCCCAAGAAACACAAAAAAACCATAACCCTAAACCTACAAAACCATAAAAAATCTTAACATAAAGAACCCAAAGACCTAAACCCTAAATACCTAGATAAAACAATTAACCTAAATCCCTAAGCCTAATAAAACCCTAAGCCCTAAACCCTAAACCCTAACCTAAAACCCCAAATCCTAAACCTAAAACCCTAAGAAACCCTAAGTAATAAACCTTAACAAACCCCAAATCTGATAAATCAAATAAACCCTAAAACCTATTTAAAAGCCCAATAAAACCATAAGCTCAAATCCCTAAGCCCTAAAAATCCGTAAACCTAAACTAAAATAACACAAAAAAAAGTCTATGCCCTTAACCCTAAACCCTAAAAAACCCTAAGAAACACTTAACCCTTAAAACCCCTAAAAACACACAAAAACCACTAAACCTAAAAAACTCTAAACCTTTTAAAGCCCTAAATTTTATATGCTAAACCCTAAAAACAAAACAAAAAAACCCTAAGAGCTAAATCCTAAACCTATAAAACACTAAAAAACATTAACCTAAATAACCCAAAGCCCTAAACCCAAAAAACCAAGATATAACTAAACCCTAACCTAAAACCCTAAATCCTTAACACTAAGAAACCATAAATCCTAAGCCTTAAGAAACCCTAAATCCTATAAACCTTAAAATAAACCCTAAACTAAACCCTAAATCCCATTTAAAATCCCTACAAAACCCTAAGATCTAAACCCTTAATCCTATAAATCTGTAAAGCCTAAACCTAAAAAAAAAAAAAAAAAAAAAAAAAAAAAAAAAAAAACAAAGCCCTAAACCCTAAACCACCCTGACAAACACTTAACCCTTGAAAACCCTAAAAACCCGAAAAGCCCTAAATCTGAAAAACACTAAACTCTAAACCCTATAATGCCCTAAATTATTTATGCTAAAACCTAAAAAATACAAAAAAAAAAAAAAAACCTTATGCCCTGAAGCCTAAACCTATAAAACCCTAAAAACCCAAAGCCTTAAACACTAAAACCTAGATAAAAACCTTAACCTAAAACTCTACACCTAAAAAAACCATAAGCCCTAACCCACAACACTAAATCCTAAACCTTCGACTTAAGAATCCTAAAAAACCCAAAAACCCTAAACCTAAAAAACTCTAAGCTCTAAACCCTATTAAGCCCTAAAACGTATATGCTAAACCCTGAAAAATACAAAAAAAAAAAAAAAACCAAAGCCCTAAACGTTAAACCTATGAAACCCTAAAAACCCTAAGCCTAATAAACCCAAACCCATAAACATTAAAAACCTAGATAAAACCCTTAACCTAAAACCCTAAACCTAAAAAATCCTAAGACCTAAACCGTAAACCCTAATTCCAAACCTAAAACCCTAAATCCTAAACCCAAAACCCTAAGAAACCCTAAACCCTAAACCTTAAGAAACCCTTAATCCTATAAACCCAAAAATAAAACCTAAAACCATTTAAAACACCTATAAAACCTAAGCTCTAAATTGTAAATCATAAAAATCCATAAACCCTAAACTTAACAAACACAAAAAACCCTAAGCCCTAAGCCTTAAACCCTAAAAAACCCTAAGAGACACTTAATCATTAAAAACACCAAAAATCCCTAAACCTTAAAAACTCTAAGCTCTAAACCTTATAAAGCCCTTAATCGTATATGCTTTACTAACAAAAAAAAACCCTAAGCCCTAAACCTTAAACCTATAAAACACTAAAAACCTTAACCCAAAAAAACCAAACCCCTACTAAAAACCTAGATAAAACCCTTAAACAAAAACCCTAAACCTACAAAAACCCGTAGCCTGAAACCCTAAACCCTAACCAAAACCCCTAAATCCTTGACCTAAATACATAAGAAACCCTAAACCTTAAGAAACCTTAAATCCTATGAACCCTAAAATAAAACATAAAAACCATTTAACACTCCTACAAAACCATAAGCTCTTAACCCTAAATCCTAAAAAAATCAATAAACCCTAAACAAAAAGAACACTAAACCCTAAAATACCCTAAGAAACACTTAACCCTTCAAAGACCTAAAACCCCAAAAAACCCCTAAACCTAAAAAACTCTAAGCTCTAAATACTATAAAGCCCTAAATCGTATATGTTAAATCCTAAAAAAAAAACACTAAGCCCTAAAACCTAATAACCTAGATAAAACCCTTAACTAAAAACCCTAAACCCTAACCCTAAAAATACCCTAAGAAACACTTAACCCTTCAAAGCACTATAATTTCCAAAAACCACTAAACCTAAAAAACTCTAAGCTCTAAACCCTATAAAGCCCTAAACCGTATATGCTAAACCCTAAAAAACACAAAAAACCAGTTAACATAAACAAACTCTAAGCTCTACCCAACAAAGCCCTAAACCGTATATGCTAAGCGCTAAAAAAACACAAAAAATACTAAGCGTTAATCTTGTAAAACTCTAAAATACCTTAACCTAAAAACCCAAAGTCGTAAACCCTAAAAACCGAGATAAAACCCTAAACCCTAACCCAAAACCCTAAATTCTAAACCTAAAACCCTAAGAAACCCTAAACCCTAAACCTTATGAAACCCTAAATCCAATAAACCCTAAAAACCATTTAAAATCCTAGAACACCCTAAGTTCAAAATCCTAAACCCTAAAAATCCATAAACCATAAACATAAAAAACATTAAAAAAAAAATCCTAAGCCTAAACCCTAAAAACTAGATAAAACCCTTAACGTAAAACCCTAAACCTCAAAAAAAAAAAAAAACTAAATCCTAAACCCTAACCTAAAACCCTAAATCCTAAACCAAAAACCCTAAGAAATCCTAAACCATAAACCTTAAGAAACCCTAAAAACTATTTCATACCCCTACAAAACCCTAAGCTCTAAACCCTAAATCCTAAAAATTTGTAAACCCTAAACCTTAAAAACACAAAAAAAAACCCTAAGCCCTAAACCTTAAACCCTAAGAAACAGTTAGTCCTTAAAAACGCTAAGAAAACCCAAAAACCCCTAAACCTAAAAAAACTCTTAGCTTTAAACCCTATTAACCCCTAAATTGTATATGCTAAACCCTATAAAACACAAAAAACCCTAACCCTTAACTCTAAACCTATAAAACCCTAAAAACCCTAGATAAATTCATTAACCTAAAACCCTAAACCTAAAGATTTCCTAAGCACATAACACTAAACCCTCACTTTAAACCCTAAAAACACAAAAAAAAAAAAAAAAAAACTAAGCCCTAAACCCTAAACCCTAAACCCTAAAAAACCCCTAAGAAACACTTCACCCTTCAAAACACTAGAAGTCCAAAAAACCCCTAAACCTAAAAAACTCTAAGCTCTGAACCGTATAAAGCCCTAAATCGTATATGCAAAACCCTAAGCCCTACACCTAAACCTATAAAACCCTAAAAAAGCATGAATTAAAAAACCCAAAGCCCTTAAACCTAAATACCTAGATAAAGCTCTTAACCTAAGTCCCTAAACCAAAAAAAAAACCCAAACCCTAACTTAAAACCCAAAATCCTAAACCTAAAACCCTAAGAAACCCTAAACCCTAAATCTTAAGAAACCCTAGATCCTATAAACCCTAAAATAAACCCTAAAATCCATTTAAAACCCTGACAAAACTCTAAGCTTAAAACCCTAAATCCTAAAAATCAGTAAACCCTAAACCTAAAAAACACAAAAAAAAAAAACCAAAAGCCCTAAACCCTAAGCCTTAAGAAACACATAACCATTAAAAACTCAAAAACACCAAAACCTAAAAAACTATAAGCTCTAAACCCTATAAAAACCTAAAATTGTATATGCTAAAGCCCAAAAAGCACAAAAAATCCCTAATCCCTAAATCCTAAACCTATAAAACCATAAAAAATCTTAACGCAAAAAACCCAAAGCCCTAAACCCTAAAAACCTAGATAAAACCCTCAACCTAAATCCATAAACCTAAATAAACCCTAAGCCCTAAACCCTAAATCCTAAATCTAAACTCTAAGAAACCCTAAACCCTAAACCTTGACAAACCCTAAATCCTAAATCCCTAAACCTAAATAAACCCTAAGCCCTAAACCCTAAATCCTAAATCTAAACACTAAGAAACCCTAAACCCTAAACCTTGACAAACCCTAAATCCTATAAACCCTAAAATAAAACCTAACAACCATTTAAAACCCATACAAAACCCTAAGCTCTAAATACTAAATCCTAAAAATCTATAAACCCTAAAATGAGAAAGAAAAAAAAAAAAAAACCTAAGCCCTAAACCGTAAACCCTAAGAAACACTTAACCCTTAAAACCCCTAAAAACACAAAAACCTAAACCTAAACAACTCTAAAACCTATAAATCCCTAAATTGTATATGATATACCCTAAAAAACACAAAAAAAAAAAAAACCCTAAGACCTAAATCCTAAACTTATGAAACAGTAAAAAACCATCACCTAAAAAACCCAAAGCCCTAAACACTAAAACCTAGATAAAACCCTTAACGTAAAACCCTAAACCTAAAAAAAAAACTAAACCCTAACCCCTAACCTAAAACCCTAAATCCTAAACCTAAAACCCTAAGAAATCCTGACTCCTAAACCTTAAGAAACCGTATATCCAATAAACCCTAAGAAATCCTAAATCCTAAACCTTAAGAAACCGTATATCCATTAAACCCTAAAATAATTCCTAAAAGCTATTTAATGCCCCTACAAAACCCTATGCTTTAAACCCTAAATCCATAAAACGCATAAACCGTAAACCTAAAAAACACAAAAAAAACCCTAAGCCCTAAACCTATAAAACCATAAAAATCTTAACCTAAAAACCCAAAGCCCTAAAACCTAAAAAATAGATAAAATCCTTAACCTAAATCCCTAAACCTAATAAAACACTAAGCCCTAAACCCACAACACTAACCTAAAACCCTAAATCCTAAACCTAAAACCCTAGGAAACCCTAAAACCTAAATTCTAAACCTTAACAAACCCTAAAATAAACCCTAAAAACCATTTAAAACCCTTATATAACCCTAATCTCTAAATTGTAATCCTAAAAATCCGTAAACCCCAAACTGAAAAAACTTATAAAACCCTAAGCCCTAAACCCTAAACCCTAAAAACCTAGATAAAACCCTTAACCTAAATCCCTAAACCTAAAAAAACCCTAAAAAACTCAAAAACTCTTAAACCTAAAAAACTCTAAGCTCTAAACCTTGTAAAGCCCTAATCATATATGCAAAACACTAAAAAAATACAAAAAACCCTAAGCCCTAAACCTATAAAACATTAAAAAACCTTAACCCTAAAAACCTAAAGCCTTAAACCCTAAAAACCTAGATAAAACCCTTAACCAAAAACCCTATGCCTAAAAATATACCTATAATCTCACCAAAAACCCTAAATCCTAAACCTAAAATCCTAAGAAACCCTAAACCCTAAACCTTAAGAAACCCTAAATCTTGTAAACTGTAAAATAAACACTAAAAACCATTTGTAACCCCTACAAAACCATAAGCTTGAAACCTTAAATCCTAAAAATCCGTAAACCCTATACCTAAAAAACATTAAAAAAAATGTCTAAGCCCTAAACCCTAAGCCCTAAGTAACACTTAACCAGTAAAAATCCTAAAAAACTCCTAAACCTAAAAAACTCTAAGCTCTAAACCCTATAAAGCCCTAAATCATATAAGCTAAAGCCCAAGAAACACAAAAAAACCATAAGCCCAAAACCCTAAACCTATAAAACCACAAAAAATCATAACATAAAAAACCCAAGGACCTAAACCCTAAATACAGAGATAAAAGAATTAACCTAAATCCCTAAACCTAAGAAAACCCTAAAATCCTAAATCTAAAACCCTAAGAAACCCTAAACACTAAACCTTAACAAACCCTAAATCTGATAAACCCTCAAATAAACCCTAAAACTTATTTAAAACCCTAAGCTCTAATCCCTAAGTCCTAAAAATCTGTAAACCCTAAACAAAAATAACACACACACAAAAAAAAACCTATGCCCTTAACCCTAAACTCGAAAAAACCCTAAAAACACTTAACCCTTAAAACCACTAAAAACACACAAAAACCACTAAAACTAAAAAATTCTAAACCCTTTAAAGCCCTAAATTTTATATGCTAAACCCTAAAAACACAAAAAAAAAAAAAAAAAAACCCGTAAGACCTAAATCCTAAACCAATAAAACCCTAACAAACATTAACCTAAAAAACCAAAAGCTCTAAACCCAAAAAACCTAGATATAACCCTTAACCTAAAACCCTAAACCTAAAATTACCCTAAACCCTCACCTAAAACCCTAAATCCTAAAACACTAAGAAGTCCTAAACCCTATGCCTTAAGAAACTCTACATCCTATAAACCTTAAAATAAACCCTAAATCCTATAAACCCTAAATCCGATTTAAAACCCCTAAAAAACCCTAAGATCTAAACCCTTAATCCTAGAAATCTGTAAAGCCTAAACCTAAAAAACACAAAAAAAAACCCTAAGCCCTAAACCCTAAAAAACCCTAAGCAACACTTAACCCTTAAAAACCCTAAAAATCCAGAAAGTCCTAAATATGAAAAACTCTAAACTCTAAACCCTATAAAGCCCTAAATCATATATGCTAAACCCTAAAAAAATAAAAAATAAAAAAACCCTATGCCCTAAACCCTAAACCTATAAAACCCTTAAAACCTTACCCTAAAAAACCCAAAGCCTTGAACCCTAAAACCTAGATAAAACCCTTAACCTAAAACCCTAAACCTAAAAAAACCCTAATCCCTAACCCACAACTCTAAATCCTAAACCTACGACCTAAGAAACCCTAAACCCTAAACCTTAAGAAATCCTAAAAATCATCTAAAACCCCTACAAAACCCTAAGCTCTAAATTCGAAATCCTAAAAATACGTAAACCCCAAACCTAAAAAACACAAAAAAAAACATCTTATGCCCTAAACCCTAAAAAACCCTAAGAAACACTTTACCCTTAAAAACCCTAAAAAACCCAAAAACCCCTAATCCTAAAAAACTCTAAGCTCTAAACCCTATTAAGCCCTAAAACGTATATGCTAAACCCTAAAAAAAAAAACCCAAAGCACTAAACGTTAAACATATAAAATCCTAAAAACCCTAACCCTAATAAACCCAAACCCATAAACCTTAAAAACCTAGATAAAACCCTTAACCTAAAACCCTAAGACCTAAACCCTAAACCCTAAGTCCAAACCTAAAACCCTAAATCCTAAAACCAAAACCCTAAGAAACCCTAAACCCTAAAACTTAAGAAACCCTTAATCCTATAAACCCAAAAATAAAACCAAAAACCATTCAAAACCCCTATAAAACCTAGGGTCTAAATCGTAAATCATAAAAATCCATAATCCCTAAACTTAACAAACACAAAAAACCCTAAGCCCTAAGCTCTAAAACCTAAAAAACACTAAGAGACACTTAACCATTAAAAACACCAAAAATACCTAAACCCAAAAAACTATAAGTTCCAAACGCTATAAATCCCTAAATCATATATGCTAAACCCTAAAAACACACTAAAAAAAAAACCCTCAGCCTTAAACCCTAAAAAATCCAAAACCTTAAACCCTAAAAAACTAGATGAAACACTTTACATAAAACCCTAAACCAAAAAAAACCCTATGGCGTAAACCATAAACCTTAACCTATAAACCTAAATCCTAAACCTAAAACCCAAAACCCTAAACTATAAGAAAACCTAAATCCTATAAACACTAAAATAAACCCTAACAACCATTGAAAACCCCTACAAAACCCAAAGCTATAAATCCTAAATCCTAAAAATCCATAAACCCTAAACCTAACAAACACAACAAAAAACCCTAAGAAATGCTTAAAACTTAAAACCCAAAAAAAACCCAAAACTCTAAGCTCTAAACCCTATAAAGACCTATCATATATGCTAAATCCTAAAAATCACAAAAAGAAACCTTAAGTACTAAACCCTAAACCAATAAAACCCTAAAAAACATTAACCTCAAAAAACCAAAGCCCTAAACCCTAAAAACCAAGATAAAACCCTTAATCTAAAATCCTAAACCTTAAAAAACTCTAACCCTAATCTAAAACCCTAAACTTTAAGAAACCCTAAATCCAATAAACCATAAAATAAACCCTAAAACCCATTTCAAACCCCTACAAAACCCTAAGCTCTTAACCCTAAATCCAAAAAATCCATAAACCCTAAACCTAAAAAACACAAAAAACTCTAAGCCCTAAAACCCAAAAAACCCTAAGAGACACTTAACCCTTCAAAACCCTAAAATCCCCAAAAACCCTTAAATCTAAAAAAATCTATGCTCTGAACCCTATAAATCCCTAAATCGTATATTCTAAACCCCAAAAAACACCAAAAAAAACTAAGCACTAAATCCTTAAACTATAAAACCCTGAAAAACGTTAACCCAAAAATCCCAAAGCCTTAAACCCTAAAAACCTAAATAAAACTGTTAACCTAAAACCCTAAACCTACAAAAACCCTAACCTAAAACCCAAAATCCTAAACCGAAAACCCTACAAAACCCTAAACCCTAAACCTTAAGAAACCCTAAATCCTAAACCTTAGCAAACCCTTAATCTCATAAACCCTAAAATAAACACAAAAACCCATTTAAAACCCCTACAAAACCCTAATCTCTAAACTGTAATTGTAGAAACCTGTAAACTCCAAACTGAAAAAACTTATAAAACCCTAAGCCCTAAACGCTAAACACTAATAACCTAGATAAAACCCTTAGGCCTAAACCTTAAACCCTAAGAAACAGTTAGCCCTTAAAACCCTTAAAAAATCCAAAAAACCCTAAACCTAGAAAACTCTAAGCTCTAAACCTTATAAAGCCCTAAATCGTATATGTTATACCCTAATAACACAAAAAAAAAAAAAAACCCTAAGCCCAAAACCTTAAACCTATAAAACAATAAAAATCCTTAACCCAAAATAAACCAAAGCCCTAGACCCTAAAAACCTAGATAAAACCCTTAACCTAAAACCCTAAACCTACAAAAACCCTAAGCCCTAAGCCCTAAGCCCTAAACCCTAACCAAAACCCCTAAATCCTTAACCTAAATCCATAAGAAACCCTATACCTTAAGAAACCTTAAATCCTATGAACCCTAAAATAAAACATAAAAATCATTTAACACTCCTACAAAACCCTAAGCTCTTAACCCTAAATCCTAAAAAAATCAATAAACCCTAAACAAAAAAAAACCGTAAGCCCCAAACCCTAAACCCTAAAATACCTGAAGAAACACTTAACCCTTAAAAACCCTAAAAACCCCAAAAACCCCTAAACCTAAAAAACTCTAAGCTCTAAATACTATAAAGCGCTAAATCGTATATGTTAAATCCTAAAAAAACAAAAAAAAAAGCACTAAGCCCTAAACCTAGATAAAACCATTAAATTAAACCCTAAACCCTAACCCTAAATATACCCTCAGAAATACTTAACCCTTAAAAGCCCTATAAACCCCAAAAACCACTAAACCTAAAAAACTATAAGCTCTAAACCCTATAAAGCCCTAAACCGTATATGCTAAACCCTAAAAAACACAAAAAAACTCTAAGCCCAAAACCTAAAAAACCCAAAGCCCTAAACCCTAAAAACCTAGATAAAACCATTAACCTAAATCCCTAAACCTAAAAAAACACTAAGTCCTAAACCCTAAAGCCTAAACCCTAAATCCATAATCTAAATCCTAAACCTTGAACCCTAATAATCATTAAACCCTAAGAAACTCTAAATTCTACAAACCCTATAAAAAATCCTATAAACCATTTAATACCCCTACAAACCCTAAGCTCCAAACCTTAAACCCCAAAAATCCGTAAACCCTAAACATAGAAAACACAACAAAAACCCTAAGCCTTAGACCCTAAACTCTAAAAAACCCTAAGAAACACTTAACACTTCAAAACACAAAAAACCTTAACCTAACAAAACACAAAGCTCTAAACCCTATTAAGCCCTGAATCGTATATGCTAAACCCTAGAAACACAAAAAAAACCTAAGCCCTAAACCTATAAAACCCTAAAAAGCCTAAACCTAAAAAACCTAAAGCACTAAACCATATAAACCTAGATAAAACCCTTAACTTAAAACACTAGACCTTAAAAAACCCTAAGCCTTAAGCCCTAAACCCTAACCTAAAACCCTGAATCCTAAACTTAAAATCCAAAGAAACCCTAAACCCTAAAATCCAAAGAAACCCTAAATCCTATAAACCCTAAACCCCTAACCCTAAAAAAACCCTAAGAAACACTTAACCCTATAAAACCCTAAAAAACCCAAAAAACCCTAAACCTAAATAACTCTAAGCCATAAACCTACAAAACCCTAAAAAAACCTTAACCTAATAACCCAAAGCCCTAAACCCTGAAAACATAGATAAAACCCTTAACCTAAAACCCTAAACCCTAAAAACATAGATAAAACCCTTAACCTAAAGCCCTAAACCCTAAATCCTAAACATAAAACCCTAAACCTTAAGAAACCCTAAAAAAAATAAACCCTAAAAATCATTTAAAACCCCTACAAAACCCTAAACCTAAAAAACTCTAAACCCTATAAATCCCTAAATTGTATATGATATACCCTAAAAAACACAAAAAAAAAACCCTAAGACCTAAATCCTAAACTTATAAAACTGTAAAAAACCTTAACCTAAAAAACCCATAGCCCTAAACCCTAAAACCTAGATGAAACCTTTAACGTAAAACCCTAAACCTAAAAAAAAAAAATAAACCCTAACCCCTAACCTAAAACCCTAAATCCTGAACCTAATCCCTAAGAAATCCTAAATCCTAAACCTTAAGAAACCGTATATCCTATAAAACCTAAAGTAAACCCTAAAAACTATTTAATAGCCCTACAAAACCCTAAGCTCTGATCCCTAAGTCCTAAAGATCTGTAAACCCTAAACTGAAATAACACAAAAAAGCCTAAGCCCTAAACCATACACCCTAAGAAACACTTAACCCTTAAAATCCCTAAAAAACACAAAAACCCCTAAACCCAAAAAACTCTAAACCACATAAAGCCCTAAATTGTATATGCTAAACCCTAAAAAACACAAAAAAAAAAAAAAAAAAAAAAAACTAAGCCTTAAACCCTAAACCTATAAAACCATAAAGAACCTTAACCTAAAAAACCCAAACCCTAAATCCTAAAAACGTAGATAAAACCCTTAACCTAGAACCCTAAACCTAAAAAATCCCTAAACCCTAACCTAATACCCTAAATCCTAAACATAAAACCCTTAGAAATCCTAAATCTAAAAGACTAAAAAACCCTAAACCCTAACCTAATACCCTAAATCCTAAACATAAAACCCTTAGAAATCCTAAAGCAAAAAGACTAAAAAACCCTAAACCCTAAACCTTAAGAAATTTTAAAAACCATTTAAAACCCCTACAAAACCCTAAGCTCTAATCCTTTATTCCTAAAAATCCCTAAACCCTAACCTAAATCCCAAAATCTTAAACCTAAAACCCAAAGAAACCTTAAACCCTAAACCAGAAGAAACCCTAAATCCTATAAACCCTAAAAATCATTTAAAACCCCTACAAAACCCTAAGCTCTTAACCCTAAATTTGAAAAATTCATAAACCCTAAACGTAAAAAACACAAAAAAAAAAAAAAAACACTAAGCCCTAGAACCTAAATAACCCTAAGAAACACTTCACCATTAAAAACCCTAAAAAAAACCTAGAGAACCCTATACCTAAAAAGCTCTAAGCTCTAAACCCTATAAAGCCCTAAATCGTATATATTAAACCCTAAAATATAGAAGAAGAAAAAAAACCCTAAGCCCTAAGCCCTAAACCTATAAAACCTTAAAGAACCTTAACCTAAAAAACCCAAGCCTTGAATCCTAAAAACTTAGATAAAACGCTTGACCTAAAACCCTAAACCAAAAAAACCCTAAACCCTAAACCCCAAATCCTAAACCAAAAACCCTAAGAAACCCTAAATCCTAAACCTTAAGAAACTCTAAATCCTACAAACCCTAAAATGAACTCTAAAAACCATTTAAAACCCCTACAAAACCCTAATATCTAAACCTTAAATTCTAAAAATTCATAAACCCTAAACCTAAAAAACACAAAAAAATCCTAAGCCATGAACCCCAAACCCCAAGAAATCCTAAGAATCGCTTTTCATTTTCTCATATTTTTTCTCTCTCTAAAAATCCCGCTCTACAATTTTACTCTCTAGGAACGGACAAGCAGCAGCTGACCGGAATGGCCACAGAGCCGCCGGGGATGCCGCTCCGACCGCTGGACCAAGACCATCCGACGCGGAATTCCAACAGCTACAAACCCCAGGAGGGCGCTTCATCAGATTCATCCGCCAACTCCTCGAAATTGCGAAGAATTGAAGCGATCCACGTCGCGATTTCGAAAGAGGAGTTGGACTGGGCTCAAAAAATTATGTCCCTAGAGCAATCTGGTTTGATTCGTGTTAATTCAACTGGAAATCAAGAATCTATGTCTAAAGATCTATCTATAGTCCAAAAATCAAGTGATTCTGACTTAAGAATTGAGAGATCCACGATGGAGAAATTTGGAGAAATCGCCGCCAAATCGCCCGGACGCCGCCTTCAATTTCGACCATCTTCGGAGTATAGGAATGAAGTTTCAACGACTGGGGAATGTTCCCCAGGTCAAGGAGTACATCATACTAAAATTTCAGGCCATTCTGACGGTGAAATCGCCGGCGACATAAAATCCGGCAAAGTCACCGGAGCTCCGGTCAACAAGGGCGATGAACTGACTCATCAAACGATGCATTATGATGAGGAGAATCTTCCTAAGGTAAGAGAAACACTAAATCAACAACCCACTAATGTTTACTCGTCTTCTAATTTACAGGATCAAGTCGACATAACGGAGGATGATCACAGCAATGAAGAAATAAGACCAAGACGATCAGTTAGCCTCCCAAAGAGCTTCAACTATGTAAATGACCAAGACAAGGATCACAATCTAAGTCCCAGAGAGGAAGCAAGATCACAAGTCCAAGAAACTTTGATCACCAAAAGGATTAAAGAGTTGCAGACGCAGAGGAACATACAGGCTGCTCAGGAGGCAATACCTCTGCAATTCCAGGCTGCACAATACACTGAAGCTAAGGTAACTGCAGGAACATCGAAGGAGAATCACGACAAAGGGGAGAAGACAATCTGGAGGGTGAAGCAAAATATTACGAACAAAGGAAATGCAGACATACCAGCCAATGGAGTTGATGCCAGCAACAAAGACATGGCAGGTAAATCTGTTAACCTTACCTCAAATGATCATATTCCGGCTAATAGCCATTATGAGATCGAGAGAGGTCAAGAGAATGTGCAGGCTGTTGGAAATGAAATCTCCAGACAGATAGAACAGACTACTGGTATGAGGAATAACATGGGAACTAAGGTGCCCCCTCCTGTCAAAATTTCTTCCAATTTCGATATTTATCGACCTAATCAGCAAAAACTTACCCACAACAGTCCTAAACATAATCAAAGTAAACCAGCTGGGAACAACTTTTCTAATGTCCAAATTCCGGATCTGGCACCTCCCACAGTCACTCAGTCTTTAGCTACTAGACTTCGAGCCAACCAAATCAAAAATGCTACTCCAATGGATATAGTCCCTCCCATCATATCCACTAGACAAGGTTATCCCTCCATTACTTTTCATGAGATTGATTTCATGCAGAAAATGTCCGGAAGATGTAAGTACACTCTTGTGGGCAAATTCACCAATGCTATGCCCAAAATGGAAATAATTAGGAAAAGTTTCATTGCTCAAACTGAACTCACTGGGGGTGTTAAAATTGCTCATTTCAATTCGAGACACATTTATATTGATTTAGATAATAAAGCAGATCATATCTCGGTTTGGACAAAACAAAAAATGTATATTGCTGGACATTTAATGAGGCTGCAGGTGTGGACTCCTACTTTTAAGCCAGCTGAAGAAACCCCCATTGTTCCCATCTGGATCACATTGCCTGAACTCCCCTGGCACTGCTACTATATGGACATTCTTACTCCTTTGCTGTCTCCTGTTGGTAAGGCCCTCTATTTGGACTCTGCAACCATGCAAAAGACCAGGGGTAGTGTGGCAAAAGTAAGAGTTCAA
The DNA here is from genome assembly GCA_035578085.1 of Solanum pinnatisectum. NCBI lineage: Eukaryota > Viridiplantae > Streptophyta > Magnoliopsida > Solanales > Solanaceae > Solanum > Solanum pinnatisectum. The sequence continues at coordinate 19,440,643 of CM069079.1, forward strand.
ATTGTTATCACCAAGGAGAGACCTCAACATGTTTGGATGGGTTTTTCAGAAAAAGACACCCTTCTCTTGGCAAATGGCAAATTATTGAGTTTGAAGATGTGCCCTCCTACTGTCTCTACTGTAAACATCAAGGCCACATCATGGGAGAATGCCCTTTAAAGGAAAGAGATGATGAGATTAAAAAAAGAAAGGAAGGAGAAACCAACAGGAAAATCCAAGAGAAGCAGCAGAACCACAACCCTAGAAGTAATCAGCAGCAAGAGGATAACCAAGGAAAATCTCAACCAAACAGGAACAACAAGGAGAAAGGACCAGCTGAAGAAGATACAACACACAAAGAAGAACAATGGCAAACTCAAACTAAAAAGAGAAACAAGAACCAACAAGAGAAGCAGGACTAAGGTATGAACCAAAATTCTCATTTTCAGGTAATGAATAATGTATCACTCAAGAGCAAAGAGGCAGAGACTGTATGATCACGACTTCGTTGTTATGTTGGAGGAGTCTTGTGATCAGAGCCTCACACCCCCCTCCCCTGTTGCTGATATTATTGAACATCATAATGGTGTTGAATCCCCGCCCTCAGAACCCCTTATTTATATGCCGTGATGAAGCCGTTGGAGGAGGTTGGTCAGAAGGAGAGAACCACTAACTTGCAGTGAAGGGGGAACATGTGGGGAGGGTTGGGTCTCAAACTCCTGCTACCACTATAAGCACCGCTCAACAATAGCAAAACAAAATCACCAAGGCAAAGGAAGGTACTCCATGTACAGTCACCAAAGATGGGCATAATCACCCAAGGTTCTATGGCAAAGGATATGGGTAACAAGGCAAGCTCCAGTAAGCAAGTGTGACTCCAAAAAGTAAGAACAAACCCAAGAAAAAAAGAGGGAAGCAATCAAGAGGAAACAGCCGAGCAAATCCAAAGAAGAATGTAAACAGATGGAAAGTCTTGAGAAGGAAAATTCTTGTAAAAAATTCATCATGGTGGAGCAAGCTATGGATGTTATTCCACTTAAGGCTCAATACAATTCTCCTACTCCTGGAAAACCCCCTGATCAGACTAAGGTAACCATAAGAGATGAGTATGAAGTGGAGATCTCTGAAGATGAAATAGAGGAAGACAAGGCACCTGAAAATGACCAGGAGGATGATGAAGATACTTGCCAAATGCTGATCAATGCCTTTAGCCCCAACAAAGATCTTGATCTTTAAAAGGAAGTGCTTCAGGTTACCAACAATCAGGGACTCTCTCCCAGAGGTATACACCTTGATAGACTTCCCCTCAAAAAACCTTCAACAACCATTCCTGTCACTGCAGGAAGACCAAATACAAGATTGTTTGCCTCTAAATCTTCTCAATGATTAGTACAATCATATGGAATGCTAGAGGTATCAATACCCAAGGTGTTATTCAAAGACTCAAAAATCTCAAAAATATTCACTATGTGTCTATGATTGCCATCCTGGAACCCTTCTCAGACAATGCACATATAAATATAGTTAAAAGTATGCTTGCCATGGATCATGCAGCTGGTAACCCCAATGGGAAAATCTGGCTTTTTTGGACCAATGATACTACTTGTAAGGTGTTAGAAACTGATGAGCAGCAGATTACTTGTGAAATCAATCATACAGCAATTCCTGAAACCTACATCAAGACCTTTGTGTATGCCAAATGCAAGGAATATCTTAGGAAGCCTCTATGGGACAGACTACTCCATTTTGCTGACACTAGAAATGCCACTCCTTGGTGCACTGTTGGGGACTTTAGTGTTATTACTGATACAGATGAAAAACTCGGAGGTAACATTTACAACATGAGGAAAAGCATGGACTTCATTGGTATTATTGAAGCCTGTGGACTCACGGACCTGGGGTTCAATGGACCTAGATTTACCTGGTCAAACCAAAGAGGTATCAACTTCGTAACTGAAAAGGTCGGACAGTGGCTATGGTCAATGATACATGGCTGCATATGCCTCATACCACTATTACTCATCTCCTTCCGTGGGTTCCGATCATTGCCCACTTCTTATGGAAATGAATTCAAGGCCGATAATCACATTAAATATTTCAGATTTCTTAATTGTTCGACCAAGCTTCTTTTGAGGAAATCTGTGCAGAGGTCGGAAGAGGCCCATAGATGGTAATCCTATGTGGACCTTTCACTGTAAAAATGAAGAGACTAGCCTCTACTCTCGTGTTTGGTCCAAAATACGCTTTGGAGATATCTATGCAAAGGTTAAGGAGTTTGAGGAAAGAGTCGAGTTGCAGTAAAACACTCTTATTCACAATAACACAGAGGAACATAGAGCAAAGACTTCATAGTATTAATGCAGAATATATCGATTTATGAAGTCGGAAGATTCTATTCGAGACAAAAACTCAATTACAATGGTTTAAAGAAGGGACAACAACTCCAAATATTTTCATGCATTGATCGTGGGCGTAAGGAGGAGGCTATTCATTCACAAGATTCTCTCCGATAAGGATGAATGGGTACAGTGGTGATGAGTCGATTGCACAGCACTGTGAACACTTTCGTAACATCTTCACACGTGAGGAAAACTTATTGATGAAATCCCTATGAATTTATCCCAAGGATGGTTATGCAGGAGCATAATGACGTTCAAGGAAATACCAACCATGGAGGAGCTTAAGGAGGTGGTCTTTTCCATGAATCCCCACTCACCGCAGTGGCTGATGGTATGAATGGATTTTTTCCGTAAATGCCGGAATATTATCAAGACAGCATTTGTTAGCAAATACTCATGCTTTCTTCATGGCAAGAGACTTCCCAAATATTTCTCACATGCTTGTCCTGGTTCTCCTTCCTAAAGTAAAGCATCCTAACAGATTATCCGAGTTCGCACTCATCACCGAGTAACTTTACTAACAAGGTTATTTCTAAACTCCCGTGTCTCGATTAGCCCCTATTATTCCTAGCCTTGTGTCTCCCAACCAAAAGCTTTGTAAAAGGTAGGAGCATATCTGAGAACATTATGTTAGCTCAAGAAATTATCCATCAGATAAGAAAACCTAACATTGGTAGCAATGTTGTAATCAAGCTTGATATGGCAAAGGCATATGATAGGGTCTCTTGGTCTTACATTTGCATAGTTCTCAGAAAGATGGGGTTTGATGAATTTTTCATAGACATGGTTTGGAGAATTATGGCTAACAACTGGTACTCTATCATCATTAATGGCAAGAGGCATGGCTTTTTTCATTCTACTAGAGGCCTTAAACAAGGAGACTTCTATCTCCAAATTCTATTTATTTTAGGTCTAGATGTCATTCCAGATCTTTAAATAACTTACAAGAGAATCCTCTATACCATGGTTTCTACATGGAAAAAGGGGCTCAAATCAACCATCTCACTGGTCGATGATGTTATTATTTTCACATCTGGGAGGAAACACTCTTTGAAGCTTATTATGCATAGCCTTGCTACTTATGAAAGGGTTTCTGGTCAGCTCATCAACAAAGGTAAAAGCCACTTTATGTTACATTCAAATTCCTTCAAAACTACCGGTGATGAGGATCGTAAAGTTAATCGTTTCCATAAGAAAGAGGCTCCTATCACTTACCTTGGTCGCCTCTATAACTACCGGAAGGCGTAAGATTATACACTTCTCTCGATCTCATTAACAAAATAGTGAACAAGATCACCGGATGGCAATCTAAAATTCGAGTTATGGGGGCAAGGCAACCTTGATCAAACATGTTCTCCGCCTATGCCTATTCATATATTGTCTCACGCTTCCCCACCCTCAACTATCCTTAAGCAAATCCAAGGCATCTTGGCCGACTTTTTCCGGGGATGGAGGAATGACAAGAAAAATACCATCGGTCCTCTTGAAAATTTAAGTTTTCCCTATGAGGAAGGGAATCGTGTCGACTTATGAAGGATGTGCCAAGCCTTTCAATTCAAACAATGGTGGACTTTCAGATCTAAGCAAACTTTATGGGAGACTTTCTTAGATCCAAGTATTGTCAAAGATCTAATCCTATAAGCAAAAACGGGATACCGTGAATCCCAAAATTGAGACCGATGATGAGGAAATGCATGTAAGGCAGAGAAACACATCCAAAGGGAAAATTAATAGTGGTGATTGTTCCTTTGGTGGATAATCGTTAGAGTAGGTCCATTGCCTACTATACCACCGAAAGCAACAGTTCAACAATGAGAAGGTAGCGATTTTATGGAAGATGGTCGTGGAACATGGGGAAGGTGATCCAATTTGCCCTCATAGCCGTGTCCACAACATTCTCGCTCACGCAGATCCAGCTACAGCAAGGCCAACCTGATCAAGCAGTGTGGAATCTCAACAACAATGGTCTGTTTTCCATTACTTCAGCATGGAATAGCATCAGAGAAAAAAGGGAGAAATCACAAATAAACATTTACACTTGGCAGAGGCACATCCCCTTCAAATGCTCTTTCTTACTATGGAGGACAATCAGAGGGAAACTTCCTACCAATGAAAAACTATCAAGCTTTGGAATTGACCGTGGATCGCATCTTGCCACTCTCCAGGAGCTGATACCATTGAACACATCTTCAACACTGGAAGCTTTGCAAAGAATGTCTGGAAATATTTTGCCAACTCTTTAGGAATGCAAACAGACTATCTGCCCCTTCGAAGCATGATCATGAGGTGGTGGAGTAGTACTCATAATAATGAAGCACATCAACTTATTCTTCAAGCCATTCTAATCTTTATTTGCTGGAACTTGTGGAAAAATAGGTGTGCTACAAAATATGGTGGCAAACAGTCTAGCATGGCAAGAGTTAAACACCTGGTGATGTTAGATGGGCTTTCAAATTGTTGCAGCATGTTCCCTTTACATTCCTCGCCATTGATGGAACAAGTTATATACACTCATTGAGAAATGCATCCATGAGATAAAGATCACTCCCGCCCAGTGGTATAAACCCCTGCATACCGGGTCAAGCTAACACGTATTTAGAGTGCTATGAATAACCCAGAAACATGGGAGCTGGGGCATTCTCGTAAATAACAAGGAGATATTATCTTTGCATTCTCACCCATTAGGACAAGGAACAAATAACCATGTCAAGTAGGTCGCCAACTTTGGTCCGACTGGTGCAAGTAGCTAAAATACGAAAATTTAATCCTTGAAGTCGACTCTCAACTTCTTGTGGATCGTTCAGAACAAAACAAAGAAAGACCTTGGACCATATCATCCCAAATGCAGAAGCTCCATCAACTTGCCACGCAATTCACTCATTTCAGATGCATTCATACTGTTAGAGAGGCAAACTTTGTAGCAGACTCTCTATCCAAGCATAGCCACCAAATTTCCAACCCACAGGTATATTTCAACATCACACAGCTCCCCAAACTGGCAGCAGCTTTCTTTCAACAGGACTTAGCAGGGATGGCAAGCTTCAGAAGAAGGAAACTAAAAAGAATTAAGGAACCACCTTGATTATTAACTACTATTGAGGATCTAGGAAGGAGCCAGAACTCCTTCAGGTCTTTCACTGATGATTCCCCTGTCATCAATTCCTTTGACTTTCCCTTTGTTAGGATAGATTTTAGTGTCTTTCTTAAATGTAAGGGGAGAGTCTCCCTCATTTATGCTTTCCTAGAATCTTTGTATCGAGAGGAGTCCTCTCACATAGGTGCTTAGAAGATAGGTCCTTTTCCTTTTGATGGAGAAGAGTTGGAGAACCAACTAGCTTTGCCTAGTAGGCTACCAATTCTAGCTCCACCCATTAGGAGGTAAGGTTTACGTCCCCCTCCTTGTACCTGTTTTTCTTTATATATGCTAAGCCCTGGGGGTGTTGCTAAGCCCCTGACCCCTCCAAGGGTCGTTCAAATAAAAAAAAAAAAAAAAAGAAATCCTAAGAAACATTTAACACTTAAAAACCCTAAAAACCCCAAAAATCCCTAAACCTAAAAAACTCTAAGTTCTAAACCCTATAAAGCCGTAAATCGTATATGTTAAATCCTAAAATACAAAAAAAAAAAATGCAAGCCCTAAAGCCTAAACCTATAAACCCTAAAAAACCTTAACCTAAAAAACCGAGAACCCTAAACCCTAAAAACTGAGATAAAACCCTCAACCTAAAACGCTAAACCTAAAAAAACCCTAAGCCCTAAACCCTAAACCCTAACCTAAAACCCTAAATCCTAAAACTAAAACCCTAAGAAACCCTAAATCTTAAGAAACCCTAAATCCTAAAACTAAAACCCTAAGAAACCCTAAACCTTAAGAAACCCTAAATCCTATAAACCCTAAAATAAGCTCTAAAAACCATTTAAAACCCCTCCAAAACCCTAAGTTCTAAAACCTAAAAATTCGTAAACCCTAAACCTAAAAAAACACAAAATAAAACCCTAGACCTAAACACTAAACCCTAAAAAACCCTAAGAGACACTTAACCCTTAAAAACCCTAAAAAACTCAAAAGCCCTTAAACCTAAAAAAAGTCTAAGGTACAAACCTTGTAAAGCCCTAATCGTATATGCAAAACCCTAAACAAAAACAAAAAACACAAAGCCCTAAACCTATAAAACCTTAAAAAACATTAACCCTAAAAACCTAAAGCTTTAAACCCTAAAAACCTAGATAAAACCCTTAACCCAAAACCCTATGCCTAAAAATATCCCTATAACCTCACCAAAAACCCTAAATCCTCAACCTAAAATCCTAAGAAACCCTAAACCCTAAACCTTCAGAAACCCTAAATCTTATAAACCCTAAAATAAACACTAAAAACCATTTTGAACCCCTACAAAACCCTAAGCTTGAAACCTTAAATCCTAAAACTCCGTAAATCCTATACCTAAAAAACATTAAAAAAAACCTCTAAGCCCTAAACCCTAAGCCCTAAGTAACACTTAACCATTAAAAACCCCAAAAAACTCCTAAACCTAAAAAACTCTAAGCTCTAAACCCTATAAAGCCCTAAATCATATAAGCTAAAGCCCAAGAAACACAAGAAAAACATAAGCCCAAAAGCCTAAACCTATAAAACCATAAAAAATCTTAACATAAAAAACCCAAAGACCTAAACCCTAAATACCTAGATAAAACAATTAACCTAAATCCCTAAACCTAAGAAAACCCTAAAATCCTAAACCCCAAATCCTAAACCTAAAACCCTAAGAAACGCTAAACACTAAACCTTAACAAACCCTAAATCCGATAAACCCTCAAATAAACCCTAAAACTTATTTAAAACCCCTATAAAACCCTAAGATCTAATCCCTAAGTCCTAAAAATCCATAAACCCTAAACAAAAATAACACAAAAAAAAGCCTATACCCTTAGCCCTAAACCCTAAAAAACCCTAAGAAACACTTAACCCTTAAAGCCCCTAAAAACACATAAAAACCACTAAACCTAAAAAACTCTAAACCCTTTAACGACCTAAATTTTATATACTAAAATCCCCTAAAAACACAAAAAAAAAAAAAAAAAAAAAAACCCTAAGAACTAAATCCTAAACCAATAAAACCTTAACAAACATTAACTTAAACAACCCAAAGCCCTAAACCCAAAAAAAAACTAGATATAACCCTTAACCTAAAACCCTAAACCTAAAATAACCCTTAACCCTAATCTAAATCCCTAAATCCTAAAACATTAAAAAACCCTAAACCCTAAGCCTTAAAAAACTGTAAATCCTATAAACCTTAAAATAAATCGTAAATCCTATAAACCCTAATATAAACCCTAAATACTCTTTAAAACCCCTACAAAACCCTAAGATATAAACACTTAATCTCCTAAACCTAAAAAACAAAACAAAAAAAAAAAACCCTAAGTCCTACACCCTAAACCCTAAAAAAAACTTAACCCTTAAAAACACTAAAAACCCAAAAAGTCCTAAATATGAAAAACTCTAAACTCTAAACCCTATAAAGCCCTAAATCATATATGCTAAACACTACAAAAATACAAAAAAAATCCCTACGCCCTAAACCCTAAACCTATAAAACCCTTAAAACCTTAACCTAAAAAACCCAAAGCCTTGAACCCTAAAACCTAGATAAAACCCTTAACCTAAAACCCTAAACCTAAAAAAACCCTAATCCCTAACCCACAACTCTAAATCCTAAACCTACGACCTAAGAAACCCTAAACTCTAAACCTTAAAAAATCCTACAAATCGTCTAAAACCCTACAAAACCCTAAGCTCTAAATCAAAAATCCTAAAAATACGTAAACCCTAAACCTAAAAAACACACACAAAAAAAAAAAAAACTAAGCCCTAAACCCTAAAAAAACCTTAAGAAACACTTTACCCTTAAAAACCCTAAAGCTTAAGAAACCCTAAATCCTATAAACCCTAATATAAACCCTAAAATCCATTTAAAACCCCGACAAAACTCTAAGCTTAAAACCCCAAATCCTAAAAATTCGTAAACCCTAAACCTAAAAAACCCCCAAAAAAAAACAACCCAAAGCCCTAAACCCTAAGCCTTAAGAAACACATAACCATTAAAAACCCTTAAAACCCCAAAAACAGCTAAACCTAAAAAACTATAAGCTCTAAACCCTATAAAGACCTAAATCGTATATGCTAAAGCCCAAAAAGCATAAAAAATTCCAAAGCCCTAACACCTAAACCTATAAAACCATAAAAAATCTAAACCTAAAAAACCCAAAGCTCTAAACCCTAAAAACCTAGATAATACCCTTATCCTAAATCCCTAAACCTAAATAAACCCTAAGCCCTAAACCCTAAATCCTAAATCTAAACTCTAAGAATCCCTAAACCCTAAACCTTAACAAACCCTAAATCCTATAAACCCTAAAATAAACCCTAAAAACCATTTAAAACCTATACAAAACCCTAAGCTCTAAACACTAAATCCTAGATATCCATAAACCCCAAACTGAAAAAGACAAAAAAAAAAAACAAAAAAAAAAAAAAAACTAAGCCCTAAACCCTAAGAAACACTTAACCTTTAAAACCCCTAAAAACACAAAAAAGTCTAAACCTAAAAAACTCTAAACCCTATAAATCCCTAAATTGTATATGATATACCCTAAAAAACATAAAAAGAACCCTAAGACCTAAATCCTAAACTTATAAAACAGTAAAAAACCTTAACCTAAAAAACCCAAAACTCTAACCCTAAAATCTAGATAAAACTCTTAATGCAAAACCCTAAACCTAAAAAAAAAAACTAAACCCTAACCCCTAACTTAAAACCCTAAATCCTAAACCAAAAACCCTAAGAAATCATAAACCATAAACCTTAAGAAACCCTAAAAACTATTTCATACCCCTACAAAACTCTAAGCTCTAAACCCTAAATCCTAAAAATCCATAAACCCTAAACCTTAAAAACACACACACAAAAAAAACATAAGCCCCAAACCATAAACCCTAAGAAACAGTTAGTCCTTAAAAACGCTAAGAAAACCCAAAAACCCCTAAACCTTAAAAAAACTCTAAGCTTTAAACCCTATTAAGCCCTAAATTGTATATGCTAAACCCTATAAAACACAAAAAAGCCTAAGCCTAAACCTATAAAACCCTAAAAAACCTAGATAAATTCAGTAACCTAAAACCCTAAACCTAAAGAATTCCTAAGAACTTAACACTAAATCCTAACCTTAAACCCTAAAAAAAAAAATAAAAAAAAAATAAAACCCTAAACCCTAACAAACCCCTACGAAACACTTCACCCTTCAAAACACGAGAAATCCAACAAACCCCTAAACCTAAAAAACTCTAAAAACAAAACAAAAAAAGCCCTAAGACCTAAATCCTAAACTTATGAAACAGTAAGAAACCTTAACCTAAAAAACCCAAAGCCCTAAACCCTAAAGCCTAGATAAAACCCTTAACGTAAAACCCTAAACCTCAAAAAAAAACTAAACCCTAACCCCTAACCTAAAACCCTAAATCCTAAACCTAAAATCATAAGAAATCTTAAATCCTAAACCTTAAGAAACTGTATATCCAACAAACCCTAAAATAAACCCTTAAAACTATTTAATATCCCAACAAAGCCCTATGCTTTAAACCCTAAATCCATCAAACCCATAAACCCTAAACCTAAAAAATACAAAACAAAAACCCTAAGAACTAAGCCCTAAACCTATAAAACCATAAAAATCCTAACCTAACAAACCCAAAGCCCTAAAACATAAAAAATAGATAAAACCCTTAATCTAAATCCCTAGACCTAATAAAACACTAAGCCCTAAACCCAAAATCCTAAACCTTAAACAACCATAAATTCCATAAACCCTAAAATAAACCCTAAAAACCATTCAAAACCCCTACAAAACCCTAATCTCTAAATCGTAATTGTAAAAATCCGTAAGCCCCAAACTGAAAAAACTTATAATACCCTAAGCCCTAAACCCTGAATTGAAAAAACCTAGATAAAACCCTTAACCTAAATCCCTAAACCTAAAAAAACCCTAACCCCTAAACCATAAACCCTAACCTAAAACCTTAAATCCTAAATCGAAAACCCTAAGAGACCCTAAACCCTAAACCTTAAGAAACCCTAAATCCTATCAACCCTAAAACCCATTTAAATCCCTACAAAACCCTAAGTTCTAATCCCTAAGTCCTAAAAATCTGTAAACCTTGAACTGAAATAATACAAAAAAGCCTAAGCCCTAAACCCTAAACCCTAAAAAACACTTAACCCTTAAAATCCCTAAAAAACACAAAAAACCCTAAACCCAAAAAACTCTAAACCCTATAAAGCCCTAAATTGTATATGCTAATCCCTAAAATACACAAAAAAAAAAAAAAAACAAAAGAAAACCTAAGCCTTAAACCCTAAACCTATAAAATCTAAGCTCTAAACCCTATAAAACCCTAAATCGTATATGCTTAACCCTAAAATACAAAAAAAAAAAAAAAAACCCAAGCCCTAAACCCTAAACCTATAAAACCCTAGAAAACATTAACATAAAAAACACGGAGCCCTAACCCCTAAAAACCTAGATAAAACCCTCAAGGTAAAACCCTAAACCTAAAAAAACCCTAAGCCCAAAACCCTAAACCCTAACCTAAAACCCTAAATCCCAAACATCAAACCCTAAATCCTATAAACCCTAAAATAAACCCTAAAACACAATGAAAACCCCTACAAAACCCTAAGCTCTAAAACCTAAAAATCCGTAAACCTAAACCTAAAAAAACACTAAAAAACCCCTAGACCTAAACACTTAACCCTTAAAAACCCCAAAAAACTCACAAACCCCTAAACCTAACAAACTCTAAGCTCTAAACCTTGTAAAGCCTTAATTGTATAGGCAAAACTCTAAAAAATACAAAAAACCCTAAGCCCTAAACCTATAAACCCAAAAATACCTTAACCCTAAAACCGAAAGCACTAAACTCTAAAAACCTAGATAAAACCCTTAACCTAAAACCCTAAGCCCAAAAATAACCCTATACCCTAACAAAAAAACCCTAAATCCTAAACCTAAAACCCTAAGAAACCCTAAACCCTAAACCTTAAGAAACCCTAATCCTATAAACCCTAAAATAAACACTAAAACCCATTTTTAACCACTACAAAACCCTAAGCTTGAAACCTTAAATCCAAGAAATTCGTAAACCCTATACCTAAAAAACATTAAAAAAAACTCCAAGCCCTAAACCCTAAACCCTAAGTAACACTTAACCATTAAAAACCCTAAAAAACTCCTAAACCTAAAAAACTCTAAGCTCTAAACCCTGTAAAGCCCTAAATCATATAAGCTAAAGCCCAAGAAACACAAAAAAACCATAAACCCTAAACCTACAAAACCATAAAAATTCTTAACATAAAAAACCCAAAGACCTAAACCCTAAATACCTAGATAAAACAATTAACCTAAATCCCTAAGCCTAAAAAAACCCTAAGCCCTAAACCCTAAACCCTAACATAAAACCCCAAATCCTAAACCTAAAACCCTAAGAAACCCTAAGTAATAAACCTTAACAAACCCTAAATCTGATAAATAAAATAAACCCTAAAACCTATTTAAAAGCCCTATAAAACCCTAAGCTCTAATCCCTAAGTCCTAAAAATCCGTAAACCCTAAACTGAAATAACACAAAAAAAAGTCTATGCCGTTAACCCTAAACCCTAAAAAACCCTAAGAAACACTTAACCCTTAAAACCCCTAAAAACACACAAAAACCACTAAACCTAAAAAACTCTAAACCCTTTAAAGCCCTAAATTTTATATGCTAAACCCTAAAAACAAAACAAAAAAACCCTAAGACCTAAATCCTAAACCTATAAAACACTAAAAAAACATTAACCAAAATAACCCAAAGCCCTAAACCCAAAAAACCTAGATATAACCCTTAACCTAAAATAACCCTAAACCCCAACCTAAAACCCTAAATCCTAAAACACTAAGAAACCCTAAATCCTAAGCCTTAAGAAACCCTAAATCCTATAAACCTTAAAATAAACCCTAAACTAAACCCTAAATCCCATTTAAAATCCCAACAAAACCCTAAGATCTAAACTCTTAATCCTATAAATCTATAAAGCCTAAACCTAAAAAACAAAACAAACAAAAAAACCCTAAGCCCTAAACCCTAAACCACCCTAAGAAACACTTAACCCTTAAAAACCCTAAAAACCCAAAAAGCCCAAAATCTGAAAAAACACTAAACTCTAAACCCCATAAAGCCCTAAATTATTTATGCTAAACCCTAAAAAATACAAAAAAAAAACCTATGCCCTAAACCCTAAACCTATAAAACCCTAAAAACCCCAAAGCCTTAAACACTAAAACCTAGATAAAAACCTTAACCTAAAACTCTAAACCTAAAAAAACCATAAGCCCTAACCCACAACACTAAATCCTAAACCTATGACCTAAGACACCCTAAACCCTAAACCCTAAACATTAAGAAACCCTGAAAATCATCTAAAACCCCTACAAAACCCTAATCTCTAAATCCAAAATCCTAAAAATCCGTAAAACATAAACACAAAAAAAAACCTAAGCCCTAAACACTAAAAAACCCTTTGAAACACTTAACCCTTAAGAATCCTAAAAACCCCAAAAAACCCTAAACCTAAAAGACTCTAAGCTCTAAACCCTATTAAGCCCTAAAACGTATATGCTAAACCCTGAAAAATACAAAGAAAAAAAAAACAAAGCCCTAAACGTTAAACCTACGAAACCCTAAAAACCCTAAGCCTAATAAACCCAAACCCATAAACCTTAAAAACCTAGATAAAACCCTTAACCTTAAACCCTAAACCTAAAAAATCCTAAGAACTAAACCATAAACCCTAATTCCAAACCTAAAACCCTAAATCCTAAACCCAAAACCCTAAGAAACCCTAAACTTAACAAACACAAAAAACCCTAAGCCCTAAGCCTTAAACCCTAAAAAATCCTAAGAGACACCTAATCATTAAAAACATCAAAAATCCCTAAACATAAAAAACTCTAAGCTCTAAACCTTATAAAGCCCTTAATTGTATATGCTTTACCCTAATAACACAAAAAAAAACCCTAAGCCCTAAACCTTAAACCTATAAAACACTAAAAACCTTAACCCAAAAAAACCAAATCCCTACTAAAAACCTACATAAAACCCTTAAACAAAAACCATAAACCTACAAAAACCCTAAGCCTTAAACCCTAAACCCTAACCAAAACCCCTAAATCCTTGACCTAAATACATAAGAAACCGTAAACATTAAGAAACCTTAAATCCTATGAACCCTAAAATAAAACATAAAAACCATTTAACACTCCTACAAAACCATAAGCTCTTAACCCTAAATCCTAAAAAAATCAATAAACCCTAAACAAAAAAAAACACTAAACCCTAAAATACCCTAAGAAACACTTAACCCTTAAAAGACCTAAAACCCCAAAAAACCCCTAAACCTAAAAAAACTCTAAGCTCTAAATACTATAAAGCCCTAAATCGTATATGTTAAATCCTAAAAAAAAAAAACACTAAGCCCTAAAACCTAATAACCTAGATAAAACCCTTAACTAAAAACCCTAAACCCTAACCCTAAAAATACCCTAAGAAACACTTAACCCTTCAAAGCCCTATAAACCCCAAAAACCACTAAACTTAAAAAACTCTAAGCTCTAAACCCTATAAAGCCCTAAACTGTATATGCTAAACCTTAAAAAACACAAAAAACTAGTTAACATAAACAAATTCTAAGCTCTAAACACTACAAAGCCCTAACCGTATATGCTAAGCGCTAAAAAAACACAAAAAATACCAAGCGTTAAGCTTATAAAACTCTAAATTACCTTAACCTAAAAACCCAAAGCCGTAAACCCTAAAAACCAAGATAAAACCCTAAACCCTAACCCAAAACCCTAAATTCTAAACCTAAAACCCTAAGAAACCCTAAATCCTAAACTTATAAAACTGTAAAAAACCTTAACCCAAAAAATCCAAACCCTAAACCCTAAAACCTAGATAAAACCCTAAACCTCAAAAAAACTAAACCCTAACCCCTAACCTAAAAGCCTAAATCCTAAACCTAAAACCCTAAAAAATCCTAAATCCTAATCCTTAAGAAATCGTATATCCAATAAACCCTAAGAAATCCTAAATCCTAAACCTTAAGAAACCGTATATCCAATAAACCCTAAAATAATTCCTAAAAGCTATTTAATACCCCTACAAAACCCTACGCTTTAAACCCTAAATCCATAAAACCCATAGACCCTAAACCTAAAAAACACAAAAAAAAAAAACCTAAGCACTAAGCCCTAAACCTATAAAACCATAAAAATCTTAACCTAAAAAACCCAAAGCCCTAAAACCTAAAAAATAGATAAAACCCTTAACCTAAATCCCTAAACCTAATAAAACACTAAGCCCTAAACCCACAACACTAACCTAAAACCCTTAATCCTAAACCTAAAACCCTAGGAAACCCTAAAACCTAAATCCTAAACCTTAACAAACCCTAAATCCCATAAACCCTAAAATAAACCCTAAAAACCATTTAAAACCCCTACATAACCCTAATCTCTAAATCGTAATCCTAAAAGTCCGTAAACCCCAAACTGAAAAAACTTATAAAACCCTAAGCCCTAAACCCTAAACCCTAAAAACCTAGATAAAACCCTTAACCTAAATCCCTAAACCTAAAAAAACCCTAAAAAACTCAAAAACTCTTAAACCTAAAAAACTCTAAGCTCTAAACCTTGTAAAGCCCTAATCATATATGCAAAACCCTAAAAATATATGAAAAACCCTAAGCCCTAAACCTATAAAACCCTAAAAAACCTTAACCCTAAAAACCTAAAGCCTTAAACCCTAAAAACCTAGATAAAACCCTTAACCAAAAACCCTATGTCTAAAAATAACCCTATAACCTCACCAAAAACCCTAAACCCTAAACCTAAAATCCTAAGAAACCCTAAACCCTAAACCTTAAGAAACCCTAAATCTTATAAACCCTAAAATAAACACTAAAAACCATTTGTTACCCCTACAAAACCTTAAGCTTGAAACCTTAAATCCTAAAAATCCGTAAACCCTATACCTAAAAACATTAAAAATACCTCTAAGCCCTAAACCCTAAGCCCTAAGTAACACTTAACTAGTAAAAATCCTAAAAAACTCCTAAACCTAAAAAACTCTAAGCTCTAAACCCTATAAAGCCCTAAATCATATAAGCTGAAGCCCAAGAAACACAAAAAAACCATAAGCCCAAAACCCTAAACCTATAAAACATAAAAAATCATAACATAAAAAGCCCAAAGACCTAAACCCTAAATACAGAGACAAACAATTAACCTAAATCCCTAAACCTAAGAAAACCCTAAAATCCTAAACCCCAAATCCTAAATCTAAAACCCTAAGAAACCCTAAACACTAAACCTTACAAAACCCTAAATCTGATAAACCCTCAAATAAACCCTAAAACTTATTTAAAACCCTAACTCTAATCCCTAAGTCCTAAAAATCCGTAAACCCTAAACAAAAATAACACAAAAAAAAAAGCCTATGCCCTTAACCCTAAACTCGGAAAAACCCTAAAAATACTTAAGCCTTAAAACCACTAAAAACACACAAAAACCACTAAATCTAAAAAATTTTAAACCCTTTAAAGCCCTAAATTTTATATGCTAAACCCTAAAAACACACAAAAAAATAAAATCCCTAAGACCTAAATCCTAAACCAATAAAACCCTAACAAACATTAACCTAAAAAACCAAAAGCTCTAAACCCAAAAAACCTAGATATAACCCTTAACCTAAAACCCTAAACCTAAAATTACCCTAAACCCTCACCTAAAACCCTAAATCCTAAAACACTAAGAAACCCTAAACCCTATGCCTTAAGAAACTCTACATCCTATAAACCTTAAAATAAACCCTAAATCCCATTTAAAACCCCTACAAAACCCTAAGATCTAAACCCTTAATCCTAGAAATCTGTAAAGCCTAAACATAAAAAACACAAAAAAAACTCTAAGCCCTAAACCCTAAAAAACCCTAAGCAACACTTAACCCTTAAAGACCCTAAAAACCAAGAAAGTCCTAAATATGAAAAACTCTAAACTCTAAACCCTATAAAGCCCTAAATCATATATGCTAAACCCTAAAAAAATACAAAAAAAAAAACCCTATACCCTAAACCCTAAACCTATAAAACCCTTAAAACCTTAACCTAAAAAACCCAAAGCCTTGAACCCTAAAACCTAGATAAAACCCTTAACTTAAAACCCTAAACCTAAAAAAACCCTAATCCCTAACCCACAACTCTAAATCCTAAACCTACGACCTAAGAAACCCTAAACCCTAAACCTTACGAAATCCTAAAAATCATCTAAAACCCCTACAAAACCCTAAGCTCTAAATCCGAAATCCTAAAAATACGTAAACACTAAACCTAAAAAACACAAAAAAAAAAAAAAAACCTAAGCCCTAAACCCTAAAAAACCCTAAGAAACACTTTACCCTTAAAAACCCTAAAAAACCCCAAAACCCCTAATCCTAAAAAACTCTAAGCTCTAAACCCTTTTAAGCCCTAAAACGTATATGCTAAACCCTGAAAAATAAAAAATAAAAACCCAAAGCCCTGAACGTTAAACATCTAAAATCCTAAAAACCCTAACCCATAATAAACCCAAACCCATAAACCTTAAAAACCTAGATAAAGCCCTTAACCTAAAACCCTAAGACCTAAACCCTAAACCCTAAGTCCTAACCTAAAACCCTAAATCCTAAACCCAAAACCCTATGAAATCCTAAACCCTAAAACTTAAGAAACCCTTAATCCTATAAACCCAAAAATAAAACCAAAAACCATTCAAAACACCTATAAAACCTAAGGTCTAAACCGTAAATCATAAAAATCCGTAATTCCTAAACTTAACAAACACAAAAAACCCTAAGCCCTAAGCTCTAAAACCTAAAAAACCTTAAGAGACACTTAACCATTAAAAACACCAAAAATACCTAAACCCAAAAATCTATAAGTTCTAAATGCTATAAATTCCTAAATCATATATGCTAAACCCTAAAAACACACACAGAAAAACCCTCAGCCTTAAACCCTAAAAAACCCAAAACCTTAAACCCTAAAAACCTAGATGAAACCCTTTACGTAAAACCCTAAACCAAAAAAACACCCTATGGTGTAAACCATAAACCTTAACCTATAAACCTAAATCCTAAACCTAAAACTAAAACCCAAAACCCTAAACTATAAGAAAACCTATATCCTATAAACACTAAAATAAACCCTAACAACCATTGAAAACCCCTACAAAACCCGAAGCTCTTAATCCTAAATCCTAAAAATCCATAAACCCTAAACCTAAAAAACACAAAAAAACCCTAACAAATGCTTAACCCTTAAAACCCCAAAAAAACCCAAAAACCCCTAAACTAAAAACTCTAAGCTCTAAACCCTATAAAGTCCTAAATCATATATGCTAAATCCTAAAAAACACAAAAAGAAACCTTAAGCCCTAAACCCTAAACCTATAAAACCCTAAAAAACATTAACCTCAAAAAACCAAAGCCCTAAACCCTAAAAACCAAGATAAAACCCTTAATCTAAAATCCTAAACCTTAAAAAACCCTAACCCTAAACTAAAAACCCTAAGAAATCCTAAACCATAAACCTTAAGAAACCCTAAAAACTATTTCATACCCTACAAAACCCTAAGCTCTAAACCCTAAATCCTAAAAATTCGTAAACCCTAAACCTTAAAAACACAAAACAAGCCCTAAGCCCTAAACCTTAAACCCTAAAAACACTGAATCCTTAAAAACACTAAGAAAACCCAAAAAACCCTAAACCTAAAAAAAACTCTAAGCTTTAAACCATATTAAGCCCTAAATAGTATATGCTAAACCCTATAAAACACAAAAAACCCTAATCCTTAACCCTAAACCTATAAAACCCTAAAAAACCTAGATAAATTCATTAACCTAAAACCCTAAACCTAAAGAATTCCTAAGCACTTAACAGTAAACCCTAACCTTAAACCCTAAAAACACAAAAAAAAAAAAAACCTAAGCCCTAAACCCTAAACCCTAAAAAACCCCTAAAAAAACTAGAAATCCCAAAAACCCCTAAACCTATAAAACTCTAAGCTCTAAACCCTATAAAGCCCTAAATCGTATATGCAAAACCCTAAGCCATACACCTAAACCTATAAAACCCTAAAAAACCATAAGTTAAAAATCCCAAGCCCTTAAACCTAAATACCTAGATAAAGCTCTTAACCTAAGACCCTAAACCAAAAAAAACCCTAAACCCTAACTTAAGACCCAAAATCCTAAACCTAAAACCCTAACTAACCCTAACCACTAAAGCTTAAGAAACCCTAAATCCTATAAACCCTAAAATAAACCCTAAAAAATCCATTTAAAACCCCAACAAAACTCCAAGCTTAAAACCCCAAATATAAAAATCTGTAAACCCTAAACCTAAAAACACACAAAAAAAAAAAAAAACTCTAAGCCTTACGAAAGACATAACCATTAAAAACCCTAAAAAACCCAAAAATACCTAAACCTAAAAAACTATAAGTTCTAAACCCTATAAAGACCTAAATCGTATATGCGAAAGCCCAAAAAGCACAAAAATTTCCAAAGCCCTAAACCCTAAACCTATAAAACCATAAAAAATCTTAACCCAAAAAACCCAAAGCCCTAAACCCTAAAAACCTAGATAAAACCCTTAACCTAAATCCCTAAACCTAAATAAACCCTAAACCCTAAATCCTAAATATAAACTCTAAGAAACCCTAAATCCTAAACCTTAACAAACCCTAAATCCTATAAACCCTAAAAACCATTTAAAACCCATAAAAAACACTAAGCTCTGAACACTAAATCCTAAAAATACATAAACCCCAAACTGAAAATTTCAAAAAAAAAAAAAAAAAAAAAAAAAAAAAAAAAAGAATACAAAGCCCTAAACCTAAACCCTAAGAAACACTTAACCCTTAAAACCATTAAAAACACAAAAAAACCCTAAACCTAAAAAACTCTAACCTAAAACCCTAAATCCTAAACCTAAAACCCCAAGAAACCCTAAACCCTAAACCTAAAGAAACCCTAAATCTTATAAACACTAAAATAAACCCTAAAAATCATTTAAAACCCCTACAAAATCCTAAGATCATAACCCTATATCCGAAAAATCCATAAACCCTAAAGGTAAAAAACACAAAAAAAAAAAAAAAACCTCAGCCCTAGAACCTAAATAACCCTAAGAAACACTTCACCATTAAAAACCCTAAAACAGACCTAGAAAACCCTAAACCTAAAAATCTCTAAGCTCTAAACCCTATAAGCCCTAAATTGTATATGCTAAACCCTAAAAAACACAAAAAATAAACCCTAAGCCCTAAGCCCTAAACCTATAAAACCTTAAAGAACCTTAACCTAAAAAACCCAAGCCCTAAATCCTAAAAACTTAGATAAAACCCTTAACCTAAACCCCTAAACCAAAAAAATCCTAAGCCTTAAACACTAAACCCTAACCTAAAACTCTAAATCCTAAACCTAAAACCCTAAGAAACGCTAAACCCTAAACCTTAAGAAACTCTAAATCCTATAAACCCTAAAATGAACTCTAAAAAGCATTTAAAACCCCTACAAAACCTTAAGCTCTAAAACTTAAACCCTAAAAATTCGTAAACAGAAAACCTAAAAAACACAAAAAAAATCCTAAGCCATGAACCCCAAACTCTAAGAAACCCTAAGAAGCACTTAACCCTTAAAAACCCTGAAAACCCCAAAAAACCCCTAAACCTAAAAAACTCTAAGCTCAAAACCCTATAAAGCCCTAAATCATATATGTTTAACCCTAAAATACAAAACAAAAAAACCCAAGCCCTAAACCCTAAACCTACAAAACCCTAAAAACCATTAGCATAAAAAACCAAGAGCCCTAAACCCTAAAAACCTAGATAAAACCCTCAACCTAAAACCCTAAACCAAAAAAAACCCTAAGTCCAAAAACCTAAACCCTAACCTAAAACCCTAAATCCTAAACCTAAAACCCTAAACCTTAAGAGATCCTAAAAGCTATAAACCCTAAAATAAACCCTAAAACACATTGAAACCCCCTACAAAACCCTAAGTTCTAAAACCTAAAAATCCGTAAACCCTAAACATAAAAAAACACACAAAAAAAAACCCTAGACCTAAACACTAAACCTGAAAAAATCGTACCTAGACAAAACCCTTATCTTAAAACACTAGACCTTAAAAAACCCTAAGCCCTAAACCCTAAACCCTAACCTAAAAACCTAAATCCTAAACTTAAAACCCTAAGAAACCCTAAACCCTAAAATCCAAAGAAATCGTAAATCCTATAAACCTTAAATCCTTAACCCTAAGAAAAACTTAACCCTTTAAAATCGTAAAAAATCCAAAAACCCCTAAACCTAAAAAACTATAAGCCCTAAATCAATAAAACCCTAAAAAAAACCTTAACCTAATAACCTAGAGCCCTAAACCCTAAAAACTTAGATAAAACCCTTATCCTAAAACCCTAAACCCTAAACCTTAAGAAACCATCAATCCTATAAACCCTAAAATAAACCCTAAAAACTATTTTAAACCCCTACAACACCCTATGCTCGAAACCCTAAATACTAAAAATTTGTAAACCCTAAACCTAAAAAACACAAAAAAAACCCTAAGCCCTAAACCATAAATCCCAAAAACCTAAAAAATCCTTAATCCCTTAACCCTAAATCCTAACCTAAATCCCTAAAAACACACAAGAAACAAACCCTAGGCCCTAAACCATAAACCCTAAAAAACACTAAGAAACACTTAACCCTTAAAAACCCTAAAAAATCCAAAACCCCCTAAACCTAAAAAACTCTAAGCTCTAAACCTTATAAAGCACTAAATCGTACACGCTAAACCCTAAGCCCTACACCTAAACCTTTATACTCTAAAAAACCTTAAGTTAATAAACCCATAGCACTAAACCCTTAAAACCTAGATAAAACTCTTAACCTAAAACCCTAATTAATAAAAACACCATGAACCGTCACCTAAATCCCTAAATCCCAAACCTAAAACCCTAAAACCTAAACCTTAAGAAATCCTAAATCCAATAGACCTTAAAATAAACCCTAAAATCCATTTAAAAGCCCGACAAAACCCTAAGCTTAAAACCCAAAATCCTAAAAATCCATAAACCCCAAACCTAAAAAGTACAAAAAAAAAAAAAAAAAACCTAAGCCCTAAACCCTAAGAAACACTTAACCATTAAAAACCCTAAAAAACCTAAAAACACCCAAACCAAAAAAAAAATCTAAGCTATAAACCCTATAAAACCCTAAATTGTATAGGCTAAAGCCCAAAAAGCATAAAAAAAACCCTAAGCCTTAAACACTAAACCTATAAAACCAAAAAAAATTTAACCTCAAAACCCCGAAGCTCTAACCCCTAAAAACCTACATAAAACCCTTAACCTAAAAAATCCCTAAGCCCTAAACCCTAACCTAAAACCCTAAATCCTAAACCAAAAACCCTAAACCTTAACAAACCCTAAATCCTATAAACCCTAAAATAATTCCTACAAAACCCTAAGCAATAAATCCTATATCCTAAAAATCCATAAACCCCAAATAGAAAAAAAAAAAAAAAAAAAAAAAAAAAAAAATAAGCCCTAAACCCTAAAAATCTCTAAGAAACACTTAACCCTTAAAACCCCTAAAAACACAAAAACCGGTAAAGCTAAAAAACTCTAACCCCTATAAAGGCCTAAATTGTATATGATAAACCTTAAAAACCACAAAAAAAGAACCCCAAGACCTAAATCCTAAACCTATTAAACCTAAAAAACCTAAAGCCCTAAACCCTAAAAACCTAGATAAAATCATTAGCCTAAAACCCTAAACCTAATGAAACCCTAAACCCTAAATCCTAAACCAAAAACCCTAAGAAATCCTAAACCATAAACCTTAAGAAACCCTAAAAACTATTTCATACCCTACAAAACCCTAAACTCTAAACCCTAAATCCTAAATATTCGTAAACCCTAAACCTTAAAAACACAAAAAAAAAAAAAAAAACCTTAAACCCTAAGAAACAGTTAATACTTAAAAACTCTAAGAAAATCCCAAAAACCCTAATCCTAAAAAAAACTATAAACTTTAAACCCTATTAAACCCTAAATTGTATATGCTAAACCCAATAAAACACAAAAAACCCTAACCCTTAACCCTAAACCTATAAAACCCTAAAAAACCTAGATAAATTCATTAACCTAAAACCCTAAACCTAAAGAATTCCTAAGCACTTAATAGTAAACCCTAACCTTAAATCCTAAAAACACAAAAAAAAAAAAAAACCTAAGCCCTAAACCCTAAACCCTAAAAAACCCCTAAAAACACTTCACCCTTGAAAACACTAGAAATCCAAAAAACCCCTAAACCTAAAAAACTCTAAGCTCTAAATCCTATAAAGCCCTAAATCGTATATGCAAAACCCTAAGCCCTACACCTAAACCTATAAAACCCTAAAAAACCATAAGTTAAAAAACCCAAGCCCTTAAACCTAAATACCTAGATAAAGCTCTTAACCTAAGACCCTAAACCAAAAAAAACCCTAAACCCTAACTTAAGACCCAAAATCCTAAACCTAAAACCCTAACTAACCCTAACCACTAAAGCTTAAGAAACCCTAAATCCTATAAACCCTAAAATAAACCCTAAAAAATCCATTTAAAACCCCAACAAAACTCTAAGCTTAAAACCCCAAATATAAAAATCTGTAAACCCTAAACCTAAAAACACACAAAAAAAAAAAAAAAACTCTAAGCCTTACGAAAGACATAACCATTAAAAACCCTAAAAAACCCAAAAATACCTAAACCTAAAAAACTATAAGTTCTAAACCCTATAAAGACCTAAATCGTATATGCGAAAGCCCAAAAAGCACAAAAATTTCCAAAGCCCTAAACCCTAAACCTATAAAACCATAAAAAATCTTAACCCAAAAAGCCCAAAGCCCTAAACCCTAAAAACCTAGATAAAACCCTTAACCTAAATCCCTAAACCTAAATAAACCCTAAACCCTAAATCCTAAATATAAACTCTAAGAAACCCTAAATCCTAAACCTTAACAAACCCTAAATCCTATAAACCCTAAAAACCATTTAAAACCCATACAAAACACTAAGCTCTAAACACTAAATCCTAAAAATACATAAACCCCAAACTGAAAAAGGCAAAAAAAAAAAAAAAAAAAAAAAAAAAAAAAAAAAAAGAAAACTAAGCCGTAAACCTAAACCCTAAGAAACACTTAACCCTTAAAACCATTAAAAACACAAAAAAACCCTAAACCTAAAAAACTCTAACCTAAAACCCTAAATCCTAAACCTAAAACCCCAAGAAACCCTAAACCCTAAACCTAAAGAAACCCTAAATCTTATAAACACTAAAATAAACCCTAAAAATCATTTAAAACCCCTACAAAATCCTAAGATCATAACCCTATATCCGAAAAATCCATAAACCCTAAAGGTAAAAAACACAAAAAAAAAAAAAACCTCAGCCCTAAAACCTAAATAACCCTAAGAAACACTTCACAATTAAAAACCCTAAAACAGACCTAGAAAACCCTAAACCTAAAAATCTCTAAGCTCTAAACCCTATAAAGCCCTAAATTGTATATGCTAAACCCTAAAAAACACAAAAAATAAACCCTAAGCCCTAAGCCCTAAACCTATAAAACCTTAAAGAACCTTAACCTAAAAAACCCAAGCCCTAAATCCTAAAAACTTAGATAAAACCCTTAACCTAAAACCCTAAACCAAAAAAATCCTAAGCCCTAAACACTAAACCCTAACCTAAAACTCTAAATCCTAAACCTAAAACCCTAAGAAACCCTAAACCCTAAACCTTAAGAAACTCTAAATCCTATAAACCCTAAAATGAACTCTAAAAAGCATTTAAAACCCCTACAAAACCTTAAGCTCTAAAACTTAAACACTAAAAATTCGTAAACAGAAAACCTAAAAAACACAAAAAAAATCCTAAGCCATGAACCCCAAACTCTAAGAAACCCTAAGAAGCACTTAACCCTTAAAAACCCTGAAAACCCCAAAAAACCCCTAAACCTAAAAAACTCTAAGCTCAAAACCCTATAAAGCCCTAAATCATATATGTTTAACCCTAAAATACAAAACAAAAAAACCCAAGCCCTAAACCCTAAACCTACAAAACCCTAAAAACCATTAGCATAAAAACCAAGAGCCCTAAACCCTAAAAACCTAGATAAAACCCTCAACCTAAAACCCTAAACCTAAAAAAACCCTAAGTCCAAAAACCTAAACCCTAACCTAAAACCCTAAATCCTAAACCTAAAACCCTAAACCTTAAGAGATCCTAAAAGCTATAAACCCTAAAATAAACCCTAAAACACATTGAAACCCCCTACAAAACCCTAAGTTCTAAAACCTAAAAATCCGTAAACCCTAAACATAAAAAAACACACAAAAAAAAACCCTAGACCTAAACACTAAACCTGAAAAAATCGTACCTAGACAAAACCCTTATCTTAAAACACTAGACCTTAAAAAACCCTAAGCCCTAAACCCTAAACCCTAACCTAAAAACCTAAATCCTAAACTTAAAACCCTAAGAAACCCTAAACCCTAAAATCCAAAGAAACCGTAAATCCTATAAACCTTAAATCCTTAACCCTAAGAAAAACTTAACCCTTTAAAATCGTAAAAAATCCAAAAACCCCTAAACCTAAAAAACTATAAGCCCTAAATCAATAAAACCCTAAAAAAAACCTTAACCTAATAACCTAGAGCCCTAAACCCTAAAAACTTAGATAAAACCCTTATCCTAAAACCCTAAACCCTAAACCTTAAGAAACCATCAATCCTATAAACCCTAAAATAAACCCTAAAAACTATTTTAAACCCCTACAACACCCTATGCTCGAAACCCTAAATACTAAAAATTTGTAAACCCTAAACCTAAAAAACACAAAAAAAACCCTAAGCCCTAAACCATAAATCCCAAAAACCTAAAAAATCCTTAATCCCTTAACCCTAAATCCTAACCTAAATCCCTAAAAACACACAAGAAAAAAACCCTAGGCCCTAAACCATAAACCCTAAAAAACACTAAGAAACACTTAACCCTTAAAAATCCTAAAAAATCCAAAACCCCCTAAACCTAAAAAACTCTAAGCTCTAAACCTTATAAAGCACTAAATAGTACACGCTAAACCCTAAGCCCTACACCTAAACCTTTATACTCTAAAAAACCTTAAGTTAATAAACCCATAGCACTAAACCCTTAAAACCTAGATAAAACTCTTAACCTAAAACCCTAATTAATAAAAACACCATGAACCGTCACCTAAATCCCTAAATCCCAAACCTAAAACCCTAAAACCTAAACCTTAAGAAATCCTAAATCCAATAGACCCTAAAATAAACCCTAAAATCCATTTAAAAGCCCGACAAAACCCTAAGCTTGAAACCCAAAATCCTAAAAATCCATAAACCCCAAACCTAAAAAGTAAAAAAAAAAAAAAAAAAAAAAAAACCTAAGCCCTAAACCCTAAGAAACACTTAACCATTAAAAACCCTAAAAAACCTAAAAACACCCAAACCTAAAAAAAATCTAAGCTATAAACCCTATAAAATCCTAAATTGTATATGCTAAAGCCCAAAAAGCATAAAAAAAAACCCTAAGCCTTAAACACTAAACCTGTAAAACCAAAAAAAATTTAACCTCAAAACCCCGAAGCTCTAACCCCTAAAAACCTACATAAAACCCTTAACCTAAAAAACCCCTAAGCCCTAAACCCTAACCTAAAACCCTAAATCCTAAACCTAAAACCCTAGGAAACCCTAAACCTTAACAAACCCTAAATCCTATAAACCCTAAAATAATTCCTACAAAGCCCTAAGCAATAAATCCTATATCCTAAAAATCCATAAACCCCAAATACAAAAAAAAAAAAAAAAAAAAAAACATAAGCCCTAAACCCTAAAAATCTCTAAGAATCACTTAACCCTTAAAACCCCTAAAAACACAAAAAACGGTAAAGCTAAAAAACTCTAACCCCTATAAAGGCCTAAATTGTATATGATAAACCTTAAAAACCACAAAAAAAGAACCCCAAGACCTAAATCCTAAACCTATTAAACCTAAAAAACCTAAAGCCCTAAACCCTAAAAACCTAGATAAAACCATTAGCCTAAAACCCTAAACCTAATGAAACCCTAAACCCTAAATCCTAAACCAAAAACCCTAAGAAATCCTAAACCATAAACCTTAAGAAACCCTAAAAACTATTTCATACCCTACAAAACCCTAAACTCTAAACCCTAAATCCTAAATATTCGTAAACCCTAAACCTTAAAAACACAAAAAAAAAAAAAAAACCTTAAACCCTAAGAAACAGTTAATACTTAAAAACTCTAAGAAAATCCCAAAAACCCTAATCCTAAAAAAAACTATAAACTTTAAACCCTATTAAACCCTAAATTGTATATGCTAAACCCAATAAAACACAAAAAACCCTAACCCTTAACCCTAAACCTATAAAACCCTAAAAAACCTAGATAAATTCATTAACCTAAAACCCTAAACCTAAAGAATTCCTAAGCA
This sequence comes from Solanum pinnatisectum, assembly GCA_035578085.1. NCBI lineage: Eukaryota > Viridiplantae > Streptophyta > Magnoliopsida > Solanales > Solanaceae > Solanum > Solanum pinnatisectum. Next base: position 19,467,735 of record CM069079.1, read on the forward strand.
CTTAATAGTAAACCCTAACCTTAAATCCTAAAAACACACAAAAAAAAAAAAAAAACCTAAGCCCTAAACCCTAAACCCTAAAAAACCCCTAAAAACACTTCACCCTTGAAAACACTAGAAATCCAAAAAACCCCTAAACCTAAAAAACTCTAAGCTCTAAATCCTATAAAGCCCTAAATCGTATATGCAAAACCCTAAGCCCTACACCTAAACCTATAAAACCCTAAAAAACCATAAGTTAAAAAACCCAAGCCCTTAAACCTAAATACCTAGATAAAGCTCTTAACCTAAGACCCTAAACCAAAAAAAAACCGTAAACCCTAACTTAAAACCCAAAATCCTAAACCTAAAACCCTAACTAACCCTAAACCCTAAAGCTTAAGAAACCCTAAATCCTATAAACCCTAAAATAAACCCTAAAAATCCATTTAAAACCCCAACAAAACTCTAAGCTTAAAACCCCAAATCTAAAAATCCATAAACCCTAAACCTAAAAAACACAAAAAAAAAAAAAACCCTAAGCCTTAAGAAAGACATAACCATTAAAAACCCAAAAACACCTAAACCTAAACCTAAAAACCACAAAAAATAAAACCAAAGACCTAAACCCTAAGCTGAAGAAACACATAACCATTAAAAACCCTTAAAAACCCAAAAACACCTAAGCCTAAAAAGCTATAAGCTCTAAACCCTATAAAAACCTAAATCGTATATGCTAAAGCCCAAAAAGCACAAAAAATCCCTAAGCCCTAAACCCTAGACCTATAAAACCATAAAAAATCTTAACCTAAAAAACCCAAAGCCCTAAACCCTAAAAACCTAGATAAAACCCTTAACCTAAATCCCTAAACCTAAATAAACCATAAGCCCTAATCCATAAACCCTAAACCCTAAATCTAAACTCAATGAAACCCTAAACCCAAAACCTTAACAAACCCTAAAAACCATTTAAAACCCATACAAAACCCTAAGCTCTAAACATTAAATTCTAAAAATCCATAAGCCCCAAATTGAAAAAGACAAAAAAAAAAAAAAAAACTATGCCCTAAACCTTAAACCCTAAGAAACACTTAACCCTTAAAACCCCTAAAAACACAAAAAACCCCAAACCTAAAAAACTCTAAACCCTATAAATCCCTAAATTGTGTATGATATACCCTAAAAAACACAAAAAAAAAACCCTAAGACCTAAATCCTAAACTTATAAAACAGTAAAAAACCTTAACCTAAAAATCCCAAAGCCCTAAACGTTAAAACCTAGATAAAACCCGTACCGTAAAACCCTAAACCTCAAAAAAACTAAACCCTAACCCCTAATCTAAAACCCTAAATGCTAAACCTAAAACCCTAATTAATCCTAAATCCTAAACCTTAAGAAACCGTATATCCAATAAACCCTAAAATAATCCCTAAAAACTATTTAATACCCCTACAAAACCCTACACTTTAAAACCTAAATCCATAAAACCCATAAACCCTAAACCTAAAAAACACAAAATAAAAAAAAACCTAAGCACAAAATCCTAAACCTATAAAAACGAGAAAAATCTTTACCTATAAATCCCAAAGCCCAAAAACCTAAAAAATAGATAAAACCCTTAACCTAATAAAACACTAAGCCCTAAACCCACAACAATAACCTAAAACCCTAAATCCTAAACCTAAAACCCTAAGAAACCCTAAGCCCTAAATCTTAAACCTTAACAAACCCTAAATCCCATAAACCCTAAAAACTATTTAAAACCACTACAAAACCCTAATCTCTAAATCGTATTCGTAAAAATCCGTAAACCCCAAACTGAAAAGACTTATAAAACCCTTAGCCCTGAACACTAAACCCTAAAAGTCTAGATAAAACATTTAACCAAAATCCCTAAACCTAAAAAAGCCCTAATCCCTAAACCATAAACTCTAACCTAAAACCTTAAATCCTAAATCGAAAACCCTAACAGACCCTAAACCCTAAACCTTAACAAACCCTAAATCCTATAAACCCTAAAACCCATTTAAACCCCTACAAAATCCTAAGCTCTAATCCCTAAGTCCTAAAAATCAGTAACCCATGAACTGAAATAATACAAAAAAGCCTAAGCCCTTAACCCTAAACCCTAAAAAACCCTAAGCCCTTAACCCTAAACCCTAAAAAACCCTAAGAAACACTTAACCCTTAAAATCCCTAAAAAACATATAAACCCCTAAACCCAAAAAACTCTAAACCCTATAAAGCCCTAAATTGTATATGCTAAACCTTAAAAAACACAAAAAAAAAAAAAAAAACACTAAGCCTTAAACCCTAAACCTAATAAACCATAAACTCTAAGCCTAAAGAAACCCTAAATCCTATAAACCTTAAAATAAACCTTAAATCATATAAACCCTAAAATAAACCCTAAATCTCATTTAAAATCCCTACAAAACCCTCAGATTTAAACCCTTAATCGTAGAAATCTGAAAAGCCGAACCCTAAAAAACACAAAAAAAAAAACCCTAAGCCCTAAACCCTAAATCCTAAACACCCTAAGAAACACTTAACCCTTAAAAACCCTAAAAACCCAAAAAGCCCTAAATCTGAAAAATTCTAAACTCTAAACCCTATAAAGCCCTAAATCATATATGCTAAACTCTAAAAAATACAAATAAAAACCCTATGCCCTAAACCCTAAACCTATAAAACCCTAAAAACCTTAACCAGAAAAGCCCAAAGCCTTAAACCCAAAAACCTAGATAAAAACTTTAACCTAACACTCTAAACCTAAAAAAATCGTAAGCCTTAACCCACAACTGTAAATCCTAAACCTATGACCTAAGAAACCCTAAACCCTAAACCTTAAGAAACCCTTAAAATCATCTAAAACTGCTACAAAACCCTAAGCTCTAAATCCAAAATCCTAAAAATCTGTAAACCCTACACACAAAAAAAAAAAAAAAAACCTAAGCCCTAAACCCTAAAAAACACTAAGAAACACTTAATCCTTAAAAACCCTAAAATATCGGGAAACCCCTAAACCTAAAAAACTCTAAGCTCTAAACCCTATTAAGCCCTAAAATGTATATGCTAAACCCTGAAAAATAGAAAAATAAAAAACCAAAGCCCTAAATGTTAAACCTATGAAACCCTAAAAACCCTAAACCTAACAAACACAAACCCATAAACCTTAAAAACCTAGATAAATCCCTTAACCTAAAACCCTAAACCTAAAAAATCCTAAGATCTAAACTGTAAACCCTAATTCCTAACCTAAAACCCAAAATTCTAAACTCAAAGCCCTAATAAACCCTAAACCCTAAACCTTAAGAAACCCTTAATCCTATAAACCCAAAAATAAAACCTAAAACCATTTAAAACACCTATAAAACCTAAGCTCTAAATCGTAAATCATAAAAATCCGTAAACCCTAAACATAACAAACACAAAAAGCCCTAAGCCCTAAACCTATAAAACCCTAAAAAACCTTAACCCTAAAAATCTAACGCCTTAAACCCTAATAACCTAGATAAAACCCTTAACCTAAAACCCTAAGCCTAAAAATAACGATATACCCTAACCAAAAACCCTAAATCCTAAACCTAAAATCCTAAGAAACCCTAAACCCTAAACCTTAAGAAACCCTGAATCCTAAAAACCCTAAAATAAAAACTAAAACCCAATTTTAACCCCTACAAAACCCGAATCTTGAAACCTTAAATCCTAAAAATCTTTAAACCCTATACCTAAAAAACATTAAAAAAAAAACTCTAAGCCTTAAACCCTAAACCCTAACTAACACTTAAACATTAAAAACCCTAAAAAACTCCTAAACCTAAAAAACTCTAAGCTCTAAACCCTATAAAGCCCTAAATCATATAAGGTAAAGCCCAAGAGACACAAAAAAACCATAAGCCCTAAACACTAAACCTACAAAACCATAAACAATCTTAACATAAAAAACCCAAAGACCTAAACCCTAAATACCTATATAAAACAATTAACCTAAATCCCTAAACCTAAAAAAACCCTAAGCCCTAAACCCTAAACCCTAACCTAAAACCCCAAATCCTAAACCTAAAACCCTAAGAAACCCTAAACACTAAACCTTAACAAGCCCTAAATCCGATAAACCCTCAAATAAACCCTAAAACTTATTTAAAACCTCTATAAAACCCTAAGCTCTAATCCCCAAGTCCTAAAAATCCATAAACCCTAAACTGAAACAACACAAAAAAAAAAAAAAAAACCTATGTCCTTAACCCTAAACCCTAAAAAACACTAAGAAACACTTAACCATTAAAACCCCTAAAAACACACAAAAACCACTAAGCCTTAAAAACTCTAAACCCTTTAAAGCCCTAAATTTTATATGCTAAACCCAAAAAAAAAAAAAAAAAAAAAAAAAAAAAAAAAAAAGCCCTAAGACCTAAATCCTAAACCTATAAAACACTAAAAAACATAAACCTAAAATACCCAAAACCCTATATTCAAAAAACCTATATATAACCCTTAACCTAAAACCCTAAACCTAAAATAACCCTAACCCCTAACCTAAATCCCTGAATCCTAAAACACTAAGAAACCCTAAACCCTAAGCTTAAAGAAACCCTAAATCCTATAAACCTTAAAATAAAACCTAAATCCTATAAACCCTAAAATAAACCCTAAATCCCATTGAAAACCCCTACAAAACCCTAAGATCTAAACCCTTAATCTTAGAAATATGTAAAGCCGAACCCTAAAAAACACAAAAAAAACCTAAGCCCTAAACCCTAAATCCTAAAAACCCTAAGAAACACTTAACCCTTAAAAACCCTAAAAACCCAAAAAGCCCTAAATCTGAAAAATTCTAAACTCTAAACCCTAATCATATATGCTAAACTCTAAAAAATACAAATAAAAACCCTATGCCCTAAACCCTAAACCTGTAAAACCCTAAAAACCAACCTAAAAAACCCAAAGCCTTAAACCCAAAAACCTAGATAAAAACTTTAACCTAAAACTCTAAACCTTAAAAAACCCTAAGCCCTAACCCAAAACTCTAAATCCTAAACCTACGACCTAAGAAACCCTAAACCCTAAACATTAAGAAACCCTAAAAATCATCTAAAACTGCTACAAAACCCTAACCTCTAAATTCGAAATCCTAAAAATCCGTAAACCCTAAACAAAAAAAAAAACAAAACAAAAAAAAAAACCTAAGCCCTAAACCCTAAAAAACACTAAGAAACACTTAATCATTAAAAACCCTAAAAAATTGGAAAACCCCTAAACCTAAAAAACTCTAAGCTCTAAACCCTATTAAGCCCTAAAACTTATATGCTAAACCCTGAAAAATAAAATAAAAATAAGAATAAAACCAAAGCCCTAAATGTAAAACCTATGAAACCCTAAAAACCCTAAACCTAACAAACCCAAACCCATAAATATTAAAAACATAGATAAAATCCTTAACCTAAAACCCTAAACCTAAAAAATCCTAAGACCTAAACTATAAACCCTAATTCCTAACCTAAAACCCTAAATCCTAAACTCAAAACTCTAACAAACCCTAAACCCTAAACCTTAAGAAACCCTTAATCCTATAAACCCACAAATAAAACCTAAAACCATTTAAAACACCTATAAAACCTAAGCTCTAAATCGTAAATCATAAAAATCCGTAAACCCTAAACTTAACAAACACAAAAAACCCTAAGCCCCAAGCCGTAAACCCTAAAAAACCCTAAGAGACACTTAACCATTAAAAACATCAAAAATACCTAAACCCAAAAAACTATAAGTTCTAAACCCTATAAATACCTAAATTGTATATGCTAAACCCTAAAATAACACAAAAAAAACCCTAAGCCATAAACCCTAAAAAACCCAAAACCTTAAACCCTAAAAACCTAGATGAAACCATTTATATAAAACCCTAAACCTAAAAAAAACCTATGGCGTAAACTATAAACCTTAACCTATAACCCTAAATCCTTAACCTAAAACCCGAAACCCTACACTATAAGAAAACCTAAATCCTATAAACACTAAAATAAACCCTAACAACCATTGAAAACCCCTATAAAACCCAATGATCTAAACCCTCCTAAAAATACATCAACCCTAAACCTAAAAAACACAAAAAAAAAACCTAAGAAATAAACCCTAAGCCGTAAGAAACGCTTAACCTTTAAAAACCCTAAAAAACCCAAAAACCCCTAAACTTAAAAAACTCTAAGCTCTAAATCCTATAAAGTCCTAAATCATATATGCTAAACCCTAAAAAACACAAAAATAAACCTTAAGCCCTAAACCCTAAACCTATAAAACCCTAAAAAACTTTAACCTCAAAAACCCAAAGACCTAAACCCGAAAAACCTAGATAAAACACTTAATCTAAAACCCTAAACCTTAAAAAATCCTAACCCTAACCTAAATGCCATAATCCTAAACCTAAAACCCTAAACTTAAAGAAACCCTAAATCCAATAAACCCTAACATAAATCCTAAAACCATTTAAAACCCCTACAAAACCCTAAGCTCTTAACCCTAAATCCAAAATATTCATAAACCCTAAACCTAAAAAACACAAAAAACCCTAAGCCCTAAAACCTTAAAAAAACCCTAAGAAATACTTAACCCTTCAAAACCCCAAAAACCCTTGAATCTAAAAAAATCTAAGCTCTGAACCCTATAAAACCCTAAATCGTATATGCTAAACCCAAAAAAACACAAAAAAACAAAACTAAGACCTACAACCTTAAACTATAAAACCTTAGAAAACCTTAACCCAAAAATCCCAAAGCCTTAAACCCAAAAAACATAGATAAAATCGTTAACCTAAAACCCTAAACCTAAAAAAAACCATAATCACTTAACCCTAATCTAAAACCCTAAATCCTAAACCTAAAACCCTACAAAACCCTAAACCATGAACCTTAAGAAACCTTAAATCCTATAAACCCTAAAAACCATTTGAAACCCGTACGAAACTTAAGCTCTAAACCCTAAACCTAAAAACACACAAAAAAAAAACCCTAAGCCCTAAACCGTAAACCCTAAAACCAGTTAGCCCTTAAAACACTTAAAAACCCAAAAATCCCTAAATCTAAAAAACTCTAAGCTCTAAACCTTATAAAGCATTTAATCGTATATGCTATACCCTAATAACACAAAAAAAAAACCCTATGTCCTAAACCCTAACCTAAAACCCTTAACATGAAACCCTAAACCTTAAAAACCCCTAAGCCCTTAACCCTAAACGCTAACCTAAAACCATAAATCCTAAACCTAAATCCCTAAGAGACCCTAAACCTTAAGAAACCCTAAATCCTATAAACCCTAAAATAAACCATCAACTGTATTGAAAACCTCTAAGCCCTAAATCCTAAAAATCCATAAACCCCAAACCTAATAAAACACAATAAATACCCTAAGCCCTAAACCCTAAAAAAACCCTAAAAAACACTTTAACCATTAAAAACACTAAAAAACCCATAAAAGCCCTTAACTTAAAAAACTCTAAGCACTATAAAGCCCTAAATCGTATATGCTAAACTCCAAAAAACACCAAAACCCCTAAGCGGTAAACCTTAAACCCTAAGAAACAGTTAGTCCTTAAAAACGCTAACAAAACCCAAAAACCCCTAAACCTAATAAAAAACTCTAAGTTGTAAGCCCTATTAAGCCCTAAATCGTATATCCTAAACAGTATAAAACACAAAAAACCCTAACCCTTAACCCTAATCCTATAAAACCCTAAAAAACCTAGATAAGTTCATTAACCTAAATCCCTAAACCTAAAAAATTCCTAAGCCCTTAAACCTAAACTCTAACCTTAAACCCTAAAAACACACAAAAAAAAAAAAAAAACCCTAAACCCTAAAAAATCATTAGAAACACTTCACCTTTAAAAATAATAAAAATCCGAAAAACCCCTAAACCTAAAAAACTCTAAGCTCTAAACCCTATAAAGCCCTAAATCGTATATGCAAAACCCTAAGCCCTACACCTAAACCTATAAAACCCTAAAAAACCATAAATCAAAAAACCCAAATCCCTTAAACCTAAATACCTAGATAAAGCTCTTAACCTAAGACCCTAAACCAAAAAAAAACCCTAAACCCTAACTTAAAACCCAAAATCCTAAACCTAAAACCCTAAGAAACCCTAAACCCTAAAGATTAAGAAATCCTAAATCCTATAAATCCTAAAATCCATTTAAAACCCAGACAAAACTCTAAGTTTAAAACCCTAAATCCTAAAAATCCGTAAACCCTAAACCTAAAAAAATCAAAAAAAAAAAAAAACCTTAAGCCCTAAAACCTAAGCCTTAAGAAACACATAACCATTAAAAACCCAAAAACACCTAAACCTAAAAAACTATAAGCGCTATATCCTATAAAGCCCAAAATCATATATGCTAAAGCACAAAAAACAAAAAAATCCCTAAGCCCTAAACCCTAAACCTATAAAACCATAAAATATATTAACCTTAAAAACCAAAAGCCCTAAACCCTAAAAACCTAGATAAAACCCTTAACCTAAATCCCTAAACCAAAATAAACCCTAAGCCCTAAACCCTAAACCCTAAATCCAGAATTTAAAACTCTATGAAACCCTAAACCCTAAACCTTAACAAACCCTAAATCCTATACGTAAATAAAGTATAGACAAGAAAGAAAGTTATACAAGAACTCACTTTTTATTCAAACTGCAACGGAAGCAAACATCCACGAGAAAACATTACAAAGAAATACCAAAGGCTAAAAGAAAATATTAGTGTGAAATTTCTGATGCCTTACAAAGGGAAAATGTGTAGTCTTATATAGACTTGTAAAAGATAAGAGAAATCGAGAAGCTTTCTTCTGATTGGCTACTACGAGAATCTCCTTTATCTTGCGTGGGTTTAAAGTTGTCGGCCATTGCTTTTTCTTTTGGAAAAGTAGTGGCTGCTTTTTCTTTTGTCGGGCATCTACTTTTTAAAAAGTGATGTCTGCTTTTATAAAGTTGTCGGCCACCTCTGCAACACGCCAAAGTATCTAAATCCTAAATATCCGTAAACCCTAAACCTAAAAAATTCAAAAGAAAAAAATCTTAAGCCCTAAAACCTAAGCCTTAAGAAACACATAACCATTAAAAAACCAAAAACACCTAAACCTAAAAAACTATAAGCGCTAAACCCAATAAAGCCCAAAATCATATATGCTAAAGCACAAAAAAACAAAAAAATCCCTAAGCCTTAAACCCTAAACCTATAAAACCATAAAATATATTAACCTTAAAAACCAAAAGCCCTAAACCCTAAAACCCTAGATAAATCCCTTAACCTAAATCCCTAAACCAAAATAAACCCTAAGCCCTACACCCTAAACCCTAAATCCAGAATCTAAAACTCTATGAAACCCTAAACCCTAAACCTTAACAAACCCTAAATCCTATAAACCCTAAAATAAACCCTAAAAATCATTTAAAACCCATAAAAGACGCTAAGCTCTAAACACTAAATCCTAAAAATCCATAAACCCCAAACTGAAAGAGACAAAAAAAAAAAAACTAAACCCTAAACCCCAAACCCTAAGAAACACTTAACCCTTAAAACCCCTAAAAATACAAAGACCCCTAAACCTACAGAACTCTAAACCCTATAAATCCTTAAATTGTATATGATAAACCCTAAAAAACACAAAAAGAAAACCCCCAAAGACCTAAATCCTAAACTTATAAAACAGTAAAAAACATTAAACTAAAAAACCCAAAGCCCTAAACCCTAAAACCTAGATAAAACCCTTAACATAAAACCCTAAACCTATAAAAAACTAAACCCTAACCCCTAACCTAAAACCCTAAATCCTAAACCTAAAACCCTAAGAAATCCTAAATCCTAAACCTTAAGAAACCATATATCCTATCCTAAATTAAACCCTAAAAACTACTTAATACCCCAACAAAACCCTACGCTCTAAACCCTAAATCCTTAAAACCCATAAACCCTAAAGCTAAAAAACACAAAAAATCCCTAAGAACTAAACCCTAAACCTATAAAACCATAAAAATCTTAACCCAAAAAACACAAACCCCTAAAACCTAAAAAATAGATAAAACCCTTAACCTAAATCCCTAAACCTAATAAAACACTAAGCCCTAAACCCTCAACACTAACCTAAAACCCTAAGAAACCCTAAACACTAAATTCTAAACCTTTACAAACCCTAAATCCCATAAACCCTAAACTAAACCCTAAAAATCGTTTAAAACACCTACAAAACCCTATTCTCTAAACCATAATCGTAAAAGTCCATAAACCCCAAACAGAAAAAACTTATAAAACCCTAAGCCCTAAACCCTAACCTAAAACCCTAAATCCTAAGCCTAAAACCCTAGGAACCCTAAATCTTAAAAAACCATAAATCCTATAAACTGTAAATTAATTCCTACAAAACCCTAAGCACTAAACCCTAAATCCTAAAAATTTGTAAACCCCGAACAGAAAAAACACAAAAAAGAAAACCTAAGCCCTAAACCCCAAAAATCCCTAAGAAACACTTAACCTTAAAACCCCTAAAAACAAAAAACCCCTAAAGTTAAACAACTCTAACCCCAATAAAGGCCTAAATTATATATGATAAACCCTAAAAACCACAAAAAAACCCTAAGACCTAAATCCTAAACCTAAAACACCTAGAAAACCTTAACTTAAAAATCTAAAGCCCTAAACCATAAAATCCTAGATAATACCCTTTTCCTAAAACCCTAAACATAATGAAACCCTAAACCCTAAACCTTAAAAAATCCTAAAAATCATCTAAAACCCTACAAAACCCTAAGCTCTAAATCCAAAATCCTAAAAATACGTAAACCCTAAACCTAAAAGACACAAAAAAAAAAAAAACCTAAGCCTTAAACCCTAAAAAACCTTAAGAAACACTTTACCCTTAAAAACCCTAAAGCTTAAGAAACCCTAAATCCTATAAACCCTAATATAAACCCTAAAATCCATTTAAAACCCCGACAAAACTCTAAGCTTAGAACCCCAAATCCTAAAAATTTGTAAACCTTAAACCTAAAAAACCCCCCAAAAAAGAAAAACAACCCAAAGCCCTAAACCCTAAGCTTTAAGAAACACATAACCATTAAAAACCCTAAAAACCCCAAAAACAGTCAAACCTAAAAAACTATAAGCTCTAAACCCTATAAAGACCTAAATCGTATATGCTAAAGCCCAAAAAGCATAAAAAATTCCAAAGCCCTAATACCTAAACCTATAAAACGATAAAAAATCTTAACCTAAAAAACCCAAAGCCCTAAACTCTAAAAACCTAGATAATACCCTTATCCTAAATCCCTAAACCTAAATAAACCCTAAGCCCTAAACCCTAAATCCTAAATCTAAACTCTAAGAAACCCTAAACCCTAAACCTTAACAAACCCTAAATCCTATGAACCCTAAAATAAACCCTAAAAACCATTTAAAACCCATACAAAACCCTAAGCTCTAAACACTAAATCCTAAATATCCATAAACCCCAAAATGAAAAAGACAAAAAAAAAAAAAAAAAAACTAAGCCCTAAATCCTAAGAAACACTTAACCCTTAAAACCCCTTAAAACACAAAAAAGTCTAAACCTAAAAAACTCTAAACCCTATAAATCCCTAAATTGTATATGATATACCCTAAAAAACACAAAAAGAACCCTAAGACCTAAATCCTAAACTTACAAAACAGTAAAAAACCTTAACCTAAAAAACCCAAAACCCTAAACCCTAAAACCTAGATAAAACTCTTAATGTAAAACCCTGAACCTAAAAAAAAAACTAAACCCTAACCCCTAACCTAAAACCCTAAATCCTAAACCAAAAACCCTAAGAAATCATAAACCATAAACCTTAAGAAACCCTAAAAATTATTTCATACCCCTACAAAACCCTAAGTTCTAAACCCTAAATCCTAAAAATCCATAAACCCTAAACCTTAAAAACACACACAAAAAAAAACATAAGCCCTAAACCTTAAACCCTAAGAAACAGTTAGTCCTTAAAAACGCTAAGAAAACCCAAAAACCCCAAAACCTAAAAAAAACTCTAATCTTTAAACCCTATTAAGCCCTAAATTGTATATGCTAATCCCTATAAAACACAAAAAAGCCTAACCTTAAACCTATAAAACCCTAAAAAACCTAGATAAATTCATTAACCTAAAACCCTAAACCAAAAGAATTCCTAAGAACTTAACACTAAATCCGAACCTTAAACCCTAAAAACACAAAAAAAAAAAAAAACCCTAAACCCTAACAAACCCCTACGAAACACTTCACCCTTCAAAACACTAGAAATCCAACAAACCCCTAAACCTAAAAACTCTACGCTCTAAACCCTATAAAGCCCTAATTCGTATATGCAAAACCCTAAGCCTTACACCTAAGCCTATAAAACCCTAAAAAACCATAAATTAAAAAACCCAAAGCCCTTCAACCTAAATACCTATATAAAGCTCTTAACTTAAGACCCTAAACCAAAAAAAAACCCCTAAACCCTAACTTAAAACCCAAAATCCTAACTAACCCTAAACTCTAAAGCTTAAGAAACCCTAAATCCTATAAACCCTAAAATAAACCCTAAAATCTATTTAAAACCCCGACAAAACTCTAAGCTTAAAATCCCAAATCCTAAAAATCCGTAAACCCTAAACCTAAAAAAAAAAAAAAAAAAAAACCCTAACCTTAAGAAACACATAACCATTAAAAATCCTAAAAAACCCAAAACACTTAAACCTAAAAAACAATAAGCTCTAAACCCTATAAAGACCTAAATCGTATATGCTAAAGCCCAAAAAGCACAAAAAATCACTAAGCCCTAAATCCTAAACCTATAAAACCATAAAAAATCTTAACCTAAAAAACCCAAACCCCTAAACACTAAAAACCTAGATAAAACCCTTAACCTAAATCCCTAAACCTAAATAAACCCTAAGCCCTAAACCTTGAATCCCAAATCTAAACTCTAAGAAAACCAAAACCTTAACAAACCCTAAATCCTATAAACCCTAAAATAAACCCTAAAACCCATTTAAAACCCATACAAAACCCTAAGCTCTAAACACTAAATCCAAAAAATCCATAAACCCCAAACTGAAAAAGACAAAAAAAAAAAAAAAAAAACTAAGCCCTAAACCCTAAAAAACCCTAAGAAACACTTAACCCTTAAAACTCCTACAAAAACACAAAAACCACTAAACCTAAAAAACTTTAAACCCTTTAAAGCCCTAAATTTTATATGCTAAACCATAAAAACAAAACAAAAAAAAAAAACCCTAACATCTACATCCTAAACTTATGAAATAGTAAAAAACCTTACCTAAAAAACCCAAAGCCCTAAACCCTAAAACCTAGATAAAACCTTTAACGTAAAACCCTATACCTCAAAAAAACTTAAACCCTAACCCCTAACCTAAAACCCTGAATCCTAAACCTAAAGTCCTAAGAAATCTTAAATCCTAAACCTTAAGAAATTGTATATCCAATAAACCCTAAAATAAACCCTTAAAACTATTTAATATCCCTACAAAGCCCTATGCTTTAAACCCTAAATCCATAAAACCCATAAACCCTAAACCTAAAAAATACAAAAAAAAAAAACCCTAAGAACTAAGCCCTAAACCTATAAAACCATAAAAATCTTAACCTAACAAACCCAAAGCCCTAAAACCTAAAAAATAGATAAAACCCTTAATCTAAATCCCTAGACCTAATAAAACACTAAGCCCTAAACCCACAACACTAACCTAAAACCCTAAATCCTAAACCTAAAACCCTAAGAAACACTAAACCCAAAATCCTAAACCTTAAACAACCATAAATCCCATAAACCCTAAAATAATCCCTAAAAACCATTTAAAACCCCTACAAAACCCTAATCTCTAAATCGTAATCGTAAAAATCCGTAAACCCCAAACTAAAAAAAATTACAAAACCCTAAGCCCTAAACCTTAAACTGTAAAAACCTAGATAAAACCCCTAACCTAAATCCCTAAACCTAAAAAAACCCTAACCCCTAAACCATAAACCCTAACCTAAAACCTTAAATCCTAAATCGAAAACCCTAAGAGACCCTAAACCCTAAACCTTAAGAAACCCTAAATTCTATAAACCCTAAAACCCATTTAAACCCCTACAAAACCCTAAGTTCTAATCCCTAAGTCCTAAAAATCTGTAAACCTTGAACTAAAATAATACAAAAAAGCCTAAGCCCAAAACCCTAAACCCTAAAAAACACTTAACCCTTAAAATCCCTAAAAAACACAAAAAACCCTAAACCCAAAAAAGTCTAAACCCTATAAAGCCCTAAATTGTATGTGCTAATCCCTAAAATACACACACACAAAAAAAATAATCTAAGGCTTAAACCCTAAACCTATAAAATCTAAGCTCTAAACCCTATAAAGCCCTAAATCGTATATGCTTAACCCTAAAATACTAAAGAAAAAAAAAATCCAAGCCCTAAACCCTAAACCTATAAAATCCTAGAAAACATTAACATAAAAAACTTTGAGCCCTAACCCCTAAAAACCTAGCTAAAGCCCTAAACCTAAAAAAAACCTAAGCCCAAAACCCTAAACCCTAACCTAAAACCCTAAATCCCAAACATCAAACCCTAAACCCTAAACCTTAAGAAACCCTAAATCCGATAAACCCTAAAATAAACCCTAAAACCCATTGAAAACTCCTACAAAACCCTAAGCTCTAAAACCTAAAAATCCGTAAACCTAAACCTAAAAAAACACTAAAAAACCCCTAGACCTAAACACTTAACCCTTAAAAACCCCAAAAATTTCTCAAATCCCTAAACCTAAAAAACTCTAAGCTCTAAACCTTGTAAAGCCTTAATCGTATAGGCAAAACTCTAAGAAATACAAAAAACCCTAAGCCTATAAACCAAAAAATACCTTAACCCTAAAAACCTAAAGCACTAAACTCTAAAAACCTAGATAAAACCCTTAACCTAAAACCCTAAGCCCAAAAATAACCCTATACCCTAACCAAAAACCCTAAATCCTAAACCTAAAACCCTAAGAAACCCTAAACCCTAAACCTTAAGAAACCCTAATCCTATAAACCCTAAAATAAACACTAAAACCCCATTTTTAACCACTACAAAACCCTAAGCTTGAAAACTTAAATCCAAGAAATTCGTAAACCCTATACCTTAAAAACATTAAAAAAATTCCAAGCCCTAAACCCTAAACCCTAAACACTAAACCCTAAGTAACACTTAACCATTAAAAACCCTAAAAAACTCCTAAACCTAAAAAACTCTAAGCTCTAAACCCTGTAAACCCCTAAATCAAATAAGCTAAAGCCCAAGAAACACAAAAAAACCATAAACCCTAAACCTACATAACCATAAAAATTCTTAACATAAAAAACCCAAAGACCTAAGCCCTAAATACCTAGATAAAACAATTAACCTAAATACCTAAGCCCTAAACCCTAAACCCTAACATAAAACCCCAAATCCTAAACCTAAAACCCTAAGAAACCCTAAGAAATTAACCTTAACAAACCCTAAATCCGATAAACCAAATAAACCCTAAAACCTATTTAAAAGCCCTATAAAACCCTAAGCTCTAATCCCTAAGTCCTAAAAATCCGTAAACCCTAAACTGAAATAACACAAAAAAAAGTCTATGCCCTTAACCCTAAACCCTAAAAAACACTAAGAAACACTTAACCCTTAAAACCCCTAAAAACACACAAAAACCACTAAACCTAAAAAACTCTAAACCCTTTAAAGCCCTAAATTTTATATGCTAAACCCTAAAAACAAAACAAAAAAACCCTAAGACCTAAATCCTAAACCTATAAAACACTAAAAAACATTAACCTAAATAACCCAAAGCCCTAAACCCAAAAAACCTAGATATAACCCTTAACCTAAAATAACCGTAAACCCTAACCTAAAACCCTAAATCCTAAAACACTAAGAAACCCTAAATCCTAAGCCTTAAGAAACCCTAAATCCTATAAACCTTAGAATAAACCTTAAACTAAACCCTAAATCCCATTTAAAATCCCTACAAATCCCTAAGATCTAAACCCTTAATCCTATAAATCTGTAAAGCCTAAACCTAAAAAACAAAAAAAAAAACAAAAAAAACCCTAAGCCCTAAACCCTAAACCACCCTAAGAAACACTTAACCCTTAAAAACCCTAAAAACCCAAAAAGCCCTAAATATGAAAAACACTAAACTCTAAACCCCATAAAGCCCTAAATTATTTATGCTAAACCCTAAAAAATACAAAAAAAAACCCTATGTCCTAAACCCTAAACCTATAAAACCCTAAAAACCGAAAGCCTTAAACACTAAAACCTAGATAAAAACCTTAACCTAAAACTCTAAACCTAAAAAAACCATAAGCCCTAACCAAAAAAACCATAAGCCCTAACCCACAACACTAAATTCTAAACCTACGACCTAAGACACCCTAAACCCTAAACCCTAAACATTAAGAAACCCTAAAAATCATCTAAAACCCCTACAAAACCCTAAGCTCTAAATCCAAAATCCTAAAAATCCGTAAACCCTAAACACAAAAAAAAAAAAAAAAACCTAAGCCCTAAACACTAAAACACCCTTTGAAGCACTTAACCCTTAAGAATCCTAAAAAACCCAAAAACCCCTAAACCTTAAAAACTCTAAGCTCTAAACCCTATTAAGCCCTAAAACGTATATGCTAAACCCTGAAAAATACAAAAAAAAAAAAAAAAAAAAAAAAACAAAGCCCTAATAAACGTTAAACCTATGATACCTTAAAAACCCTAAGCCTAATAAACCCAAACCCATAAACCTTAAAAACCTAGATAAAACCCTTAACCTAAAACCCTAAACCTAAAAAATCCTAAGACCTAAACCGTAAACCCTAATTCCAAACCCAAAACCCTAAATCCTAAACCCAAAACCCTAAAAAACCCTAAACCCTAAACCTCAAGAAACCCTTAATCCTATAAACCCAAAAATAAAACCTAAAACCATTTAAAACACCAATAAAACCGAAGCTATAAATTGTAAATCATAAAAATCCGTAAACCCTAAAGTTAACAAACACAAAAAATCCTAAGCCCTAAGCTTTAAACCCTAAAAACCCCTAAGAGACACTTAATCATTAAAAACACCAAAAATCCCTAAACCTAAAAAACTCTAAGCTCTAAACCTTATAAAGCCCTTAATCGTATATGCTTTACCCTAATAACACAAAAAAACCCTAAGCCCTAAACCTTAAACCTATAAAACACTAAAAACCTTAACCCAAAAAAACCAAATCCCTACTAAAAACCTAGATAAAACCCTTAAACAAAAACCCTAAACCTACAAAAACCCTAAGCCTTAAACCCTAAACCCTAACCAAAACCCCTAAATCCTTGACCTAAATAAATAAGAAACCCTAAACCTTAAGAAACCTTAAATCCTATGAACCCTAAAATAAAACATAAAAACCATTTAACACTCCTACAAAACCATAAGCTCTTAACCCTAAATCCTAAAAAAAATCAATAAACCCTAAACAAAAAAAACACTAAACCACAAAATACCCTAAGAAACACTTAACCCTTAAAAGACCTAAAACCCCAAAAAACCCCTAAACATAAAAATCTCTAAGCTCTAAATACTATAAAGCCCTAAATCGTATATGTTAAATTCAAAAAAAAAAAAAAGCACTAAGCCCTAAAACCTAATAACCTAGATAAAACCCTTAACTAAAAACCCTAAACCCTAACCCTAAAAACACCCTAAGAAACACTTAACCCTTCAAAGCCCTATAAACCCCAAAAACCACTAAACCTAAAATACTCTAAGCTCTAAACCCTATAAAGCCCTAAACCGTATATGCTAAACCTTAAAAAACACAAAAAACCAGTTAACATAAACAAATTCTAAGCTCTAAACCCTACAAAGCCCTAAACCGTATATGCTAAGCGCTAAAAAAACACAAAAAATACCAAGCGTTAAGCTTATAAAACTCTAAAATACCTTAACCTAAAAACCCAAAGCCGTAAATCCTAAAAACCTAGATAAAACCCTAAACCCTAACCCAAAACCCTAAATTATAAACCAAAAACCCTAAGAAACCCTAAACCCTAAACCTTACGAAACCCTAAATCCGATAAACACTAAAAACCATTTAAAACCCTACAACACCCTAAGCTAAAAATCCTAAATCCTAAAAATCCATAAACCCTAAACATAAAAAACATTAAAAAAAAGAAAACCCTAAGCCCTAAACCCTAAACCCTAAATCCTAAAAACTATTTAAAACCCAATGCCCTAAATCCTAAAACCTAGATAAAACCCTTAACGTAAAACCCTAAACCTCAAAAAAAAAAATTAAATCCTAAACCCAAACCTAAAACCCTAAATCCTAAACCAAAATCCCTAAGAAATCCTAAACGATAAACCTTAAGAAACCCTAAAAACTATTTCATACCCCTATAAAACCCTAAGTTCTAAACCCTAAATCCTAAAATTCGTAAACCCTAAACCTTAAAAACTAAAAAAAAAACCCTAAGCCCTAAACCTTAAACCCTAAGAAACAGTTAGTCCTTAAAAACGCTAAGAAAACCAAAAACCCCTAAACCTAAAAAAACTCTTAGCTTTAAACCCTATTAACCCCTAAATTGTATATGCTAAACCCTATGAAACACAAAAAACCCTAACCCTTAACTCTAAACCTATAAAACCCTAAAAACCCTAGATAAATTCATTAACCTAAAACCCTAAACCTAAAGAATTCCTAAGCACATAACACTAAACCCTAACTTTAAACCCTAAAAACACAAAAAAAAAAAAAAACCTAAGCCCTAAACCCTAAACCCTAAACCCTAAAAAACTCTAAGAAACACTTCACCCTTCATAACACTAGAAATCCAAAAAACCCCTCAACCTAAAAAACTCTAAGCTCTAAACCCTATAAAGCCCTAAATCGTATATACAAAACCCTAAGCCCTACACCTAAACCTATAAAACCCTAAGAAAGCATGAATTAAAAAACCCAAAACCCTTAAACCTAAATACCTAGATAAAGCTCTTAACCTAAGTCCCTAAACCAAAAAAAAAAACCTTAAACCCTAACCTAAAACCCAAAATCCTAAACCTAAAACCCTAACTAACCCTAAACCATAAAGCTTAAGAAACCCTAAACCTATAAACCCTAAAATAACCCTAAAATCCATTTAAAATCCTAAACAAACTCTAAGCTTAAAACCCCAAATACTAAAAATCGGTAAACCCTAAACCTAAAAAACACAAAAAAAAAAAAAACCAAAAGCCCTAAACCCTAAGCCTTCAGAAACACATAACCATAAAAAACCCAAAAAAACCCAAAAACACCGAAACCTAAAAAACTATAAGCTCTAAACCCTATAAAGATGTAAATTGTGTATGCTAAAGCCCAAAAAGCACAAAAAATCCCGAATCCCTAAATCCTAAACCTATAAAACCATAAAAAATCTTAACCTAAAAAACCCAAAGCCCTAAACCCTAAAAACCTAGATAAAACCCTTAACCTAAATCCCTAAACCTAAATAAACCCTAAGCCCTAAACCTTAAATCCTAAATCTAAACTCTAAGAAACCCTAAACCCTAAACCTTAACAAACCCTAAATCCTATAAACCCTAAAATAAAACCTAACAACCATTTAAAACCCATACAAAACCCTAAACTCTAAATACTAAATCCCAAAAATCTATAAACCCTAAAATGAAAAAGACAAAAAAACAAAAAAAAAAAAAACAAAACAAAACTAAGCCCTAAACCCTAAACCCTAAGAAACACTTAACCCTTAAAACCCCTAAAAACACAAAAACCTAAACCTAAAAAACTCTAAACCCTATAAATCCCTAAATTGTATATGATATACCCTAAAAAACACAAAAAAAAACTCTAAGACCTAAATCCTAAACTTATAAAAATGTAAAGAACCTTAACCTAAAAAATCCAAACCCTAAACCCTAAAACCTAGATAAAACCCTTAACGTAAAACCCTAATCCTCAAAAAAAACTAAACCCTAACCCCTAACCTAAAACCCTAAATCCTAAACCTAAAACCCTAAAAAATCCTAAATCCTAAATCTTAAGAAACCGTATATCCAATAAACCCTAAGAAATTCTAAATCCTAAACCTTAAGAAACCGTATATCCAATAAACCCTAAAATAATTCCTAAAAGCTATTTAATACCCCTACAAAACCCTACGCTTTAAACCCTAAATCCATAAAACCCATAGACCCTAAACCTAAAAAACACAAAAAAAAAAAACCCTAAGCACTAAGCCCTAAACCTATAAAACCATAAAAATCTTAACCTAAAAAACCCAAAGCCCTAAAACCTAAAAAATAGATAAAACCCTTAACCTAAATCCCTAAACCTAATAAAACACTAAGCCCTAAACCCACAACACTAACCTAAAACCCTAAATCCTAAACCTAAAACCCTAGGAAACCCTAAAACCTAAATCCTAAACCTTAACAAACCCTAAATCCCATAAACCCTAAAATAAATCCTAAAAACCATTTAAAACCCCTACATAACCCTAATCTCTAAATTGTAATCCTAAAATTTCGTAAACCCCAAACTGAAAAAACTTATAAAACTCTAAGCCCTAAACCCTAAACCCTAAAAACCTAGATAAAACCCTTAACCTAAATCCCTAAACATAAAAAAACCCTAAAAAATTCAAAAATTCTTAAACCTAAAAAACTCTAAGCTCTAAACCTTGTAAAGCCCTAACCATATATGCAAAACCCTAAAACAATACAAAATACCCTAAGCCCTAAACCTATAAAACCCTAAAAAACCTTAACCCTAAAAACCTAAAGCCTTAAACCCTAAAAACCTAGATAAAACCCTTAACCAAAAACCCTATGTCTAAAAATATCC
Organism: Solanum pinnatisectum; assembly: GCA_035578085.1. Taxonomy (NCBI): domain Eukaryota; kingdom Viridiplantae; phylum Streptophyta; class Magnoliopsida; order Solanales; family Solanaceae; genus Solanum; species Solanum pinnatisectum. The sequence goes on from CM069079.1 coordinate 19,488,615, forward strand.
CTATAACCTCATCAAAAACCCTAAATCCTAAACCTAAAATCCTAAGAAGCCCTAAACCCTAAACCCTAAAAAACATTAAAAATACCTCTAAGCCCTAAACCCTAAGCCCTAAGTAACACTTAACTAGTAAAAATCCTAAAAAACTCCTAAACCTAAAAAACTCTAAGCTCTAAACCCTATAAAGCCCTAAATCATATAAGCTAAAGCCCAAGAAACACAAAAAAACCATAAGCCCAAAACACTAAACCTATAAAACCATAAAAAATCATAACATAAAAAACCCAAAGACCTAAACCCTAAATACAGAGATAAAACAATTAACCTAAATTCCTAAACCTAAGAAAACCCTAAAATCCAAAACCCCAAATCCTAAATCTAAAACCCTAAGAAACCCTAAACACTAAACCTTAACAAACCCTAAATCTGATAAACCCTCAAATAAACCCTAAAACTTATTTAAAACCCTAACTCTAATCCCAAAGTCCTAAAAATCCATAAACCCTAAACAAAAATATCACAAAAAAAAAAATCCTATGCCCTTAACACTAAACTCAAAAAAACCCTAAAAACACTTAACCCTTAAAACCACTAAAAACACACAAAAACCACTAAATCTAAAAAACTCTAAACCCTTTAAAGCCCTAAATTTTATATGCTAAACCCTAAAAACACAAAAAAAAAAAAAAAAACCCTAAGACCTAAATCCTAAACCAATAAAACCCTAACAAACATTAACCTAAAAAACCAAAAGCTCTAAACCCAAAAAACCTAGATATAACCCTTAACCTAAAACCCTAAACCTAAAATTACCCTAAACCCTCACCTAAAACCCTAAATCCTAAAACACTAAGAAATCCTAAACCCTATGCCTTAAGAAACTCTACATCCTATAAACCTTATAATAAACCCTAAATCCTATAAACCTTAAAATAAACCCTAAATCCTATAAACCCTAAATCCCAGTTAAAACCCCTACAAAACCCTAAGATCTAAACCCTTAATCCTAGAAATCTGTAAAGCCTAAACCTAAAAAACACAAAAAAAAAACCCTAAGCCCTAAACCCTAAAAAACCCTAAGCAACACTTAACCCTTAAAAACCCTTAAAAACCCAGAAAGTCCTAAATATGAAAATCTCTAAACTCTAAACCCTATAAAGCCCTAAATCATATAGGCTAAACCCTAAAAAAATACAAAAAAAAAAAAAAAACCCTATGCCCTAAACCCTATACCTATAAACTTAATACCTTAACATAAAAAACCCACAGCCCAAACCCTAAAACCTAGATAAAACCCTTAACCTAAAACCCTAAACCTAAAAAAACCCTAATCCCTAACCCACAACTCTAAATCCTAAACCTACGACCTAAGAAACCCTAAACCCTAAACGTTAAGAAATCCTAAAAATCATCTAAAACCCCTACAAAACCCTAAGCTCTAAATCCAAAATCCTAAAAATACGTAAACCCTAAACCTAAAAAATACAAAAAAAAAAAAAAAAAACCTAAGCCCCTGAACCCTAAAAAACACTAAGAGACACTTTACCCTTAAAACCCCCAAAAAAACCCAAAAACCCTTAATCCTAAAAAACTCTAAGCTCTAAACCCTATTAAGCCCTAAAACATATATGCTAAACCCTGAAAAAAAAAAAAAAAAAAACCCCAAAGCCCTAAATGTTAAACATATAAGATCCTAAAAACCCTAACCCATAATAAACCCAAACCCATAAACCTTAAAAACCTAGATACAACCCTTAACCTAAAACCCTACGACCTAAACCCTAAACCCTAAGTCCTAACCTAAAACCATAAATCCTAAACCCAAAACCCTAAAACTTAAGAAACCCTTAATCCTATAAACCCAAAAATAAAACCAAAAACCATTCAAAACACCGATAAAACCTAAGGTCTAAACGTAAATCATAAAAATCCGTAAACCCTAAACTTAACAAACACAAAAAACCCTAAGCCCTAAGCTCTAAAACCTAAAAAACCCTAACAGACACTTAACCATTAAAAACACCAAAAATACCTAAACCCAAAAAACTATAAGTTCTAAACGCTATAAATCCCTAAATAATATACGCTAAAACCTAAAAACACACAAAAAAAAAAAACCCTCAGCCTTTAGCCCTAAAAAACCCAAAACCTTAAACCCTAAAAACCTAGATGAAACCCTTTACATAAAACCCTAAACCAAAAAAAAAAACCCTATGGCGTAAACCATAAACCTTAACCTATAAACCTAAATCCTAAACCTAAAACTAAAACCCAAAACCCTAAACTATAAGAAAACCTATATCCTATAAACACTAAAATAAACCCTAACAACCATTGAAAACCCCTACAAAACCCGAAGCTCTAAATCCTAAATCCTAAAAATCCATAAACCCTAAACCTAAAAAACACAAAAAAAAAAAAACCTAAGAAATGCTTAACCCTTAAAAACTCAAAAACCCCTAAACTAAAAAAACTATAAGCTGTAAACCCTATAAAGTCCTAAATCATATATGCTAAATCCTAAAAAACACAAAAAGAAACCTTAAGCCCTAAACCCTAAACCTATAAAACCCTAAAAAACATTAACCTCAAAAAACCAAAGCCCGAAACCCTAAAAACCAAGATAAAACCCTTAATCTAAAATCCCAAACCTTAAAAAACCCTAACCCTAATCTAAATCCCTAAAACCCTAAACTTTAAGAAACCCTAAATCCAATAAACCCTAAAGTAAACCCTAAAACCCATTTCAAACCCCTACAAAACCCTAAGCTCTTAACCCTAAATCCAAAAAATCCATCAACCCTAAACCTAAAAAACACAAAAAACTCTAAGCCCTAACACCCAAAAATCCCTAAGAGACACTTAACCCTTCAAAACCCTACAATCCCCAAAAACTCTTAAATCTAAAAATATCTATGCTCTGAACCCTATAAAGCCCTAAATCGTATATGCTAAACCCCAAAAAACACAAAAAAAAATCTAAGCCCTAAAACCTTAAACTATAAAACCCTGAAAAACATTAAACAAAAAATCCCAAAGCCTTAAACCCTAAAAACCTAAATAAAATTGTTAACCTAAAACCCTAAACCTACAAAAACCCTAACCTAAAACCCAAAATCCTAAACCTAAAACCCTACAAAACCCTAAACCCTAAACCTTAAGAAACCCTAAATCCTAAACCTAAAACCCTACAAAACCCTAAACCCTAAACCTTAAGAAACCCTAAAAACCATTTGAAACCCCTACGAACCTTAAGCTCTAAACCCTAAATAGTAAAAATCCGTAAACCCAAAACCTAAAAACACACAAAATAACCCTAAGCCCTAAACCTTAAACCCTAAGAAACAGTTAGCCCTTAAAACCCTTAAAAAAACCCAAAAACCCCTAAACCTAAAAAACTCTAAGCTCTAAAACTTATAAAGCCCTAAATCGTATATGTTATACCCTAATAACACACAAACAAAAAACCCCAAGCCCTAAACCTTAAACCAATAAAACACTAAAAAAACTTAACCCAAAAAAAACCAAAGCCCTAGACCCTAAAAACCTAGATAAAACCATTAGCCTAAAACCCTAAACCCACAAAAAACCCTAAACCCTAAACCCTAACAAAAACCCCTAAATCCTTAACCTAAATCCATAAGAAACCCTATACCTTAAGAAACCTTTAATCCTATGAACCCTTAAATAAAACATAAAAACCATTTAACACTCCTACAAAACCTTAAGCTCTTAAACGTAAATCCTAAAAAAATCAGTAAACCGTAAACAAAAAAAATCCTAAGCCCCAAACCCTAAACCCTAAAATACGCCAAGAAACATTTAACCCTTAAAAACACTAAACACCCCTAAGCCTAAAAAACTCTAAGCTCTAAATACTATAAAGCCCTAAATCGTAAATGTTAAATCCTAATAAAAAAAAAACACTAAGCCCTAAACCCTAATAACCTAGATAAAACCCTTAACATAAAACCCTTACCCTAAAAATACCCTAAGAAACACTTAACCCTTAAAAGCCCTATAAACCCCAAAAACCACTAAACCTAAAAAACTCTAAGCTCTAAACCCTATAAATCTCTAAACTGTTTAAGCTAAACCCTAAAAAACACAAAAAAACTCTAAGCACTAAACCTAAAAACCCCAAAGCCCTAAACCCTAAAAACCTAGATAAAACCATTAACCTAAATCTCTAAACCTAAAAAAACACTAAGCCCTAAACCCTAAACCCTAAACCCTAAATCTGTTATCTAAATGTTAAACCTAAAACCCTAATAATCTCTAAAACCAAAGAAACCCTAAATCCTACAAACCCTATAAAAACAATCCTAAAATCCATTTAACACCCCTACAAACCCTAAGCTCCAAACCCTAAATCCAAAAAATATGAAAACCCTAAACCTAAAAAACACAGCAAAAACCCTAAGCCTTAAACCCTACACCCTAAAAAACCCTAAGAAACACTTTACACTTAAAACCCTAAAAAACACAAAAATTCCTTAACCTAAAAAAACACTAAGCTCTAAACTCTATTAAGCCCTAAATCGTATATGCTAAACCCTAGAAAAAAAAAACCTAAACCCTCAACCTATAAAACCCTAAAATGACTAAACCTAAAAAACCTAAAGCCCTAAACCCTATTAACCTAGATAAAACCCTTAACTTAAAACACTAGACCTTAAAAAACCCTAAGCCCTAAACCCTAAACCCTAACCTAAAACCCTAAATCCTAAACTTAAAACCCTAAGAAACCCTAAACCCTAAAATCCAAAGAAACCCTAAATCCTATAAACCCTAAACCCTTAACCCTAGAAAAACCCTAAGAAACACTTAACCTTTTAAAACCCTAAAAAACCCAAAAACCCCTAAACTTAAAAAACTCTAAGCCCTAAACCAATAAAACCCTAAAAAAAACCTTAACCTAATAACCCAAAGCCCTAAACCCTAAAAACTTAGATAAAACCCTTATCCTAAAACCCTAAACCCAAAACCTTAAGAAACCCTAAATCCTATAAACCCTAAAAACTATTTAAACCTCTACAACACCCTAAGCTCGAAATCGTAAATACTAAAAATCTGTAAACCCTAAACCTAAAAAACACAAAAAAAAAAAAACCCTAAGCCCTAAACCATAAATCCCAAAAACTCTAAAAACCATTTAAAACCCCTACAAACCGTAAGCTCTAAACCCTAAATCCTTAAAATTTGTAAACCCTAAACCTTTAAACACCCAAACAAAATCCTAATCTCTAAACCCTAAAAAACACTAAGAATCATTTAACCCTTAAAACCCCTAAAAAATTCAAATATCCCTAAACCTAAAAAAGTCTAAGCTGTAAACCCTATAAAGCCTTAAATAGTATATGCTAAACCCTAAAAACACACAAAAAAAATCCTAAGCTCTAAACCAATAAAGCCCTTAAAAAAATTAACCTAAAAACCCAAAGCCCTAAACCTTAAAATCCTAGATAAAACCCTTAACATGAAACCCTAAACCTAAAAAACTCCTAAGCCCTTAACCCTAAACCCTAACCTAAAACCCTAAATCCTAAACCTAAAATCCTTACAGACCCTAAACCTTAAGAAACCCTAAATCATGTAAACACTAAAATAAACCACAAACCACATTTAAAACCCCTACAAACTCCTAAGCCCTAAATCCTAAAAAATGATACACCCTAAACCTAAAAAACACAATATAAACCCTAAGTCATAAACCCTAAACCCTAAAAAAACCCTAAGAAATACTTAACCATTAAAAACACTAAAAAACCCATAAAAGCCCTTAACCTAAAAAACTCTAAGTCTTATAAAGCCCTAAATTGTATTTGCTAAACTCCAAAAAACACCAAAACCCCTAAGCACTAAACCCTTAACATATAAAACCCAAAAAAAAACCTGAAGAATTATAAAAAGAAAAAAACATTAAACCTAAAAAAAACTAAGCTCTAAACCCTATTAAGCCCTAAATCGTATATGCTAAACCCTAAAAACACACAAAAGAACTTAAGCCCTAAACCCTAAACCTATAAAACAGTAAAAAACCATAAGAAACACTAAACCCTTATAACCTAGATAAAACCCTTACATTAAAACCCTAGACCTTAAAAAACCCTAAGCCCTAACCTAAAACCTTAAATCCGAAACATAAAACACTAAGAAACCCTAAACCCTAAAATCCTAAGAAATACTTAACCATTAAAAACCCTAAAAAAATTCAAAAACCCATAAACCTAAAAAACTCTAAGGTCTAAACCCTATAAAGCCCTAAATCGTATATGCTAAACCCTAAAAACACACAAAAAACCCTAAGCCCTAAACCAGTAAAACCCTAAAAAAACTTAACCTAAAAACCCAAAGCCCTAAACCCTGAAAACCAAGATAAAACCCTTAACATGAAACCCTAGACATAAAAACCCCCTAAACCCTTAACCCTAAATCCTAACCTAAAACCCTAAATCCTAAACCTAAAACCCTAATAAACCCTAAATCATATACACCCTAAAATAAACCATAAAACGTATTTAAAACCCTACAAACCGCTTATACCTAAATCCTAAATCCTAAATCCTAAATCCTAAAAATCTGTAAACCCTAAACCTAATAAAAAAAAATAAAAAAAATAAAAAAAGCCTAAGCCCTAAATCCTTAACCCTAAATCCTAACCTAAAACCCTAAATCCTAAACGTAAAACCCTAAAAAACCCTAAATCCTATACACCCTAAAATAAACCATAAAACGTATTTAAAAACCTACAAACCCCTTATACCTAAACCCTAAATCCTAAATCCTAAAAATCTGTAAACCCTAAACCTAAAAAAAAAAGAAAAAAAAAAAAAAAAAAAAAAAAAGAGCCTAAGCCTGAACCCTAAAAAAACCATAAGAAACACTTAACCCTTAAAAACACTAAAAAACCCCAAAAAACCCTTAACCTAAAAAATTCTAAGCCCTAAATCATATATGCTAAACCCCAAAAAAAACTTAAAAAAAAAAAAACCATAAGCCCTAAACCCTTAACCCATAAAACCCAAAGCCCTAAACCCTAAAAACATAGATAAATTCCTTAACCCAAAACCCTAAAACTATAAAATCCCTAATCCCTTAACCCTAACCTAAAACCCTAAAAAACACAAAAAAAAAAATGAAAAAAAAAAATGAAAAAACCCTAAGCCCTAAATCCTAAAACCTAAAATACCCTAAGAAACACTTAACCCTTAAAAGCCTAAATACCCCAAAAAACCCTAAACCTAAAAAACTTTAAATTCTAAATTCTATAAAGCATTAAATAGTATATGCTAAATCCTAAAAAAAAAAAAAAAAAAACCTAAAGCACTAAACCCTAATAACCTAGATAAAATATTTAACCCCTTAAATGCCCTAAAAACCCTAAAAACCACTTAACCTAAAAAAAACTCTAAGCTCTAAACCCTACGAAGCCCTAAATCGTATATGCTAAGCGCTAAAAAAACACAAAAAGCACTAAGCGTTAAACCTATAAAACTCTAAAATACCTTAACCTAAAAACCCAAAGCCGTAAACCCTAATAACCTAGATAAAACCCTAAACCTTAACATAAAACCCTAAATCCTAAACCTAAAACCCTAAACCTAAACCGTAAAACCCTAAAATAAACCCTAAAAACCATTTAAAACTCTACAACACCCTAAGCTCGAAACCCTAAATCCTAAAAATCCATAAACCCTAAACCTAAAAAACATTAAAAAAAAAAACCTAAACCCTAAACCCTAAATCCTAAAAACCCTAAAACCCATTTAAAACCCCTACGAACTCTAAACTCTAAACCCTTAATCCAAAAAATCCATAAACCCTAAACCTAAAAACACACACAAAAAAAAAACAAACCCTAAACTCTAGAAAACACTAAGAAATACTTCACCCTTAAAAACCCTAAAAAATTCAAAACCCCTAAACCTAAAAAACTCTAAGATATAAAACCTATAAAGCCCTAATTCGTATATGCAAAACACGAAAAACACACAAAAAAAAAACCCTAAGCCCTAATCCGTAAACCCTAAACCCTAAACCTTAACAAACCCTAAATTCTATAAACCCTAAAAACCATTTAAAACCCATACAAAACCCTAAGCTCTAAACATTAAATCCTAAAAATCCATAAGCCCTAAACTGAAAAAGACAAAAAAAACAAAAAAAAAACTACGCCCTAACCCTAAACCCTAAGAAACACTTAACCCTTAAAACCCCTAAAAACACAAAAAACCCTAAACCTAAAAAACTCTAAACCCAATAAATCCCTAAATTGTATATGATATACCCTAAAAAACACAAAAAAAACCCTAAGACCTAAATCCTAAACTTATAAAACAGTAAAAAAACCTTAACCTAAAAATCCCAAAGCCCTAAACCTTAAAACCTAGATAAAACCCTTACCGTAAACCCTAACCCCTAACCTAAAACCATAAATCTTAAACCTAAAACCCTAATTAATCCTAAATCCTAAACCTTAAGAAACCGTATATCCAATAAACCCTAAAATAATCCCTAAAAACTATTTAATACCCCTACAAAAACCTACGCTTTAAACCCTAAATCCATAAAACCCATAAACCCTAAACCTAAAAAACACAAAAAAAAAAAACCCTAAACATTAAGCCCTAAACCTATAAAACCAGAAAAATCTTTACCTATAAAACCCAAATCCCTAAAACCTAAAAAATAGATAAAACCCTTAACCTAATAAAACACTAAGCCTTAAACCCATAACACTAACCTAAACCCTAAATCCTAAACCTAAAACCCTAAGAAACCCTAAGCCCTAAATCCTAAACCTTAACAAACCCTAAATCCCATAAACCCTAAAATAAACACTAAAAACCATGTAAAACCCCTACAAAACCCTAATCTCTAAATCGTAATCGTAAAATTCCATAAACCCCAAACTAAAAAAACTTCTAAAACCCTAAGCCCTGAACCCTAAACCCTAAAAACCTAGATAAAACCTTTAACCTAAATCCCTAAACCTAAAAAAACCCTAATCCCTAAACCATAAACCCTAACCTAAAACCTTAAATCCTAAATCGAAAACCCTAAGAGACCCTAAACCCTAAACCTTAACAAACCCTAAATCCTATAAACCCTAAAACCCATTTAAACTCCTACAAAATCCTAAGTTCTAATCCCTATGTCCAAAATATCTGTAAACCTTGAACTGAAATAATACAAAGCAATAAACCCTAAACCCTAAAAATTCCTAAGAAACACTTAGCCATTAAAATCCCTAAAAAACACATAAACCCCTAAACCCAAAAAACTCTAAACCCTATAAAGCCCTAAATTGTACATGCTAAACCTTAAAAAACACAAAAAAACCTAAGCCTTAAACCCTAAACCTATAAAACCTTAAAGAACCCTGCAAGGAAAGAAGCCATTGGCTACAAGTATATTTACAAGATCAAGCATAAAACAGATGGCTCGGTAGATAGATACAAGGCTAGATTAGTATCTAAAGGATTCCTTCAAGAATATTTAGTCGAACCCCTTTCCTTACAGTCAAGTGGCCCAATGGCCCCCTTTAGAGATAGGGAAAACATTTGCTTTAGGTTGCTAAACACCATTCGTGGCATTCTTGTCTTGGCTGCAATCAAAAGGTGGCCTTATTTCAATTTGACGTGCAGAATAGAATGTCTTTCAACAACATAAGGGAAGGGGCCAAGAATAAGAACCTAAAAAACCCAAACCCTAAATCCTAAAAAACTAGATAAAACCCTAAAACTAAAAAAACCCTAAACCCTAACTTAATACCCTAAATCCTAAACATAAAACCCTTTGAAATCCTAAATCAAAAACACTAAAAAACCCTAAACCTAAAACCTTAAGAAACCCTAAAATAAACCCTAAAAACCATTTAAAACATCTACAAAACCATAAGCTCTAATCCTTTATTCCTAAAAATCCCTAATCCCTAACCTAAAACCCTAAATCCTAAACCTAAAACCCCAAGAAACCCTAAACCCTAAACCTGAAGAAACCCTAAATCTTATAAACACAAAAATAAACCCTAAAAATCATTTAAAACTTCTACAAAATCCTAAGATCTTAACCCTATATCTGAAAAATCCATAAACCCTAAAGGTAAAAAACACAAAAAAAACCTCAGCCCTAGAACCTAAATAACCCTAAGAAACACTTCACCATTAAAAACCCTAAAACAGACCTAGAAAACCCTAAACCTAAAAATCTCTAAGCTCTAAACCCTATAAAGCCCTAAATCGTATATGCTAAACTCTAAAAAACACAAAAAATAAACTCTAAGCCCTAAGCCCTAAGCCTATAAAACCTTAAAGAACCTTAACCTAAAAAACCCAAGCCCTAAATCCTAAAAACTTAGATAAAACCCTTAACCGAAAACCCTAAACCAAAAAATAACCCTAAGCCCTAAACCCTAAACCCGAACCTAAAACTCTAAATCCTAAACCTAAAACCCTAAGAAACCCTAAACCCTAAACCTTAAAAACTCTAAATCCTATAAACCCAAAAATAAACTCTAAAAAGCATTTAAAACCCCTACAAAACCTTAAGCTCTAAAACTTAAACCCTAAAAATTCGTAAACAGAAAACCTAAAAAACACAAAAAAAATTCTAAGCCATGAACCTCAAACTCTAAGAAACATTTAACCCTTAAAAACCCTAAAAACCCCAAAAACCCCTAAACTTGAAAAACTCTAAGCTCAAAACCCTATAAAGCCCTAAATCATATATGCTTAACCCTAAAATACAAAACAAAAAAACCAAAGCCCTAAACCCTAAACCTACAAAACCCTAAAAAATTTTACCACAAAAAACCCAGAGCCCTAAACCCTAAAAACCTAGATAAAACCCTCAATCTAAAACCCTAAACCTAAGAAAACCCTAAGTCCAAAACCCTAAACCCTAACCTAAAACCCTAAATCCTAAACCTAAAACCGTAAACCCTAAACCTTAAGAGACCCTAAATCCTATAAACCCTAAAATGAACCCTTAAACCCATTGAAACCCCCTACAAAACCCTAAGCTCTAAAACCTAAAAAATCCATAAACCCTAAACCTAAAAAAACACAAAAAAAAAACCCTAGACCTAAATACTAAACCTGAAAAAACCGTACCTAGACAAAACCCTTATCTTAAAAGACTAGACCTTAAAAAACCCTAAGCCCTAAACCCTAAACCCTAACCTAAAACCCTAAATCCTAAACTTAAAACCCTAATAAACCCTAAACCCTAAAATCCAAAGAAATCGTAAATCCTATAAACCCAAAACCCTTAACCCAAAAAAAACCCTAAGAAACACTTAACCCTTTAAAACCCTAAAAAACCCAAAAACCCCTAAACCTAAAAACCTCTAAGCCCTAAATCAACAAAACTCTAAAAAAAAACCTTAACCTAATAACCTAGAGCCCTAAACCCTAAAAATTTAGATAAAACCCTTATCCTAAAACCCTAAACCCTAAACCTTAAGAAACCCTAAATCCTATAAACCCTAAAATAAATCCTAAAAACTATTTTAAACCCCTACAACACCCTAAGCTCGAAACCCTAAATACTAAAAATTTGTAAACCCTAAACCTAAAAAACACAAAAAAAAACCTAAGCCCTAAACCATAAATCCCAAAAACCTAAAAAATCCTTAATCCCTTAACCCTAAACCCTAACCTAACTCCCTAAAAACACACACACAAAAAAAGCCCTAGGCCCTAAACCATAAACCCTAAAAACACTAAGAAACACTTAACCCTTAAAAACCCTAAAAAACCAAAAACCCCCTAAACCTAAAAAACTCTAAGCTCTAAACCTTATAAAGCACTAAATCGTACACGCTAAACCCTAAGCCCTACACCTAAACCTTTACACTCTAAAAAACCTTAAGTTAATAAACCCATAGCACTAAACCCTTAAAACCTAGATAAAACTCTTAACCTAAAATCCTAATTAATAAAAACACCATGAACCGTAACCTAAATCCCTAAATTCCAAACCTAAAACCCTAAGAAACCCTAAAACCTAAACCTTAAGAAATCCAAAACCCTAAACCATACGAAACCCTAAATCTGATAAACCCTAAAAACCATTTAAAACCCTATAACACCCTAAGTTCAAAATCCTAAATCCTTAAAATCCATAAACCCTAAACATAAAAAACATTAAAAAAAAAAAAACCTAAGCCCTAAACCCTAAACCCTAAATCCTAAAAACCATTTAAAACCCAATGCCCTAAACCCTAAAACCTAGATAAAACCCTTAAAGTAAAACCCTAAATCTAAAAAAAAAAAAAAAAAACTAAATCCTAAACCCAAACCTAAAACCCTAAATCCTAAACTAAAAACCCTAAGAAATCCTAAACCATAAACCTTAAGAAACCCTAAAAACTATTTCATACCCCAACAAAACCCTAAGTTGTAAACCCTAAATCCTAAAAATTCGTAAACCCTAAACCATAAAAACACAAAAAAAAAAGACCCTAAGCCCTAACCCTTAAACCCTAAGAAACAGTTAGTCCTTAAAAACGCTAAGAAAACCCAAATACCCCTAAACCTAAAAAAACTCTTAGCTTTAAACCCTATTAACCCCTTAATTGTATATGCTAAACCCTATAAAACATAAAAATCCCTAACCCTTAACTCTAAATCTATAAAACCCTAAAAACCCTAGATAAATTCATTAACCTAAAACCCTAAACCTAAAGATTCCTAAGCACATAACACTAAACCTTAACTTTAAACCCTAAAAACACAAAAAAAAAAAAAAAAAACCTAAGCCCTAAACCCTAAAAAACCCCTAAGAAACACTTCACCCTTCAAAACACTAGAAATCCAAAAAACCCCTAAACCTAAAAAACTCTAAGCTCTAAACCCTATAAAGCACTAAATCGTATATGCAAAACCCTAAGCCCTACACCTAAACCTATAAAACCCTAAAAAAGCATGAATTAAAAAACCCAAAGCCCTTAAACCTAAATACCTAGATAAAGCTCTTAACCTAAGTCCCTAAATCAAAAAACAAAAACCCTAAACCCTAACTTAAAACCCAAAATCCTAACTAACCCTAAACCCTAAAGCTTAAGAAACCCTAAATCCTTTAAACCCTAAAATAAACCCTAAAATCCATTTAAAGCCCTGACAAAACTCTAAGCTTAAAACCCCAAATCCTAAAAATCGGTAAACCCTAAAACTAAAAAACACAAAAAAAAAAAAAAAAAAAAAAACCAAAAGCCCTAAACCCTAAGCCTTAAGAAACACATAACCATTAAAAACCCAAAAAAACCCAAAAACACCGAAACCTAAATCCCTAAACCTAAATAAACCCTCAGCCCTAAACCCTAAATCCTAAATCTAAACTCTAAGAAACCCTAAACCCTAAACCTTAACAAACCCTAAATCCTATAAATCCTCAAATAAAACCTAACAACCATTTAAAACCCATACAAAACCGTAAGCTCTAAATAATAAATCCTAAAAATCGATAAACCCTAAAATGAAAAAGACAAAAAAAAAAAAGAAAAAAAAAAACTAAGCCCTAAACCCTAAACCCTAAGAAACACTTAACCCTTAAAACCCCTAAAAACACAAAAACCTAAACCTAAAAAACTCTAAACCCTATAAATCCCTAAATTGTATATGATATACCCTAAAAAACACAAAAAAAAAAAAAAAAACCCTAAGACCTAAATCCGAAACTTATAAAACTGTAAAAAACCTTAACCTAAAAAATCCAAACCCTAAACCCTAAAACCTAGATAAAACCCTTAACGTAAAACCCTAAACCTCAAAAAAAACTAAACCCTAACCCCTAACCTAAAACCCTAAATCCTAAACCTAAAACCCTAAAAAATCCTAAATCCTAAATCTTAAGAAACCGTATATCCAATAAACCCTAAGAAATCCTAAATCCTAAACCTTAAGAAACCGTATATCTAATAAACCCTAAAATAATTCCTAAAGCTATTTAATACCCCTACAAAACCCTACGCTTTAAACCCTAAATCCATAAAACCCATAGACCCTAAACCTAAAAATCACAAAAAAAAAAAACCTAAGCACTAAGCCCTAAACCTATAAAACCATAAAAATCTTAACCTAAAAAACCCAAAGCCCTAAAACCTAAAAAATAGATAAAACCCTAAACCGAAATCCCTAAACCTAATAAAACACTAAGCCCTAAACCCACAACACTAACCTAAAACCCTTAATCCTAAACCTAAAACGCTAGGAAACCCTAAAACCTAAATCCTAAACCTTAACAAACCCTAAATCCCATAAACCCTAAAATAAACCCTAAAAACCATTTAAAACCCCTACATAACCCTAATCTCTAAATCGTAATCCTAAAAGTCCGTAAACCCAAACTGAAAAAACTTATAAAACCCTAAGCCCTAAACCCTAAACCCTAAAAACCTAGATAAAACCCGTAACCTAAATCCCTAAACCTAAAAAAACCCTAAAAAACTCAAAAACTCTTAAACCTAAAAAAGTCTAAGCTCTAAAATTTGTAAAGCCCTAATCATATATGCAAAACCCTAAAAAAATACAAAAAACCCTAAGCCCTAAACCTAAAAACCCTAAAAAACCTCAACCCTAAAAACCTAAAGCTTTAAACCCTAAAAACCTAGATAAAACCCTTAACCATAAACCCTATGTCTAAAAATATCCCTATAACCTCACCAAAAACCCTAAATCCTAATCCTAAAATCCTAAGAAACACTAAACCCTAAACCTTAAGAAACCCTAAATATTATAAACCCTAAAATAAACACTAAAAACCATTTGTAACCCCTACAAAACCATATGCTTGAAACCTTAAATCCTAAAAATCCGTAAACCCTATACCTAAAAAACATTAAAAATACCTCTAAGCCCTAAACCCTAAGCCCTAAGTAACACTTAACTAGTAAAAATCCTAAAAAACTCCTAAACCTAAAAAACTCTAAGGTCTAAACCCTATAAAGCCCTAAATCATATAAGCTGAAGCCCAAGAAACACAAAAAAACCATAAGCCCAAAACCCTAAACCTATAAAACATAAAAAATCATAACATAAAAAGCCCAAAGACCTAAATCCTAAATACAGAGATAAAACAATTAACCTAAATCCCTAAACCTAAGAAAACCCTAAAATCCTAAACCCCAAATCCTAAATCTAAAACCCTAAGAAACCCTAAACACTAAACCTTACCAAACCCTAAATCTGATAAACCCTCAAATAAACCTTAAAACTTATTTAAAACCCTAACTCTAATCCCTAAGTCCTAAAAATCCGTAAACCCTAAACAAAAATAACACAAAAAAAAAGCCTATGCCCTTAACCCTAAACTCGAAAAAACCCAAAAAATACTTAACCCTTAAAACCACTAAAAACACACAAAAACCACTAAATCTAAAAAATTCTAAACCCTTTAAAGCCCTAAATTTTATATGCTAAACCCTAAAAACACAAAAAAAAAAAATCCCTAAGACCTAAATCCTAAACCAATAAAACCCTAACAAACATTAACCTAAAAAACCAAAAGCTCTAAACCCAAAAAACCTAGATATAACCCTTAACCTAAAACCCTAAACCTAAAATTACCCTAAACCCTCACCTAAAACCCTAAATCCTAAAACACTATGAAACCCAAAACCCTATGCCTTAAGAAACTCTACATCCCATAAACCTTAAAATAAACCCTAAATCCCATTTAAAACCCCTACAAAACCCTAAGATCTAAACCCTTAATCCTAGAAATCTGTAAAGCCTAAACATAAAAAACACAAAAAAAACCCTAAGTCCTAAACCCTAAAAAACCCTAAGCAACACTTAACCAAAAACCCTAAAAACCAAGAAAGTCCTAAATATGAAAAACTCTAAACTCTAAACCCTATAAAGCCCAAAATCATATATGCTAAACCCTAAAAAAATACAAAAAAAAAAAACCCTATGCCCTAAACCCTAAACCTATAAAACCCTTAAAACCTTAACCTAAAAAACCCAAAGCCTTGAACCCTAAAACCTAGATAAAACCCTTAACCTAAAACCCTAAACCTAAAAAAACCCTAATCCCTAACCCACAACTCTAAATCCTAAACCTACGACCTAAGAAACCCTAAACCCTAAACCTTAAGAAATCCTAAAAATCATCTAAAACCCCTACAAAACCCTAAGCTCTAAATCCGAAATCCTAAAAATCATCTAAAACCCCTACAAAACCCTAAGCTCTAAATCCGAAATCCTTAAAATACATAAACACTAAACCTAAAAAACACAAAAAAAAAAAAAAAAAAACCTAAGCCCTAAACCCTAAAAAACCCTAAGAAACACTTTACCCTTACAAACCCTAAAAAACCCAAAAACCCCTAATCCTAAAAAACTCTAAGCTCTAAACCCTTTTAAGCCCTAAAACGTATATGCTAAACCCTGAAAAATAAAAAATAAAAACCCAAAGCCCTGAACGTTAAACATCTAAAATCCTAAAAACCCTAACCCATAATAAACCCAAACCCATAAACCTTAAAAACCTATATAAAACCCTTAACCTAAAACCCTAAGACCTAAACCCTAAACCCTAAGTCCTAACCTAAAACCCTAAATCCTAAACCCAAAACCCTATGAAATCCTAAACCCTAAAACTTAAGAAACCCTTAATCCTATAAACCCAAAAATAAAACCAAAAACCACTCAACACACCTATAAAACCTAAGGTCTAAACCGTAAATCATAAAAATCCGTAATTCCTAAACTTAACAAACACAAAAAACCCTAAGCCCTAAGCTCTAAAACCTAAAAAACCTTAAGAGACACTTAACCATTAAAAACACCAAAAATACCTAAACCCAAAAAACTATAAGTTCTAAATGCTATAAATTCCTAAATCATATATGCTAAACCCTAAAAACACACACAAAAAAAACCCTCAGCCTTAAACCCTAAAAAACCCAAAACCTTAAACCCTAAAAACCTAGATGAAACCAAAATAACACCCTATGGTGTAAACCATAAACCTTAACCTATAAACCTAAATCCTAAACCTAAAACTAAAACCCAAAACCCTAAACTATAAGAAAACCTATATCCTATAAACACTAAAATAAACCCTAATAACCATTGAAAACCCCTACAAAACCCGAAGCTCTTAATCCTAAATCCTAAAAATCCATAAACCCTAAACCTAAAAAACACAAAAAAACCCTAACAAATGCATAACCCTTAAAACCCCAAAAAAACCCAAAAACCCCTAAACTAAAAACTCTAAGCTCTAAACCCTATAAAGTCCTAAATCATATATGCTAAATCCTAAAAGACACAAAAAGAAACCTTAAGCCCTAAACCCTAAAAAACATTAACCTCAAAAAACCAAAGCCCTAAACCCTAAAAACCAAGATAAAACCCCTAATCTAAAATCCTAAACCTTAAAAAACCCTAACCCTAAACTAAAAACCCTAAGAAATCCTAAACCATAAACCTTAAGAAACCCTAAAAACTATTTCATACCCTACAAAACCCTAAGCTCTAAAACCTAAATCCTAAAAATTCGTAAACCCTAAACCTTAAAAACACAAAACAAGCCCTAAGCCCTAAACCTTAAACCCTAAGAAACACTGAATCCTTAAAAACGCTAAGAAAACCCAAAACACCCTAAACCTAAAAAAAACTCTAAGCTTTAAACCCTATTAAGCCCTAAATAGTATATGCTAAACCCTATAAAACACAAAAAAACCCTAATCCTTAACGCTAAACCTATAAAACCCTAAAAAACCTAGATAAATTCATTAACCTAAAACCCTAAACCTAAAGAATTCCTAAGCACTTAACAGTAAACCCTAACCGTAAACCCTAAAAACACAAAAAAAAAAAAAAAAAAAAAAAAACCTAAGCCCTAAACTCTAAACCCTAAAAAACCCCTAAAAACACTAGAAATCCCAAAAACCCCTAAACCTATAAAACTCTAAGCTCTAAACCCTATAAAGCCCTAAATCGTATATGCAAAACCCTAAGCCCTACACCTAAACCTATAAAACCCTAAAAAACCATAAGTTAAAAAACCCAAGCCCTTAAACCTAAATACCTAGATAAAGCTCTTAACCTAAGACCCTAAACCAAAAAAAACCCTAAACCCTAACTTAAGACCCAAAATCCTAAACCTAAAACCCTAACTAACCCTAAACACTAAAGCTTAAGAAACCCTAAATCCTATAAACCCTAAAATAAACCCTAAAAAATCCATTTAAAACCCCAACAAAACTCTAAGCTTAAAACCCCAAATATAAAAATCTGTAAACCCTAAACCTAAAAACACAAAAAAAAAAAAAACTCTAAGCCTTACGAAAGACATAACCATTAAAAACCCTAAAAAACCCAAAAACACCTAAACCTAAAAAACTATAAGTTCTAAACCCTATAAAGACCTAAATCGTATATGTCAAAGCCCAAAAAGCACAAAAATTTCCAAAGCCCTAAACCCTAAACCTATAAAACCATAAAAAATCTTAACCCAAAAAACCCAAAGCCCTAAACCCTAAAAACCAAGATAAAACCCTTAACCTAAATCCCTAAACCTAAATAAACCCTAAACCCTAAGCCCTAAACCCTAAACCTCAACACTGACGGCAGTGCACTAAACAATCCTGGAAAGCTAGGTGCTGGAGGTATCATCCGAGACCACAGGGGAGAAATAATATTAGCCTTTTCCACACCAATGGGAGAAGGAACCAACAATCAAGCTGAAATGGGAGCTGCTATATTTGGCATGACTTGGCTCCTCCAATTAGGCTACAAGAATGTCTTTTTGGAGGTGGATTCACAGCTACTAGTTGACTGGATCATGGCAAAAACTAAACCACCTTGGAGTGTTAACACGCAGGTACAACAAATGAAGGCACTTATAGGGCAGACAAGCAACTTTAGATGCAAACATACTTACAGAGAAGCTAACTCAGTGGCTGATTCTTTAGCAAAACAAAGTCACAAAATTACGAACCCCAACATATATAGCAATACCAACAATCGCCAAGGAAGCACGAGCTCACTATCAACTAGACATTCGGAAATGGCAAGTTTCAGGAGAAGGAAAATCAAAAGAATCAAGGAACCACCATGATGAAGACCTCCTCAACCTAGTTATAATTTTTTGTTATAACTTAGTTTCTTGTTTCTTTTCAAAGATTGTAAGGGGAGAGTCTCCTTGTTTATGTTTCCTGATGCTTCAGATCGAGGAGTCCTCGCTTAGGTACATAGTCTCTAGGTTTCCCGTTATAGTATGGGGATGAGTTGACTTTCCTTAGTAGGAAGGTAGACTTATGAACCACCATAGGATTGGAGGTCAGGTTTATGCCCCCCTCCTTGTACTTTTGTTTTTTATATTTATGCTAAGGCCTGGGGGTGTTGCTAAGCCCCTGACCCCCTCAAGGGTCGTTCAAAAAAAAAAAAAAAAAAAAAAAAAACTCTAAGAAACCCTAAATCCTAAACCTTAACAAACCCTAAATCCTATAAACCCTAAAAACCATTTAAAACCCATAAAGAACACTAAGCTCTAAACACTAAATCCTAAAAATACATAAACCCCAAACTGAAAAAGGCAAAAAAAAAAAAAAAGAAAAAAAAGAATACTAAGCCCTAAACCTAAACCCTAAGAAACACTTAACCCTTAAAACCATTAAAAACACAAAAAAACCCTAAACCTAAAAAACTCTAACCTAAAACCCTAAATCCTAAACCTAAAACCCCAAGAAACCCTAAACCCTAAACCTAAAGAAACCCTAAATCTTATAAATACTAAAATAAACCCTAAAAATCATTTAAAACCCCTACAAAATCCTAAGATCTTAACCCTATATTCGAAAAATCCATAAACCCTAAAGGTAAAAAACACAAAAAAAAAAAAAAAACCCTCAGCCCTAGAACCTAAATAACCCTAAGAAACACTTCACCATTAAAAACCCTAAAACAGACCTAGAAAACCCTAAACCTAAAAATCTCTAAGCTCTAAACCCTATAAAGCCCTAAATTGTATATGCTAAACCCTAAAAAACACAAAAAATAAACCATAAGCCCTAAGCCCTAAACCTATAAAACCTTAAAGAACCTTAACCTAAAAAACCCAAGCCCTAAATCCTAAAAACTTAGATAAAACCCTTAACCTAAAACCCTAAACCAAAAAAATCCTAAGCCCTAAACACTAAACCCTAACCTAAAACTCTAAATCCTAAACCTAAAACCCTAAGAAACCCTAAACCCTAAACCTTAAGAAACTCTAAATCCTATAAACCCTAAAATGAACTCTAAAAAGCATTTAAAACCCCTACAAAACCTTAAGCTCTAAAACTTAAATCCTAAAAATTCGTAAACAGAAAACCTAAAAAACACAAAAAAAATCCTAAGCCATGAACCCCAAACTCTAAGAAACCCTAAGAAGCACTTAACCCTTAAAAACCCTGAAAACCCCAAAAAACCCCTAAACCTAAAAAACTCTAAGCTCAAAACCCTATAATGCCCTAAATCATATATGTTTAACCCTAAAATACAAAACAAAAAAAACCCAAGCCCTAAACCCTAAACCTACAAAACCCTAAAAACCATTAGCATAAAAAACCAAGAGCCCTAAACCCTAAAAACTTAGATAAAACCCTCAACCTAAAACCCTAAACCTAAAAAAACCCTAAGTCCAAAACCCTAAACCCTAACCTAAAACCCTAAATCCTAAACCTAAAACCCTAAACCCTAAACCTTAAGAGATCCTAAAAGCTATAAACCCTAAAAAAAACCCTAAAACACATTGAAAATCCCTACAAAACCCTAAGTTCTAAAACCTAAAAATCCGTAAACCCTAAACATAAAAAAACACACAAAAAAAAATCCTAGACCTAAACACTAAACCTGAAAAAACCGTACCTAGACAAAACCATTATCTTAAAACACTAGACCTTAAAAAACCCTAAGCCCTTAGCCCTAAACCCTAACCTAAAAACCTAAATCCTAAACTTAAAACCCTAAGAAACCCTAAACCCTAAAATCCAAAGAAACCATAAATCCTATAAACCCTAAATCCTTAACCCTAAGAAACACTTAACCCTTTAAAATCGTAAAAAATCCAAAAACCCCTAAACCTAAAAAACTATAAGCCCTAAATCAATAAAACCCTAAAAAAAAACCTTAACCTAATAACCTAGAGCCCTAAACCCTAAAAACTTAGATAAAACCCTTATCCTAAAACCCTAAACCCTAAACCTTAAGAAACCATCAATCCTATAAACCCTAAAATAAACCCTAAAAACTATTTTAAACCCCTACAACACCCTATGCTCGAAACCCTAAATACTAAAAATTTGTAAACCCTAAACCTAAAAAACACAAAAAAAACCCTAAGCCCTAAACCATAAATCCCAAAAACCTAAAAAATCCTTAATCCCTTAACCCTAAATCCTAACCTAAATCCCTAAAAACACACAAGAAAAAAACCCTAGGCCCTAAACCATAAACCCTAAAAAACACTAAGAAACACTTAACCCTTAAAAACCCTAAAAAATCCAAAACCCCCTAAACCTAAAAAACTCTAAGCTCTAAACCTTATAAAGCACTAAATCGTACACGCTAAACCCTAAGCCCTACACCTAAACCTTTATACTCTAAAAAACCTTAAGTTAATAAACCCATAGCACTAAACCCTTAAAACCTAGATAAAACTCTTAACCTAAAACCCTAATTAATAAAAACACCATGAACCGTCACCTAAATCCCTAAATCCCAAACCTAAAACCCTAAAACCTAAACCTTAAGAAATCCTAAATCCAATAGACCTTAAAATAAACCCTAAAATCCATTTAAAAGCCCGACAAAGCCCTAAGCTTGAAACCCAAAATCCTAAAAATCCATAAACCCCAAACCTAAAAAGTACAAAAAAAAAAAAAAAAAAAAAAAAGAAACCTAAGCCCTAAACCCTAAGAAACACTTAACCATTAAAAACCCTAAAAAAACTAAAAACACCCAAACCTAAAAAAAATCTAAGCTATAAGCCCTATAAAACCCTAAATCGTATATGCTAAAGCCCAAAAAGCATAAAAAAAAACCCTAAGCCTTAAACACTAAACCTATAAAACCAAAAAAAATTTAACCTCAAAACCCCGAAGCTCTAACCCCTAAAAACCTACATAAAACCCTTAACCTAAAAAACCCCTAAGCCCTAAACCCTAACCTAAAACCCTAAGTCCTAAACCTAAAACCCTAGGAAACCCTAAACCTTAACAAACCCTAAATCCTATAAACCCTAAAATAATTCCTACAAAACCCTAAGCAATAAATCCTATATCCTAAAAATCCATAAACCCCAAATAGAAAAAACACAAAAAAAAAAAAAAAAAAACCTAAGCCCTAAACCCTAAAAATCCCTAAGAAACACTTAACCCTTAAAACCCCTAAAAACACAAAAACCCGTAAAGATAAAAAACTCTAGCCCCTATAAAGGCCTAAATTGTATATGATAAACCTTAAAAACCACAAAAAAAGAACCCCAAGACTTAAATCCTAAACCTATAAAACCTAAAAAACCTAAAGCCCTAAACCCTAAAAACCTAGATAAAACCCTTAGCCTAAAACCCTAAACCTAATGAAACCCTAAACCCTAAATCCTAAACCAAAAACCCTAAGAAATCCTAAACCATAAACCTTAAGAAACCCTAAAAACTATTTCATACCCTACAAAACCCTAAGCTCTAAACCCTAAATCCTAAAAATTCGTAAACCCTAAACCTTAAAAACACAAAAAAAAAAAAACCCTAAGCCCTAAACCTTAAACCCTAAGAAACAGTTAATACTTAAAAACTCTAAGAAAACCCCAAAAACCCTAATCCTAAAAAAAACTATAAACTTTAAACCCTATTAAACCCTAAATTGTATATGCTAAACCCAATAAAACACAAAAACCCTAACCCTTAACCCTAAACCTATAAAACCCTAAAAAACCTAGATAAATTCATTAACCTAAAACCCTAAAGCTAAAGAATTCCTAAGCACTTAACAGTAAACCCTAACCTTAAATCCTAAAAACACACAAAAAAAAAAAAAAAAAAAAAAACCTAAGCCCTAAACCCTAAACCCTAAACCCTAAAAAACTCCTAAAAACACTTCACCCTTGAAAACACTAGAAATCCAAAAAACCCCTAAACCTAAAAAACTCTAAGCTCTAAATCCTATAAAGCCCTAAATCGTATATGCAAAACCCTAAGCCCTACACCTAAACCTATAAAACCTAAAAAACCCAAAGCCCTTAAACCTAAATACCTAGATAAAGCTCTTAACCTAAGACCCTAAACCAAAAAAAACCCTAAACCCTAACTTAAAACCCTAAACCCTAACTTAAAACCCAAAATCCTAAACCTAAAACCCTAACTAACCCTAAACCCTAAAGCTTAAGAAACCCTAAATCCTATAAACCCTAAAATATACCCTAAAAATCCATTTAAAACCCCAACAAAACTCTAAGCTTAAAACCCCAAATCTAAAAATCCATAAACCCTAAACCTAAAAAACACAAAAAAAAAAAAAACCCTAAGCCTTAAGAAAGACATAACCATTAAAAACCCAAAAACACCTAAACCTAAACCTAAAAACCACAAAAAATAAAACCAAAGCCCTAAACCCTAAGCTGAAAAATCACATAACCATTAAAAACCCTTAAAAGCCCAAAAACACCTAAGCCTAAAAAGCTATAAGCTCTAAACCCTATAAAGACCTAAATCGTATATGCTAAAGCCCAAAAAGCACAAAAAATCCCTAAGCCCTAAACCCTAAACCTATAAAACCATAAAAAATCTTAACCTAAAAAACCCAAAGCCCTAAACCCTAAAAACCTAGATAAAACCCTTAACCTAAATCCCTAAACCTAAATAAACCCTAAGCCCTAATGCATAAACCCTAAACCCTAAATCTAAACTCAATGAAACCCTAAACCCTAAACCTTAACAAACCCTAAATCCTATAAACCCTAAAAACCATTTAAAACCCATACAAAACCCTAAGCTCTAAACATTAAATCCTAAAAATCCATAAGCCCCAAATTGAAAAAGACAAAAAAAAAAAAAAAAAACTACGCCCTAAACCTTAAACCCTAAGAAACACTTAACCCTTAAAACCCCTAAAAACACAAAAAACTCCAAACCTAAAAAACTCTAAACCCGATAAATCCCTAAATTGTGTATGATATACCCTAAAAAACACAAAAAAAAACCCTAAGACCTAAATCCTAAACTTATAAAACAGTAAAAAACCTTAACCTAAAAATCCAAAAGCCCTAAACCTTAAGACCTAGATAAAACCCTTACCGTAAAACCCTAAACCACAAAAAAACTAAACCCTAACCCCTAACCTAAAACCCTAAATGCTAAACCTAAAACCCTAATTAATCCTAAATCCTAAACCTTAAGAAACCGTATATCCAATAAACCCTAAAATAATCCCTAAAAACTATTTAATACCCCTACAAAACCCTACACTTTAAACACTAAATCCATAAAACCCATAAACCCTAAACCTAAAAAACACAAAAAAAAAAAAACCCCTAAGCACAAAATCCTAAACCTATAAAAACCAGAAAAAACTTTACCTATAAATCCCAAAGCCCAAAAACCTAAAAAATAGATAAAACCCTTAACCTAATAAAACACTAAGCCCTAAACCCACAACACTAACCTAAAACCCTAAATCCTAAACCTAAAACCCTAAGAAACCCTAAGCCCTAAATCTTAAACCTTAACAAACCCTAAATCCCATAAACCCTAAAATAAACCCTAAAAACCATTTAAAACCACTACAAAACCCTAATCTCTAAATCGTATTCGTAAAAATCCGTAAACTCCAAACTAAAAAGACTTATAAAACCCTTAGCCCTGAACACTAAACCCTAAAGACCTAGATAAAACATTTAACCGAAATCCCTAAACCTAAAAAAGCCCTAATCCCTAAACCATAAACCCTAACCTAAAACCTTAAATCCTAAATCGAAAACCCTAACAGACCCTAAACCCTAAACCTTAACAAACCCTAAATCCTAAAAACACTAAAAACCCCTAAACCTAAAAAACTCTAAGCTCTAAATACTATAAAGCCCTAAATCGTAAATGTTAAATCCTAAAAGTAAAAAAAAAATAAAAAACAAAAACACTAAGCCCTAAACCCTAATAACCTAGATAAAACCCTTAACATAAAACCCTAAACCCTGACCTTAAAAATACCCTAAGAAACACTTAACCCTTAAAAGCCCTATAAACCCCAAAAACCACTAAACCTAAAAAACTCTAAGCTCTAAACCGTTTAAGTTAAACCCTAAAAAACACAAAAAAACTCTAAGCCCTAAACCTAAAAAACCCAAAGCCCTAAACCCTAAAAACGTAGATGAAACCATTAACCTAAATCCCTAAAACTATAAAAACACTAAGCCCTAAACCCTAAATCTGTAATCTAAATGTTAAACCTAAAACCCTAATAATCTCTAAAACCTAAGAAACCCTAAATCCTACAAACCCTATAAAAAAAATCCTAAAAACCATTTAATACCCCTACAAACCCTAAGCTCCAAACCCTAAATCCTAAAAATCTGTAAACCCTAAACCTAAAAAACACAGCAAAAACCCTAAGCCTTAAACCCTAAACCCTAAAACCCTAAGAAACACTTTACACTTAAAACCCTAAAAAACACAAAAAATCCTTAACCTAAAAAAACACTAATCTCTAAAATCTATTAAGACCTAAATCGTATATGCTAAACCCTAGAAGAAAAAAAAACTAAGCCCACAACCTATAAAAAGCGAAAATGACTAAACCTAAAAAACCTAAAGCCCTAAACCCTATTAACCTAGATAAAACCCTTAACTTAAAACACTAGACCTTAAAAAACCCTAAGCCCTAAACCCTAAACCCTAACCTAAAACCCTAAATCCTAAACTTAAAACCCTAAGAAACCCTAAACCCTAAAATCCAAAGAAACCCAAAATCCTATAAACCCTAAACCCTTAACCCTAGAAAAACCCTAAGAAACACTTAACCCTTTAAAACCCTAAAAACCCCAAAAATCCGTAAACTTAAAAAACTCTAAGCCCTAAACCAATAAAACCCAAAAAAAAACCTTAACCTAATAACCCAGATCCCTAAACCCTAAAAACTTAGATAAAACCCTTATCCTAAAACACTAAACCCTAAACCTTAAGAAACCCTAAATCCTATAAACCCTAAAATAAACCCTAAATACTATTATAAACCCCTACAACACCCTAAGCTCGAAACCGTAAATACTAAAAATCTGTAAACCCTAAACCTAAAAAACACAAAAAAAAAAACCTAAGCCCTAAACCATAAATCCCAAAAACTCTAAAAACCATTTGAAACCCCTAATAACTATAAGCTCTAAACTCTAACTTAAAATTTGTAAACCCTAAACCTTTAAACACCCAAAAAAATCCTAATCTCTAAACCCTAAACCCTAAACCCTAAAAAACACTAAGAAACATTTAAACCTTAAAACCCCTAAAAAATTCAAAAATCCCTAAACCTA
Source organism: Solanum pinnatisectum (assembly GCA_035578085.1). Classification (NCBI taxonomy): domain Eukaryota; kingdom Viridiplantae; phylum Streptophyta; class Magnoliopsida; order Solanales; family Solanaceae; genus Solanum; species Solanum pinnatisectum. The sequence continues at coordinate 19,515,129 of CM069079.1, forward strand.
AAAAAGTCTAAGTTGTAAACCCTATAAAGCCCTAAATAGTATATGCTAAACCCTAAAAACACACAAAAAATCCTAAGCGCTAAACCAATAAAACCCTTAAAAAATTTAACCTAAAAACCCAAAGCCCTAAACCTTAAAATCCTATATAAAACCCTTAACATGAAACCCTAAACCTAAAAAACTCCTAAGCCCTTAACCCTAAACCCTAACCTAAAACCCTAAATCCTAAACCTAAAATCCTTACAGACCCTAAACCTTAAGAAACCCTAAATCATATAAACACTAAAATAAACCATAAACCACATTTAAAACCCCTATAAACCCCTAAGCCCTAAATCCTAAAAATTGATAAACCCTAAACCTAAAAAACACAATATTAACCCTAAGTCATAAACCCTAAACCCTAAAAAAACCCTAAGAAATACTTAACCATTAAAACCACTAAAAAACCCATAAAAGCCCTTAACCTAAAAAACTCTAAGCCATATAAAGCCCTAAGTCGTATATGCTTAACTCCAAAAAACACCAAAACCCCTAAGCCCTAAACGCTTAACATATAAAACCCAAAAAAACCTGAAGAATTATAAAAAAAAAAAAACCTTTAATCTAAAAAAAAACTAAGCTCTAAACCCTATTAAGCCCTAAATCGTATATACTAAACCCTAAAATCACACAAAAGAACTTAAGCCCTAAACCCTAAACCTATAAAACAGTTAAAAACATAAGAAACACTAAACCCTTATAACCTAGATAAAACCCTAACATTAAAACCCTAGACCTTAAAAAACCCTAAGCCCTAACCTAAAACCTTAAATCCGAAACATAAAACACTAAGAAACCCTAAACCCTAAAATCCTAAGAAATACTTAACCGTTAAAAACCCTAAAAAAAAAATTCAAAAACACATAAACCTAATAAACTCTAAGGTCTAAACCCTATAAATCCCTAAATCGTATATGCTAAACCCTAAAAACACACAAAAAACACTAAGCCCTAAACCAGTAAAACCTTAAAAAAACTTAACCTAAAAACCCAAAGCCCTAAACCCTGAAAACCAAGATACAACCCTTAACGTGAAACCCTAGACCTAAAAACCCTTAACCCTAAATCCTAACCTAAAACCCTAAATCCTAAACCTAAAACCCTAAGAAACCCTAAATCCTATACACCCTAAAATAAACCATTAAACGTATTTAAAACCCTACAAACCCCTTATCCCTAAACCCTAAATCCTAAATATCTGTAAACCCTAAAACAAAAAAAAAAAAAAAGCCTGAGCCCTAAACCATAAGAGACACTTAACCCTTAAAAACACTAAAAAACCCCAAAAAACCCTTAACCTAAAAAACTCTAAGCCCTAAATCATATATGCTAAACCCCAAAAAAAACTTTAAAAAAAAAAAAAAACCATAAGCCCTAAACCCTTAACCCATAAAACCCAAAGCCCTAAACCCTAAAAAATTCTAAGCTCTAAACCTACAAAGCCCTAAATCATATATACTAACTCCTAAAAACACAAAAAATACTCTAAGCCCTAAACCCTAAACCTATAAAACCCTGAAAACCTAGATAAAAACCTTAACCCAAATCGCTAAACCTAAAAAAACCCTAAGCCCTAAATCCTAAAACTAAAACCCTAACAAACACTAAACTCTAAACCTTAAAAAACCCTAAATTCTACAAATCCTATATAAAATCCTAAAAATAATTTAAAACTCTTATAAAACACTAAGCTCTAAATCATAATTCTTAAAAATCCGTAAACCTTAGACCTAAAAAAAAAAAAAAAAAAAAAAAAAAAACCCTATGCCATAAACCCTAAAACACCCTAAGAAACACATAACCCTTAAAAACACTAAAAACCACAAAAACCCCTTAACCTTAAAAACCTTAAGCTCTAAACCCTATTAAATCCTAAATCGTATATGCTAAACCCTAAAGCACAAAAAAAAAACTTAAACCCTAAACCCTAACACTTCAAAACCCTAAAAAACCCAAAGCCCTAAGCCCTAAACCCTAACCTAAAACCCCAAAATCAAAAACCTAAAACCTGAAGAAATCTGAAACCTTAAAAAACCCTAAATCCTATAAACCCTAAAATAAACCCTAAAAAGCATTTAAAACCCCTACAAAATCGTATAAAGCTCTAATCTCTAAATACTAAAGATCCATAAACCCTAAACCTAAAAAACACAAAGAAAACCCTAAACCCTAAACCTAAAAAATTCAAAAGAAAAAAACCTTAAGCCCTAAAACCTAAACCTTAAGAAACACATAACCATTAAAAACCCAAAAACACCTAAACCTAAAAAACTATAAGCGCTAAACCCAATAAAGCCCAAAATCATATATGCTAAAGCACAAAAAAAACAAAAAAATCCCTAAGCCTTAAACCCTAAACCTATAAAACCATAAAATATATTAACCTTAAAAACCAAAAGCCCTAAACCCTAAAACCCTAGATAAATCCCTTAACCTAAATCCCTAAACCAAAATAAACCCTAAGCCCTAAACCCTAAACCCTAAATCCAGAATCTAAAACTCTATGAAACCCTAAACCCTAAACCTTAACAAACCCTAAATCCTATAAACCCTAAAATAAACCCTAAAAATCATTTAAAACCCATAAAAGACGCTAAGCTCTAAACCCTAAATCCTAAAAATCCATAAACCCCAAACTGAAAGAGACAAAAAAAAAAACTAAGCCCTAAACCCCAAACCCTAAGAAACACTTAACCCTTAAAACCCCTAAAAATACAAAGCCCCTAAACCTAAAGAACTCTAAACCCTATAAATCCTTAAATTGTATATGATAAACCCTAAAAAGCACAAAAAGAAAACCCCCAAAGACCTAAATCCTAAACTTATAAAACAGTAAAAAACATTAAACTAAAAAACCCAAAGCCCTAAACCCTAAAACCTAGATAAAACCCTTAACATAAAACCCTAAACCTATAAAAAACTAAACCCTAACCCCTAACCTAAAACCCTAAATCCTAAATCTAAAACCCTAAGAAATCCTAAATCCTAAACCTTAAGAAACCATATATCCTATCCTAAATTAAACCCTAAAAACTACTTAATACCCCTACAAAACCCTACGCTCTAAACCCTAAATCCTTAAAACCCATAAACCCTAAAGCTAAAAAACACAAAAAATCCCTAAGAACTAAGCCCTAAACCTATAAAACCATAAAAATCTTAACCCAAAAAACACAAACCCCTAAAACCTAAAAAATAGATAAAACCCTTAACCTAAATCCCTAAACCTAATAAAACACTAAGCCCTAAACCCTCAACACTAACCTAAAACCCTAAGAAACCCTAAACACTAAATCCTACACCTTTACAAACCCTAAATCCCATAAACCCTAAACTAAACCCTAAAAATCGTTTAAAACACCTACAAAACCCTAATCTCTAAACCATAATCGTAAAATTCCATAAACCCCAAACTGAAAAAACTTATAAAACCCTAAGCCCTAAACCCTAACCTAAAACCCTAAATCCTAAGCCTAAAACCCTAGGAACCTTAAATCTTAACAAACCCTAAATCCTATAAACTGTAAAATAATTCCGACAAAACCCTAAGCACTAAACCCTAAATCCTAAAAATTTGTAAACCCCGAACAGAAAAAACATAAAAAAGAAAACCTAAGCCCTAAACCCCAAAAATCCCTAAGAAACACTTAACCTTAAAACCCCTAAAAACAAAAAACCCCTAAAGTTAAACAACTCTAACCCCAATAAAGGCCTAAATTATATATGATAAACCCTAAAAACCACAAAAAAACCCTAAGACCTAAATCCTAAACCTAAAACACCTAAAAACCCTTAACTTAAAAACCTAAAGCCCTAAACCATAAAAACCTAGATAATACCCTTTTCCTAAAACCCTAAACATAATGAAACCCTAAACCCTAAACCTTAAAAAATCCTAAAAATCATCTAAAACCCTACAAAACCCTAAGCTCTAAATCCAAAATCCTAAAAATACGTAAACCCTAAACCTAAAAGACACCAAAAAAAAAAAACCTAAGCCCTAAACCCTAAAAATCCTTAAGAAACACTTTACCCTTAAAAACCCTAAAGCTTAAGAAACCCTAAATCCTATAAACCCTAATATAAACCCTAAAATCCATTTAAAACCCCGACAAAACTCTAAGCTTAGAACCCCAAATCCTAAAAATTCGTAAACCTTAAACATAAAAAACCCCCCAAAAAAAAAAAAAAAAACCCAAAGCCCTAAACCCTAAGCCTTAAGAAACACATAACCATTAAAAACCCTAAAAACCCCAAAAACAGTCAAACCTAAAAAACTATAAGCTCTAAACCCTATAAAAACCTAAATCGTATATGCTAAAGCCCAAAAAGCATAAAAAATTCCAAAGCCCTAATACCTAAACGTATAAAACGATAAAAAATCTAAACCTAAAAAACCCAAAGCCCTAAACCCTAAAAACCTAGATAATACCCCTATCCTAAATCCCTAAACCTAAATAAACCATAAGCCCTAAACCCTAAATCCTAAATCTAAACTCTAAGAAACCCCAAACCCTAAACCTTAACAAACCCTAAATCCTATAAACCCTAAAATAAACCCTAAAAACCATTTAAAACCCATACAAAACCCTAAGCTCTGAACACTAAATCCTAAATATCCATAAACCCCAAACTGAAAAAGACAAAAAAAAAAAAATATAAGCCCTAAACCCTAAGAAACACTTAACCCTTAAAACCCCTTAAAACACAAAAAAGTCTAAACCTAAAAAACTCTAAACCCTATAAATCCCTAAATTGTATATGATATACCCTAAAAAACACAAAAAGAACCCTAAGACCTAAATCCTAAACTTACAAAACAGTAAAAAACCTTAACCTAAAAAAACCAAAACCCTAAACCCTAAAACCTAGATAAAACTCTTAATGTAAAACCCTGAACCTAAAAAAAAAAACTAAACCCTAACCCCTAACCTAAAACCCTAAATCCTAAACCAAAAACCCTAAGAAATCATAAACCATAAACCTTAAGAAACCCTAAAAACTAGTTCATACCCCTACAAAACCCTAAGTTCTAAACCCTAAATCCTAAAAATCCATAAACCCTAAACCTTAAAAACACACACACAAAAAAACATAAGCCCTAAACCTTAAACCCTAAGAAATAGTTAGTCCTTAAAAACGCTAAGAAAACCCAAAAACCCCAAAACCTAAAAAAAACTCTAAGCTTTAAAATCTATTAAGCCCTAAATTGTATATGCTAAACCCTATAAAACACAAAAAAAGCCTAACCTTAAACCTATAAAACCCTAAAAAACCTAGATAAATTCATTAACCTAAAACCCTAAACCAAAAGAATTCCTAAGAACTTAACACTAAATCCTAACCTTAAACCCTAAAAACACAAAAAAAAAAAAAAAAACCCTAAACCCAAACAAACCCCTACAAAACACTTCACCCTTCAAAACACTAGAAATCCAACAAACCCCTAAACCTAAAAAACTCTAAGCTCTAAACCCTATAAAGCCCTAATTCATATATGCAAAACCCTAAGCCTTACACCTAAGCCTATAAAACCCTAAAAAACCATAAATTAGAAAAACCCAAAGCCCTTCAACCTAAATACCTAGATAAAGCTCTTAACCTAAGACCCTAAACCAAAAAAAACCCCTAAACCCTAACTTAAAACCCAAAATCCTAACTAACCCTAAACCCTAAAGCTTAAGAAATCCTAAATCCTATAAACCCTAAAATAAACCCTAAAATCTATTTAAAACCACGACAAAACTCTAAGCTTAAAATCCCAAATCCTAAAAATCCGTAAACCCTAAACCTAAAAAAAAAAAAAACCTAACCTTAAGAAACACATAACCATTAAAAATCCTAAAAAAAACCCAAAACACTTAAACCTAAAAAACAATAAGCTCTAAACCCTATAAAGACCTAAATCGTATATGCTAAAGCCCAAACACCACAAAAAATCACTAAGCCCTAAACCCTAAACCTATAAAACCATAAAAAATCTTAACCTAAAAAACCCAAACCCCAAAACCCTAAAAGCCTAGATAAAACCCTTAACCTAAATCCCTAAACCTAAATAAACCCTAAGCCCTAAATCTTGAATCCTAAATCTAAACTCTAAGAAAACCAAAACCTTAACAAACCCTAAATCCTATAAACCCTAAAATAAACCCTAAAACCCATTTAAAACCCATACAAAACCCTAAGCTCTAAACACTAAATCCAAAAAATCAATAAACCCCAAACTGAAAAAGACAAAAAAAAAAAAAAAAAAAACTAAGCCCTAAACCCTAAAAAGCCCTAAGAAACACTTAACCCTTAAAACTCCTACAAAAACACAAAAACCACTAAACCTAAAAAACTTTAAACCCTTTAAAGCCCTAAATTTTATATGCTAAACCATAAAAACAAAACAAAAAAAAAAAAAAACCCTAACATCTAAATCCTAAACTTATGAAACAGTAAAAAACCTTACCTAAAAAACCTAAAGCCCTGCACCCTAAAACCTAGATAAAACCTTTAACGTAAAACCCTAAACCTCAAAAAAACCTAAACCCTAACCCCTAACCTAAAACCCTAAATCCTAAACCTAAAGTCCTAAGAAATCTTCAATCCTAAACCTTAAGAAACTGTATATCCAATAAACCCTAAAATAAACCCTTAAAACTATTTAATATCCCTTCAAAGCCTTATGCTTTAAACCCTAAATCCATAAAACCCATAAACCCTAAACCTAAAATATACAAAAAAAAAAAACCCTAAGAACTAAGCCCTAAACCTATAAAACCATAAAAATCTTAACCTAACAAACCCAAAGCCCTAAAACCTAAAAAATAGATAAAACCCTTAATCTAAATCCCTAGACCTAATAAAACACTAAGCCCTAAACCCACAACACTAACCTAAAACCCTAAATCCTAAACCTAAAACCCTAAGAAACACTAAACCCAAAATCCTAAACCTTAAACAACCATAAATCCCATAAACCCTAAAATAAACCCTAAAAACCATTTAAAACCCTACAAAACCCTAATCTCTAAATCGTAATCGTAAAAATCCGTAAACCCCAAACTAAAAAAAACTTACAAAACCCTAAGCTCTAAACCCTAAACTGTAAAAACCTAGATAAAACCCCTAACCTAAATCCCTAAACCTAAAAAAACCCTAACCCCTAAACCATAAACCCTAACCTAAAACCTTAAATCCTAAATCGAAAACCCTAAGAGACCCTAAATCCTAAACCTTAAGAAACCCTAAATCCTATAAACCCTAAAACCCATTTAAACCCCTACAAACCCCTAAGTTCTAATCCCTAAGTCCTAAAAATCTGTAAACCTTGAACTAAAATAATACAAAAAAGCCTAAGCCCAAAACCCTAAACCCTAAAAAACACTTAACCCTTAAAATCCCTAAAAAACACAAAAAACCCTAAACCCAAAAAAGTCTAAACCCTATAAAGCCCTAAATTGTATGTGCTAATCCCTAAAATACACACAAAAAAAAAAAAAAATCTAAGGCTTAAACCCTAAACCTATAAAATCTAAGCTCTAAACCCTATAAAGCCCTAAATCGTATATGCTTAACCCTAAAATACAAAAAAAAAAAAAAAAAAACCAAGCCCTAAACCATAAACCTATAAAACCCTAGAAAACATTAACATAAAAAACATTGAGCCCTAACCCCTAAAAACCTAGCTAAAACCCTAAACCTAAAAAAAACCTAAGCCCAAAACCCTAAACCCTAACCTAAAACCCTAAATCCCAAACATCAAACCCTAAACCCTAAACCTTAAGAAACCCTAAATCCGATAAACCCTAAAATAAACCCTAAAACCCATTGAAAACTCCTACAAAACCCTAAGCTCTAAAACCTAAAAATCCGTAAACCTAAACCTAAAAAAACACTAAAAAACCCCTAGACCTAAACACTTAACCCTTAAAAACCCCAAAAAACTCCCAAATCCCTAAACCTAAAAAACTCTAAGCTCTAAACCTTGTAAAGCCTTAATCGTATAGGCAAAACTCTAAGAAATACAAAAAACCCTAAGCCCTAAACCTATAAACCCAAAAATACCTTAACCCTAAAAACCTAAAGCACTAAACTCTAAAAACCTAGATAAAACCCTTAACCTAAAACCCTAAGCCCAAAAATAACCCTATACCCTAACCAAAAACCCTAAATCCTAAACCTAAAACCCTAAGAAACCCTAAACCCTAAACCTTAAGAAACCCTAATCCTATAAACCCTAAAATAAACACTAAAACCCATTTTTAACCACTACAAAACCCTAAGCTTGAAACCTTAAATCTAATAAATTCGTAAACCCTATACCTGAAAAACATTAAAAAAACTCCAAGCCCTAAACCCTAAACCCTAAACACTAAACCCTAAGTAACACTTAACCATTAAAAACCCTAAAAAACTCCTAAACCTAAAAAACTCTAAGCTCTAAACCCTGTAAACCCCTAAATCAAATAAGCTAAAGCCCAAGAAACACAAAAAAACCATAAACCCTAAACCTACATAACCATAAAAATTCTTAACGTAAAAAACCCAAAGACCTAAGCCCTAAATACCTAGATAAAACAATTAACCTAAATACCTAAGCCCTAAACCCTAAACCCTAACATAAAACCCCAAATCCTAAACCTAAAACCCTAAGAAACCCTAAGTAATTAACCTTAACAAACCCTAAATCCGATAAACCAAATAAACCCTAAAACCTATTTAAAAGCCCTATAAAACCCTAAGCTCTAATCCCTAAGTCCTAAAAATCCGTAAACCCTAAACTGAAATAACACAAAAAAAAGTCTATGCCCTTAACCCTAAACCCTAAAAAACACTAAGAAACACTTAACCCTTAAAACCCCTAAAAACACACAAAAACCACTAAACCTAAAAAACTCTAAACCCTTTAAAGCCCTAAATTTTATATGCTAAACCCTAAAAACAAAACAAAAAAACCCTAAGACCAAAATCCTAAACCTATAAAACACTAAAAAACATTAACCTAAATAATCCAAAGCCCTAAACCCAAAAAACCTAGATATAACCCTTAACCTAAAATAACCGTAAACCTAACCTAAAACCCTAAATCCTAAAACTCTAAGAAACCCTAAATTCTAAGCCTTAAGAAACCCTAAATCCTATAAACCTTAAAATAAACCCTAAATCCCATTTAAAATCCCTACAAATCCCTAAGATCTAAACCCTTAATCCTATAAATCTGTAAAGCCTAAACCTAAAAAACAAAAAAAACCCTAAGCCCTAAACCCTAAACCACCCTAAGAAACACTTAACCCTTAAAAACCCTAAAAACCCAAAAAGCCCTAAATATGAAAAACACTAAACTCTAAACCCCATAAAGCCCTAAATTATTTATGCTAAACCCTAAAAAATACCAAAAAAAAAAACCCTATGCCCTAAACCCTAAACCTATAAAACCCTAAAACCCAAAGCCTTAAACACTAAAACCTAGATAAAAACCTTAACCTAAAACTCTAAACCTAAAAAAACCATAAGCCCTAACCCACAACACTAAATCCTAAACCTACGACCTAAGACACCCTAAACCCTAAACCCTAAACATTAAGAAACCCTAAAAATCATCTAAAACCCCTACAAAACCCTAAGCTCTAAATCCAAAATCCTAAAAATCCGTAATCCCTAAACACAAAAAAAACCTAAGCCCTAAACATTAAAAAACCCTTTGAAACACTTAACCCTTAAGAATCCTAAAAAACCCAAAAACCCCTAAACCTAAAAAACTCTAAGCTCTAAACCCTATTAAGCCCTAAAATGTATATGCTAAACCCTGAAAAATACAAAAAAAAAAAAAAAAAAAAAAAACCAAAGCCCTAATAAACGTTAAACCTATGATACCTTAAAAACCCTAAGCCTAATAAACCCAAACCCATAAACCTTAAAAACCTAGATAAAACCCTTAACCTAAAACCCTAAACCTAAAAAATCCTAAGACCTAAACCGTAAACCCTAATTCCAAACCTAAAACCCTAAATCCTAAACTCAAAACCCTAAAAAACCCTAAACCCTAAACCTCAAGAAACCCTTAATCCTATAAACCCAAAAATAAAACCTAAAACCATTAAAAACACCAATAAAACCTAAGCTATAAATTGTAAATCATAAAAATCCGTAAACCCTAAAGTAACAAACACAAAAAACCCTAAGCCCTAAGCCTTAAACCCTAAAAACCCCTAAGAGACACTTAATCATTAAAAACACCAAAAATCCCTAAACCTAAAAAACTCTAAGCTCTAAACCTTATAAAGCCCTTAATCGTATATGCTTTACCCTAATAACACAAAAAAACCCTAAGCCCTAAACCTTAAACCTATAAAACACTAAAAACCTTAACCCAAAAAAACCAAATCCCTACTAAAAACCTAGATAAAACCCTTAAACAAAAACCCTAAACCTACAAAAACCCTAAGCCTTAAACCCTAAACCCTAACCAAAACCCCTAAATCCTTGACCTAAATAAATAAGAAACCCTAAACCTTAAGAAACCTTAAATCCTATGAACCCTAAAATAAAACATAAAAACCATTTAACACTCCTACAAAACCATAAACTCTTAACCCTAAATCCTAAAAAAATCAATAAACCCTAAACAAAAAAAACACTAAACCATAAAATACCCTAAGAAACACTTAACCCTTAAAAGACCTAAAACCCCAAAAAACCCCTAAACATAAAAAAACTCTAAGCTCTAAATACTATAAAGCCCTAAATCGTATATGTTAAATTCAAAAAAAAAAAAAACACTAAGCCCTAAAACCTAATAACCTAGATAAAACCCTTAACTAAAAACCCTAAACCCTAACCCTAAAAATACCCTAAGAAACACTTAACCCTTCAAAGCCCTATAAACCCCAAAAACCACTAAACCTAAAATACTCTAAGCTCTAAACCCTATAAAGCCCTAAACCGTATATGCTAAACCTTAAAAAACACAAAAAACCAGTTAACATAAACAAATTCTAAGCTCTAAACCCTACAAAGCCCTAAACCGTATATGCTAAGCACTAAAAAAACACAAAAAATACCAAGTGTTAAGCTTATAAAACTCTAAAATACCTTAACCTAAAAACCCAAAGCCGTAAACCCTAAAAACCTAGATAAAACCCTAAACCCTAACCCAAAACCCTAAATTCTAAACCAAAAACCCTAAGAAACCCTAAACCCTAAACCTTACGAAACCTTAAATCCGATAAACACTAAAAACCATTTAAAACCCTACAACACCCTAAGCTCAAAATCCTAAATCCTAAAAATCCATAAACCCTAAACATAAAAAACATTAAAAAAAAAAAAACCCTAAGCCCTAAACCCTAAACCCTAAATCCTAAAAACCATTTAAAACCCAATGCCCTAAATCCTAAAACCTAGATAAAACCCTTAACGTAAAACCCTAAACCTCAAAAAAAAAAAAACTAAATCCTAAACCCAAAACTAAAAACCTAAATCCTAAACCAAAATCCCTAAGAAATCCTAAACGATAAACCTTAAGAAACCCTAAAAACTATTTCATACCCCTACAAAACCCTAAGTTCTAAACCCTAAATCCTAAAATTCGTAAACCCTAAACCTTAAAAACTAAAAAATAAAAAAACCCGAAGCCCTAAACCTTAAACCCTAAGAAACAGTTAGTCCTTAAAAACGCTAAGAAAACCAAAAACCCCTAAACCTAAAAAAACTCTTAGCTTTAAACCCTATTAACCCCTAAATTGTATATGCTAAACCCTATGAAACACAAAAAACCCTAACCCTTAACTCTAAACCTATAAAACCCTAAAAACCCTAGATAAATTCATTAACCTAAAACCCTAAACCTAAAGAATTCCTAAGCACATAACACTAAACCCTAACTTTAAACCCTAAAAACACAAAAAAAAAAAAAAAAAACCTAAGCCCTAAACCCTAAACCCTAAACCCTAAACCCTAAAAAACCCTAAGAAACACTTCACCCTTCAAAACACTAGAAATCCAAAAAACCCCTCAACCTAAAAAACTCTAAGCTCTAAACCCTATAAAGCCCTAAATCGTATATGCAAAACCCTAAGCCCTACACCTAAACCTATAAAACCCTAAGAAAGCATGAATTAAAAAACCCAAAGCCCTTAAACCTAAATACCTAGATAAAGCTCTTAACCTAAGTCCCTAAACCAAAAAAAAAAAAACCTTAAACCCTAACCTAAAACCCTAACTAACCCTAAACCCTAAAGCTTAAGAAACCCTAAACCTATAAACCCTAAAATAAACCCTAAAATCCATTTAAAACCCTAACAAAACTCTAAGCTTAAAACCCCAAATACTAAAAATCGGTAAACCCTAAACCTAAAAAACACAAAAAAAAAAAATACCAAAAGCCCTAAACCCTAAGCCTTAAGAAACACATAACCATAAAAAACCCAAAAAAACCCAAAAACACCAAAACCTAAAAAACTATAAGTTCTAAACCCTATAAAGACGTAAATTGTGTATGCTAAAGCCCAAAAAGCACAAAAAATCCCTAATCCCTAAATCCTAAACCTATAAAACCATAAAAAATCTTAACCTAAAAAACCCAAAGCCCTAAACCCTAAAAACCTAGATAAAACCTTTAACCTAAATCCCTAAACCTAAATAAACCCTAAGCCCTAAACCCTAAATACTAAATCTAAACTCTAAGAAACCCTAAACCCTAAACCTTAACAAACCCTAAATCCTATAAACCCTAAAATAAAACCTAACAACCATTTAAAACCCATACAAAACCCTACGCTCTAAATACTAAATCCTAAAAATCTATAAACCCTAAAATGAAAAAGACAAAAAAAAAAAAGAAAAAAAAAAACTAAGCCCTAAACCCTAAACCCTAAGAAACACTTTACCCTTAAAACCCCTAAAAACACAAAAACCTAAACCTAAAAAACTCTAAACCCTATAAATCCCTAAATTGTATATGATATACCCTAAAAAACACAAAAAAAAAACCCTAAGACCTAAATCCTAAACTTATAAAAATGTAAAAAACCTTAACCTAAAAAATCCAAATCCTAAACCCTAAAACCTAGATAAAACCCTTAACGTAAAACCCTAATCCTCAAAAAAAACTAAACCCTAACCCCTAACCTAAAACCCTAAATCCTAAACCTAAAACCCTAAAAAATCCTAAATCCTAAATCTTAAGAAACCGTATATCCAATAAACCCTAAGAAATTCTAAATCCTAAACCTTAAGAAACCATATATCCAATAAACCCTAAAATAATTCCTAAAAGCTATTTAATACCCCTACAAAACCCTATGCTTTAAACCCTAAATCCATAAAACCCATAGACCCTAAACCTAAAAAACACAAAAAAAAAACCCTAAGCACTAAGCCCTAAACCTATAAAACCATAAAAATCTTAACCTAAAAAACCCAAAGCCCTAAAACCTAAAAAATAGATAACACCGTTAACCTAAATCCCTAAACCTAATAAAACACTAAGCCCTAAACCCACAACACTAACCTAAAACCCTAAATCCTAAACCTAAAACCCTAGGAAACCCTAAAATCTAAATCCTAAACCTTAACAAACCCTAAATCCCATAAACCCTAAAACAAATCCTAAAAACCATTTAAAACCCCTACATAACCCTAATCTCTAAATAGTAATCCTAAAATTCCGTAAACTCCAAACTGAAAAAACTTATAAAACTCTAAGCCCTAAACCCAAAACCCTAAAAACCTAGATAAAACCCTTAACCTAAATCCCTAAACATAAAAAAACCCTAAAAAACTCAAAAACTCTTAAACCTAAAAAGCTCTAAGCTCTAAACCTTGTAAAGCCCTAATCATATATGCAAAACCCTTAAAAAATACAAAATACCCTAAGCCCTAAACCTATAAAACCCTAAAAAACCTTAACCCTAAAAACCTAAAGCCTTAAACCCTAAAAACCTAGATAAAACCCTTAACCAAAAACCCTATGTCTAAAAATATCCCTATAACCTCACCAAAAACCCTAAATCCTAAACCTAAAATCCTAAGAAGCCCTAAACCCTAAACCCAAAAAAACATTAAAAATACCTCTAAGCCCTAAACCCTAAGCCCTAAGTAACACTTAACTAGTAAAAATCCTAAAAAACTCCTAAACCTAAAAAACTCTAAGCTCTAAACCCTATAAAGCCCTAAATCATATAAGCTAAAGCCCAAGAAACACAAAAAAAAGCATAAGCCCAAAACACTAAACCTATAAAACCATAAAAAATCATAACATAAAAAACCCAAAGACCTAAACCCTAAATACAGAGATAAAACAATTAACCTAAATCCCTAAACCTAAGAAAACCCTAAAGTCCTAAACCCCAAATCCTAAATCTAAAACCCTAAGAAACCCTAAACACTAAACCTTAACAAACCCTAAATCTGATAAACCCTCAAATAAACCCTAAAACTTATTTAAAACCCTAACTCTAATCCCAAAGTCCTAAAAATCCATAAACCCTAAACAAAAATAACACAAAAAAAAAAAAAAAAAACCCTATGCCCTTAACACTAAACTCAAAAAAACCCTAAAAACACTTAACCCTTAAAACCACTAAAAACACACAAAAACCACTAAATCTAAAAAACTCTAAACCCTTTAAATCCCTAAATTTTATATGCTAAACCCTAAAAACACAAAAAAGAAAAAAAAAAACCCTAAGACCTAAATCCTAAACCAATAAAACCCTAACAAACATTAACCTAAAAAACCAAAAGCTCTAAACCCAAAAAACCTAGATATAACCCTTAAGCTAAAACCCTAAACCTAAAATTACCCTAAACACTCACCTAAAACCCTAAATCCTAAAACACTAAGAAATCCTAAACCCTATGCCTTAAGAAACTCTACATCCTATAAACCTTAAAATAAACCCTAAATCCTATAAACCTTAAAATAATCCCTAAATCCTATAAACCCTAAATCCCATTTAAAACCCCTACAAAACCCTAAGATCTAAACCCTTAATCCTAGAAATCTGTAAAGCCTAAACCTAAAAAACACAAAAAAAAACCCTAAGCCCTAAACCCTAAAAAACCCTAAGAAACACTTAACCCTTAAAAACCCTTAAAAACCCAGAAAGTCCTAAATATGAAAAACTCTAAACTCTAAACCCTATAAAGCCCTAAATCATATAGGCTAAACCCTCAAAAAATACAAAAAAAAAAACCATATGCCCTAAACCCTAAACCTATAAAACCCTTAAAACCTTAACCTAAAAAACCCACAGCCCAAACCCTAAAACCTAGATAAAACCCTTAACCTAAAACCCTAAACCTAAAAAAACCCTAATCCCTAACCCACAACTCTAAATCCTAAACCTACGACCTAAGAAACCCTAAACCCTAAACCTTAAGAAATCCTAAAAATCATCTAAAACCCCTACAAAACCCTAAGCTCTAAATCCGAAATCCTAAAAATACATAAAACCTAAACCTAAAAAATACAAAAAAAAAAAAAAAAACCTAAGCCGTGAACCCTAAAAAACACTAAGAAACACTTTACCCTTAAAACCCTAAAAAACCCAAAAACCCCTAATCCTAAAAAACTCTAAGCTCTAAACCCTATTAAGCCCTAAAACATATATGATAAACCCTGAAAAATAAAAAAATAAAAAAAGCCCCAAAGCCCTAAATGTTAAACATATAAAATCCTAAAAACCCTAACCCATAATAAACCCAAACCCATAAACCTTAAAAACCTAGATAAAACCCTTAACCTAAAACCCTACGACCTAAACCCTAAACCCTAAGTCCTAACCTAAAACCATAAATCCTAAACCCAAAACCCTAAAACTTAAGAAGCCCTTAATCCTATAAACCCAAAAATAAAACCAAAAACCATTCAAAACATCTATAAAACCTAAGGTCTAAATGTATATCATAAAAATTCGTAAACCCTAAACTTAACAAACACAAAAAACCCTAAGAAACACTTTACCCTTAAAACCCTAAAAAACCCAAAAACCCCTAATCCTAAAAAACTCTAAGCTCTAAACCCTATTAAGCCCTAAAACATATATGATAAACCCTGAAAAATAAAAAAATAAAAAAAGCCCCAAAGCCCTAAATGTTAAACATATAAAATCCTAAAAACCCTAACCCATAATAAACCCAAACCCATAAACCTTAAAAACCTAGATAAAACCCTTAACCTAAAACCCTACGACCTAAACCCTAAACCCTAAGTCCTAACCTAAAACCATAAATCCTAAACCCAAAACCCTAAAACTTAAGAAGCCCTTAATCCTATAAACCCAAAAATAAAACCAAAAACCATTCAAAACATCTATAAAACCTAAGGTCTAAATGTAAATCATAAAAATTCGAAAACCCTAAACTTAACAAACACAAAAAACCCTAAGCCCTAAGCTCTAAAACCTAAAAAACCCTAAGAAACACTTAACCATTAAAAACACCAAAAATACCTAAACCCAAAAAACTATAAGTTCTAAACGCTATAAATCCCTAAATAATATATGCTAAAACCTAAAAACACACACAAAAAAAAACCCTCAGGCTTCAGCCCTAAAAAACCCAAAACCTTAAACCCTAAAAACCTAGATGAAACCCTTTACATAAAACCCTAAACCAAAAAAAAACCCTATGGCGTAAACCATAAACCTTAACCTATAAACCTAAATCCAAAACCTAAAACTAAAACCCAAAACCCTAAACTATAAGAAAACCTATATCCTATAAACACTAAAATAAAACCTAACAACCATTGAAAACCCCTACAAAACCCGAAGCTCTAAATCCTAAATCCTAAAAATCCATAAACCCTAAACCTAAAAAACACAAAAAAAAAAACCCTAAGAAATGCTTAACCCTTAAAAACCCAAAAACCCCTAAACTAAAAAAACTCTAAGCTCTAAACCCTATAAAGTCCTAAATCATATATGCTAAATCCTAAAAAACACAAAAAGAAACCTTAAGCCCTAAACCCTAAACCTATAAAACCCTAAAAAACATTAACCTCAAAAAACCAAAGCCCGAAACCCTAAAAACCAAGATAAAACCCTTAATCTAAAATCCCAAACCTTAAAAAACCCTAACCCTAATCTAAATCCCTAAAACCCTAAACTTTAAGAAACCCTAAATCCAATAAACCCTAAAGTAAACCCTAGAACCCATTTCAAACCCCTACAAAACCCTAAGCTCTTAACCCTAAATCCAAAAAATCCATCAACCCTAAACCTAAAAAACACAAAAAACTCTAAGCCCTAACACCCAAAAAACCCTAAGAGACACTTAACCATTTAAAACCCTACAATCCCCAAAAACTCTTAAATCTAAAAATATCTATGCTCTGAACCCTATAAAGCCCTAAATCGTATATGCTAAACCCCAAAAAACACAAAACAAATCTAAGCCCTAAAACCTTAAACTATAAAACCCTGAAAAACGTTAAACAAAAAATCCCAAAGCCTTAAACCCTAAAAACCTAAATAAAATTGTTAACCTAAAATCCTAAACCTACAAAAACCCTAACCTAAAACCCAAAATCCTAAACCTAAAACCCTACAAAACCCTAAACCCTAAACCTTAAGAAACCCTAAATCATATAAACCCTAAAAACCATTTGAAACCCCTACGAACCTTAAGCTCTAAACCCTAAATAGTAAAAATCCATAAACCCAAAACCTAAAAACACACAAAATAACCCTAAGCCCTAAACCTTAAACCCTAAGAAACTGTTAGCCCTTAAAACCCTTAGAAAAACCCAAAAACCTAAACCTAAAAAACTCTAAGCTCTAAAACTTATAAAGCCCTAAATCGTATATGTTATGCCCTAATAACACACAAAAAAAAAAAAAACCCCAAGCCCTAAACCTTAAACCAATAAAACTCTAAAAAACCTTAACCCAAAAAAAAAACCAAAGCCCTAGACCCTAAAAACCTAGATAAAACCCTTAACCTAAAACCCTAAACCTACAAAAAACCCTAAACCCTAAACCCTAATAAAAAACCCTAAATCCTTAACCTAAATCCATAAGAAACCCTATACCTTAAGAAACCTTTAATCCTATGAACCCTTAAATAAAACATAAAAACCATTGAACACTCCTACAAAACCTTAAGCTCTTAAACGTAAATCCTAAAAAAATCAGTAAACCCTAAACAAAAAAAATCCTAAGCCCCAAACCCTAAACCCTAAAATACGCCAAGAAACATTTAACCCTTAAAAACACTAAAAACCCCTAAGCCTAAAAAACTCTAAGCTCTAAACCCTAATAACCTAGATAAAACCCTTAACATAAAACCCTGACCCTAAAAATACCCTAAGAAACACTTAACCCTTAAAAGCCCTATAAACCCCCAAAACCACTAAACCTAAAAAACTCTAAGCTCTATACCCTATACAGCTCTAAACTGTTTAAGCTAAACCCTAAAAAACACAAAAAAACTCTAAGCCCTAAACCTAAAAAACCCAAAGCCCTAAACCCTAAAAACCTAGATAAAACCATTAACCTAAATCTCTAAACCTAAAAAAACACTAAGCCCTAAACCTTAAACCCTAAATCTGTTATCTAAATGTTAAAACTAAAACCCTAATAATCTCTAAAACCTAAGAAACCCTAAATCCTACAAACCCTATAAAAACAATCCTAAAAACCATTTAACACCCCTACAAACCCTAAGCTCCAAACCCTAAATCCAAAAAATATGAAAACCAAACCTAAAAAACACAGCAAAAACCCTAAGTCTTAAACCCTACACCCTAAAAAACCCTAAGAAACACTTTACACTTAAAACCCTAAAAAACACAAAAATTCCTTAACCTAAAAAAACACTAAGCTCTAAACTCTATTAAGCCCTAAATCGTATATGCTAAACCCTAGGAAAAAAAAACCTAAGCCCTCAAACTATAAAACCCTAAAATGACTAAACCTAAAAAAACTAAAGCCCTAAAGCCTATTAACCTAGATAAAACCCTTAACTTAAAACACTAGACCTTAAAAAACCCTAAGCCCTAAACCCTAAACCCTAACCTAAAACCCTAAATCCTAAACTTAAAACCCTAAGAAACCCTAAACCCTAAAATCCAAAGAAACCCTAAATCCTATAAACCCTAAACCCTTAACCCTAGAAAAACCCTAAGAAACACTTAACCTTTTAAAACCCTAAAAAACCCAAAAACCCCTAAACTTAAAAAACTCTAAGCCCTAAACCAATAAAACCCTAAAAAAAACCTTAACCTAATAACCCAAAGCCCTAAACCCTAAAAACTTAGATAAAACCCTTATCCTAAAACCCTAAACCCAAAACCTTAAGAAACCCTAAATCCTATAAACCCTAAAATAAACCCTAAAAACTATTTAAACCTCTACAACACCCTAAGCTCGAAATCGTAAATACTAAAAATCTGTAAACCCTAAACCTAAAAAACACAAAAAAAAAAAAAAAACCCTAAACCATAAATCCCAAAGACTCTAAAAACCATTTAAAACCCCTACAAACCGTAAGCTCTAAACCCTAAATCCTTAAAATTTGTAAACCCTAAACCTTTAAACACCCAAACAAAATCCTAATCTCTAAACCCTTAAAAACACTAAGAATCATTTAACCCTTAAAACCCCTAAAAAATTCAAATATCCCTAAACCTAAAAAAGTCTAAGCTGTAATCCCTATAAAGCCTTAAATAGTATATGCTAAACCCTAGAAACACAAAAAAAAAATCCTAAGCTCTAAACCAATAAAGCCCTTAAAAAAATTAACCTAAAAACCCAAAGCCCTAAACCTTAAAATCCTAGATAAAACCCTTAACATGAAACACTAAACCTAAAAAACTCCTAAGCCCTTAACCCTAAACCCTAACCTAAAACCCTAAATCCTAAACCTAAAATCCTTACAGACCCTAAACCTTAAGAAACCCTAAATCATATAAACACTAAAATAAACCATAAACACATTTAAAACCCCTACAAACTCCTAAGCCCTAAATCCTAAAAAATGATAAACCCTAAACCTAAAAAACACAATATAAACCCTAAGTCATAAACCCTAAACCCTAAAAAAACCCTAAGAAATACTTAACCATTAAAAACACTAAAAACCCATAAAAGCCCTTAACCTAAAAAACTCGAAGCCTTATAAAGCCCTAAATTGTATATGCTAAACTCCAAAAAACACCAAAACCCCTAAGCACTAAACCCTTAACATATAAAACCCAAAAAAACCTGAAGAATTATAAAAAAAAAAAAACATTAGACCTAAAAAAAACTAAGCTCTAAACCCTATTAAGCCCTAAATTGTATATGCTAAACCCTAAAAACACACAAAAGAACTTAAGAACTAAACCCTAAACCTATAAAACAGTAAAAAACCATAAGAAACACTAAACCCTTATAACCTAGATAAAACCCTTACATTAAAACCCTAGACCTTAAAAAACCCTAAGCCCTAACCTAAAACCTTAAATCCAAAACATAAAACACTAAGAAACCCTAAACCCTAAAATCCTAAGAAATATTTAACCGTTAAAAACCCTTAAAAAATTCAAAAACCCATAAACCTAAAAAACTCTAAGGTCTAAACCCTATAAAGCCCTAAATCGTATATGCTAAACCCTAAAAACACACAAAAAACCCTAAGCCCTAAACCAGTAAAACCATAAAAAAACTTAACCTAAAAACCCAAAGCCCTAAACCCTGAAAACCAAGATAAAACCCTTAACATGAAACCCTAGACATAAAAACCCCCTAAACCCTTAACCCCAAATCCTAACCTAAAACCCTAAGAAACCCTAAATCCTATACACCCTAAAATAAACCATAAAACGTATTTAAAACCCTACAAACCGCTTATACCTAAATCCTAAATCCTAAATCCTAAATCCTAAAAATCTGTAAACCCTAAACCTAATAAAAAAAAAAAAAAAAGCCTAAGCCCTAAACCCTTAACCCTAAATCCTAACCTAAAACCCTAAATCCTAAACCTAAAACCCTAAAAAACCCTAAATCCTATACACGCTAAAATAAACCATAAAATGTATTTAAAACCCTACAAACCCCTTATACCTAAACCCTAAATCCTAAATCCTAAAAATCTGTAAACCCTAAACCTTAAAAAAAAAAAAAAAAAAAAAAAAAGCCTAAGCCCTGAACCCTAAAAAAACCATAAGAAACACTTAACCCTTAAAAACACTAAAAAACCCCAAAAAACCCTTAACCTAAAAAATTCTAAGCCCTAAAACTTATAAAGCCCTAAATCATATATGCTAAACCCCAAAAAAAACTTTAAAAAAAAAAAAACCATAAGCCCTAAACCCTTAACCCATAAAACCCAAAGCCCTAAACCCTAAAAACATAGATAAATTCCTTAACCCAAAACCCTAAAACTATAAAATCCCTAATCCCTTAACCCTAACCTAAAACCCTAAAAAACACAAAAAAAATGAAAAAAAAATGAAAAAACCCTAAGCCCTAAATCCTAAAACCTAAAATACCCTAAGAAACACTTAACCCTTAAAAGCCTAAATACCCCAAAAACCCTAAACCTAAAAAACTTTAAATTCTAAATTCTATAAAGCATTAAATAGTATATGCTAAATCCTAAAACAACAAAAAAAAAAAAAAACCCTAAAGCACTAAACCCCAATAATCTAGATAAAATATTTAACCCCTTAAACGCCCTAAAAACCCTAAAAACCACTTAACCTAAAAAAAACTCTAAGCTCTAAACCCTACAAAGCCCTAAATCGTATATACTAACCGCTAAAAAAACACAAAAAACACTAAGCGTTAAACCCATAAAACTCTAAAATACCTTAACCTAAAAACCCAAAGCCGTAAACCCTAATAACCTAGATAAAACCCTAAACCTTAACATAAAACCCTAAATCCTAAACCTAAAACCCTAAGAAACCCTAAACCTTACGAAACCGTAAATCTGATAAACCCTAAAATAAACCCTAAAAACCATTTAAAACTCTACAACACCCTAAGCTCGAAACCCTAAATCCTAAAAATCCATAAACCCTAAACCTAAAAAACATTAAAAAAAAACCCTAAACCCTAAACCCTAAATCCTAAAAACCCTAAAACCCATTTAAAACCCCTACGAACTCTAAACTGTAAACCCTTAATCCAAAAAATCCATAAACCCTAAACCTAAAAACACACAAAAAAAAAAAAAAAAAAAACACCCTAAACTCTAGAAAACACTAAGAAATACTTCACCCTTAAAAACCCTAAAAAATTCAAAACCCCTAAACCTAAAAAACTCTAAGATATAAAACCTATAAAGCCCTAATTCGTATATGCAAAACACGAAAAACACAAAAAAAAAAAACCTAAGCCCTAATCCGTAAACCCTAAACCCTAAACCTTAACAAACCCTAAATCCTATAAACCCTAAAAACCATTTAAAACCCATACAAAACCCTAAGCTCTAAACATTAAATCCTAAAAATCCATAAGCCCTAAACTGAAAAAGACAAAAAAAAAACAAAAAAAAACTACGCCCTAACCCTAAACCCTAAGAAACACTTAACCCTTAAAACTCCTAAAAACACAAAAAACCCTAAACCTAAAAAACTCTAAACCCAATAAATCCCTAAATTGTATATGATATACCCTAAAAAACACAAAAAAACCCTAAGACCTAAATCCTAAACTTATAAAACAGTAAAAAACCTTAACCTAAAAATCCCAAAGCCCTAAACCTTAAAACCTAGATAAAACCCTTACCGTAAACCCTAACCCCTAACCTAAAACCATAAATCTTAAACCTAAAACCCTAACTAATCCTAAATCCTAAACCTTAAGAAACCGTATATCCAATAAACCCTAAAATAATCCCTAAAAACTATTTAATACCCCTACAAAAACCTACGCTTTAAACCCTAAATCCATAAAACCCATAAACCCTAAACCTAAAAAACACAAAAAAAAGAAAAAAAAACCCTAAGCACTAAGCCCTAAACCTATAAAACCAGAAAAATCTTTACCTATAAAACCCAAATCCCTAAAACCTAAAAAATAGATAAAACCCTTAACCTAATAAAACACTAAGCCCTAAACCCACAACACTAACCTAAACCCTAAATCCTAAACCTAAAACCCTAAGAAACCCTAAGCCCTAAATCCTAAACCTTAACAAACCCTAAATCCCATAAACCCTAAAATAAACACTAAAAATCGTGTAAAACCCCTACAAAACCCTAATCTCTAAATCGTAATCGTAAAATTCCATAAACCCCAAACTAAAAAAACTTCTAAAACCCTAAGCCCTGAACCCTAAACCCTAAAAACCTAGATAAAACCTTTAACCTAAATCCCTAAACCTAAAAAAACCCTAATCCCTAAACCATAAACCCTAACCTAAAACCTTAAATCCTAAATCGAAAACCCTAAGAGACCCTAAACCCTAAACCTTAACAAACCCTAAATCCTATAAACCCTAAAACCCATTTAAACCCCTACAAAATCCTAAGTTCTAATCCCTATGTCCAAAATATCTGTAAACCTTGACAACCTATATCCTATAAACACTAAAATAAACCCTAACAACCATTGAAAGCCCCTACAAAACCCGAAGCTCTAAATCCTAAATCCAAAAAATCCATAAACCCTAAACCTAAAAAACACAAAAAAACCCTAAGAAATGCTTAACCCTTAAAAACCCAAAAAAAAAACCCAAAAACCCCTAAACTAAAAACTCTAAGCTCTAAACCCTATAAAGTCCAAAATCATATATGCTAAATCCTAAAAAACACAAAAAGAAACCTTATGCCCTAAACCCTAAACCTATAAAACCCTAAAAAACATTAACCTCAAAAAACCAAAGCCCTAAACCCTAAAAACCAAGATAAAACCCTTAATCTAAAATCCTAACCCTTAAAAAACCCTAACCCTAATCTAAATCCCTAAAACCCTAAACTTTAAGAAACCCTAAATCCAATAAACCCTAAAATAAACACTAAAACCCTTTTCAAACCCCTACAAAACCCTAAGCTCTTAACCCTAAATCCAAAAAATCCATAAACCCTAAACCTAAAAAGCACAAAAAACTCTAAGCCCTAAAACCCAAAAAACCCTAAGAGACACTTAACCCTTCAAAACCCTAAAATCCCCAAAAACCCATAAATCTAAAAAAATCTATGCTCTGAACCCTATAAAGCCCTAAATCATATATGCTAAACCCCAAAAAACACAAAAATAAACTAAGCCCTAAAACCTTAAACTATAAAACCCTGAAAAATGTTAACCCAAAAATCCCAAAGCCTTAAACCCTAAAAACCTAAATAAAACTGTTAACCTAAAACCCTAAACCTACAAAAACCCTAACCTAAAACCTAAAATCCTAAACCTAAAACCTACAAAACCCTAAACCCAAAACCTTAAGAAACCCTAAATCCTATAAACCCTAAAAACCATTTGAAACCCCTACGAACCTTAAGCTCTAAACCTTAAATCGTAAAAATCCATAAACACAAAACCTAAAATCACACAAAATAACCCTAAGCCCTAAACCTTAAACCCTAAGAAACAGTTAGCCCTTAAAACCCTTAAAAAAAACCCAAAAACCCCTAAACCTAAAACTCTAAGCTCTAAAACGTATAAAGCCCTAAATCGTATATGTTATACCCTAATAACACAAAAAAAAAAAAAAAACCCAAAACCCTAAACCTTAAACCAATAAAACACTAAAAAACCTTAACCCAAAAAAAACCAAAGCCCTAGACCCTAAAAACCTAGATAAAACCCTTAACCTAAAACCCTAAACCTACAAAAAAGCCCTAAACCTTAAACCCTAACAAAAACCCCTAAATCCTTAACCTAAATCCATAAGAAACCCTATACCTTAAGAAACCTTTAATCCTATGAACCCTTAAATAAAACATAAAAACCATTTAACACTCCTACAAAACCCTAAGCTCTTAAACGTAAATCCTAAAAAAATCAGTAAACCCTAAACAAAAAAAATCCTAAACCCCAAACCCTAAACCCTAAAATACCCCAAGAAACATTTAACCCTTAAAAACACTAAAAACCCCTAAACCTAAAAAACTCTAAGCTCTAAATACTATAAAGCCCTAAATCGTAAATGTTAAATCCTAAAAGGAAAAAAAAATAAAAAACAAAAACACTAAGCCCTAAACCCTAATAACCTAGATAAAACCCTTAACATAAAACCCTAAACCCTGACCCTAAAAATACCCTACGAAACACTTAACCCTTAAAAGCCCTATAAACCCCAAAAACCACTAAACCTAAAAAACTCTAAGCTCTAAACCGTTTAAGTTAAACCCTAAAAAACACAAAAAAACTCTAAGCCCTAAACCTAAAAAACCCAAAGCCCTAAACCCTAAAAACGTAGATGAAACCATTAACCTAAATCCCTAAAACTATAAAAACACTAAGCCCTAAACCCTAAATCTGTAATCTAAATGTTAAACCTAAAACCCTAATAATCTCTAAAACCTAAGAAACCCTAAATCCTACAAACCCTATAAAAAAAATCCTAAAAACCATTTAATACCCCTACAAACCCTAAGCTCCAAACCCTAAATCCTAAAAATCTGTAAACCCTAAACCTAAAAAACACAGCAAAAACCCTAAGCCTTAAACCCTAAACCCTAAAACCCTAAGAAACACTTTACACTTAAAACCCTAAAAAACACAAAAAATCCTTAACCTAAAAAAACACTAATCTCTAAAATCTATTAAGACCTAAATCGTATATGCTAAACCCTAGAAGAAAAAAAAACTAAGCCCTCAACCTATAAAACGCTAAAATGACTAAACCTAAAAAACCTAAAGCCCTAAACCCTATTAACCTAGATAAAACCCTTAACTTAAAACACTAGACCTTAAAAAACCCTAAGCCCTAAACCCTAAACCCTAACCTAAAACCCTAAATCCTAAACTTAAAACCCTAAGAAACCCTAAACCCTAAAATCCAAAGAAACCCAAAATCCTATAAACCCTAAACCCTTAACCCTAGAAAAACCCTAAGAAACACTTAACCCTTTAAAACCCTAAAAACCCCAAAAATCCCTAACCTTAAAAAACTCTAAGCCCTAAACCAATAAAACCCAAAAAAAAACCTTAACCTAATAACCCAGATCCCTAAACCCTAAAAACTTAGATAAAACCCTTATCCTAAAACAGTAAACCCTAAACCTTAAGAAACCCTAAATCCTATAAACCCTAAAATAAACCCTAAAAACTATTATAAACCCCTACAACACCCTAAGCTCGAAATTGTAAATACTAAAAATCTGTAAACCCTAAACCTAAAAAACACAAAAAAAAAACCCTAAGCCCTAAACCATAAATCCCAAAAACTCTAAAAACCATTTGAAACCCCTAATAACTATAAGCTCTAAACTCTAAATCCTTAAAATTTGTAAACCCTAAACCTTTAAACACCCAAAAAAATCCTAATCTCTAAACCCTAAACCCTAAACCCTAAAAAACACTAAGAAACATTTAAACCTTAAAACCCCTAAAAAATTCAAAAATCCCTAAACCTAAAAAAGTCTAAGCTGTAAACCCTATAAAGCCCTAAATAGTATATGCTAAACCCTAAAAACACACAAAAAATCCTAAGCGCTAAACCAATAAAACCCTTAAAAAATTTAACCTAAAAACCCAAAGCCCTAAACCTTAAGAAACCCTAAATCATATAAAACCTAAAATAAACCCTAAATTCCATTTAAAACCCCAACAAAACCCTAAGCTATAAACCCTAGTTCCTAAATCTCCTTAAACCCTAAACCAAAAAACATAAAAAACCCTCAGCCCTAAGTCTTAAAATACCTTAAGAAACACTTAACCCTTAAAAACACTAAAACCCCCAAAAATAACAAAACCTAAAAAAATCTGAGCTCTAAACCTAATAAAGCCCTAAATTGTATATGCCAAACCCTAAAAAAAAAAAAAAAATAACCCTAAGCCGTAAACCCTAAAAAAACCTTAACCTAAGAAATCCAAAGCCCTAAACCCTAAAAACCTAAAAAAAAACCTAAACCCTAACCTAAAACCATAAATCCTAAGCCTAAATCCCTAAGAACCCTAAACCCTAAACTTTAAGAAACCCTAATCTTATAAACCCTAAAATAAACCCTAAAAACCATTTAAAACCGTACAAAACCCTAAGCTTAAAACCATAAATCCTAAACCTAAAATACACATAAAAAACCTAAGCACCAAACCCTAAACCCTATAACACCCTCAGAAACACATAACCCTTAAAAACCCCAAAAAACTCAAAAAACCCTAAACCTAAAAAATTCTAAGCTCTAAACCTACAAAGACCTAAATCATATATACTAAATCCTAAAAAACACAAAAAATACTCTAAGCCCTAAACCCTAAACCTATAAAACCCTGAAAACCTAGATAAAAACCTTAACCCAAATCGCTAAACCTAAAAAAACCCTAAGCCCTAAATCCTAAAACTAAAACCCTAACAAACACTAAACTCTAAACCTTAAAAAACCCTAAGCCCTAAACCCTAACCTAAAACCCCAAAATCAAAAACCTAAAACCTGAAGAAATCTGAAACCTTAAAAAACCCTAAATCCTATAAACCCTAAAATAAACCCTAAAAAGCATTTAAAACCCCTACAAAATCGTATAAAGCTCTAATCTCTAAATACTAAAGATCCATAAACCCTAAACCTAAAAAACACAAAGAAAACCCTAAGCCCTAAACCCTAAACCATAAGCACAAAAAAAACTCTAAACCCTATAAAGCCCTAAATTGTATATGATAAACCCTAAAAAACACATAAAAACCCTAAGACCTAAATACTCAATCTATAAAAACCTAAAAAAACTTAGCCTAAAAAACCCAAAGCCCTAAACCCTAAAAACCTAGATAAAAATCCTTACCTAAAGCCCTAAGCCTCACAAAACCCGAAACACTATACCCTAACCTAAAACCCTTAATCTTAAACCTAAAACCCTAAGAAACCCTAAACCCTAAACCTTAAGAAACCCTAAATCATATAAAACCTAAAATAAACCCTAAATTCCATTTAAAACCCCAACAAAACCCTAAGTTGTAAACCCTAGTTCCTAAATCTCCTTAAACCCTAAACGAAAAAACATTAAAAACCCTCAGCCCTAAGTCTTAAAATACCTTAAGAAACACTTAACCCTTAAAAACACTAAAACCCCCAAAAATAACAAAACCTAAAAAAATCTGAGCTCTAAACCTAATAAAGCCCTAAATCGTATATGCCAAACCCTAAAAAAAAAAAAAAAAAAAAAACCCTAAGCCGTAAACCCTAAAAAAACCTTAACCTAAAAAATCCAAAGCCCTAAACCCTAAAAACCTAAAAAAAAACCTAAACCCTAACCTAAAACCCTGAATCCTAAGCCTAAATCCCTAAGAACCCTAAACCCTAAACTTTAAGAAACCCTAATCTTATAAACCCTAAAATAAACCCTAAAAACCATTTACAACCGTACAAAACCCTAAGCTTAAAACCATAAATCCTAAACCTAAAAAACACATAAAAAACCTAAGCACCAAACCCTAAATCCTATAACACCCTTAGAAACACATAACCCTTAAAAACCCCAAAAAACTCAAAAAACCCTAAACCTAAAAAATTCTAAGCTCTAAACCTACAAAGCCCTAAATCATATATACTAAATCCTAAAAAACACAAAAAATACTCTAAGCCCTAAACCTTAAACCTATAAAACCCTGAAAACCTAGATAAAAACCTTAACCCAAATCGCTAAACCTAAAAAAACCCTAAGCCCTAAATCCTAAAACTAAAACCCTAACAAACACTAAACTCTAAACCTTAAAAAACCCTAAATCCTACAAACCCTATATAAAATCCTAAAAATAATTTCAAACTCTTATAAAACACTAAGCTCTAAAACATAATTCTTAAAAATCCGTAAACCTTAGACCTAAAAAACAAAAAAAAAAAAAACCCTATGCCATAAACCCTAAAACACCCTAAGAAACACTTAACCCTTAAAAACACTAAAAACCACAAAAACCCCTTAACCTTAAAAACCTTAAGCTCTAAACCCTATTAAATCCTAAATCGTATATGCTAAACCCTAAAGCACAAAAAAAAAACTTAAACCCTAAACCCTAACACTTCAAAACCCTAAAAAACCCACAGCCCTAAACCCTAAAAACCTAGATAAATCCCTTAACATAAAACCCTAGACATTAAAAAACCCTAAGCCCTAAACCCTAACCTAAAACCCCAAAATCATAAACCTAAAGCCTGAAGAAATCTGAAACCTTAAAAAACCCTAAATCCTATAAACCCTAAAATAAACCCTAAAAAGCATTTAAAACCCCTACAAAATCGTATAAAGCTCTAATCTCTAAATACTAAAGATCCATAAACCCTAAACCTAAAAAACACAAAGAAAACCCTAAGCCCTAAACCCTAAACCATAAGCACAAAAAAAACTCTAAACCCTATAAAGCCCTAAATTGTATATGATAAACCCTAAAAAACACATAAAAACCCTAAGACCTAAATACTCAATCTATAAAACCCTAAAAAACCTTATCCTAAAAAACCCAAAGCCCTAAACCCTTAAAACCTAGATAAAAATCCTTACCTAAAGCCCTAAGCCTCACAAAACCCGAAACACTATACCCTAACCTAAAACCCTTAATCTTAAACATAAAACCCTAAGAAACCCTAAACCCTAAACCTTAAGAAACCTTAAATCATATAAAACCTAAAATAAACCCTAAATTCCATTTAAAACCCCAACAAAACCCTAAGCTGTAAACCCTAGTTCCTAAATCTCCTTAAACCCTAAACCAAAAACCATAAAAAACCCTCAGCCCTAAGTCTTAAAATACCTTAAGAAACACTTAACCCTTAAAAACACTAAAACCCCCAAAAATAACAAAACCTAAAAAAATCTGAGCTCTAAACCTAATAAAGCCCTAAATTGTATATGCCAAACCCTAAAAAAAAAAAAAAAAATAACCCTAAGCCGTAAACCCTAAAAAAACCTTAACCTAAAAAATCCAAAGCCCTAAACCCTAAAAACCAAATAAAAAACCTAAACCCTAACCTAAAACCATAAATCCTAAGCCTAAATCCCTAAGAACCCTAAACCCTAAACTTTAAGAAACACTAATCTTATAAACCCTAAAATAAACCCTAAAAACCATTTACAACCGTACAAAACCCTAAGCTTAAAACCATAAATCCTAAACCTAAAAAACACATAAAAAACCTAAGCACCAAACCCTAAACCCTATAACACCCTCAGAAACACATAACCCTTAAAAACCCCAAAAAACTCAAAAAACCCTAAACCTAAAAAATTCTAAGCTCTAAACCTACAAAGCCCTAAATCATATATACTAAATCCTAAAAAACACAAAAAATACTCTAAGCCCTAAACCCTAAACCTATAAAACCCTGAAAACCTAGATAAAAACCTTAACCCAAATCGCTAAACCTAAAAAAACCCTAAGCCCTAAATCCAAAAACTAAAACCCTAACAAACACTAAACTCTAAACCTTAAAAAACCCTAAATCCTACAAACCCTATATAAAATCCTAAAAATAATTTAAAACCCTTACAAAACACTAAGCTCTAAATCATAATTCCTAAAAATCCATAAACCTTAGACCTAAAAAACCAAAAAAAAAAAAAACCCTATGCCATAAACCCTAAAACACCCTAAGAAACACTTAACCCTTAAAGACACTAAAAACCACAAAAACCCCTTAACCTTAAAAACCTTAAGCTCTAAACCCTATTAAATCCTAAATCGTATATGCTAAACCCTAAAACACAAAATAAAAAACTTAAACCCTAAACCCTAACACTTCAAAACCCTAAAAAACCCAAAGCCCTAAACCCTAAAAACCTAGATAAATCCCTTAACATAAAACCCTAGACCTTAAAAAACCCTATGCCCTAAACCCTAACCTAAAACCCCAAAATCATAAACCTAAAACCTGAAGAAATCTTAAACCTTAAAAAACCCTAAATCCTATAAACCCTAAAATAAACCCTAAAAAGCATTTAAAACCCCTACAAAATCGTATAAAGCTCTAATCTCTAAATACTAAAGATCCATAAACCCTAAACCTAAAAAACACAAAGAAAACCCTAAGCCCAAAAAACCCTAAGAAACACTTAACCCTTAAAAATCCTAAAACCCCAAAATCCCCTAAACCTAATAAACTCTAAGCTCTAAGCCCTTTTAAGCCCTAAATCATATATGCTAAACCCCCAAAAAAAAAAACACTAAACCCTAAACCCTAAACCTATAAAACCCTAAAAAACCCATAGCCTTAAACCATAAGACCCAAGATAAAACTCTTAATCTAAAACCATAAACCTAAAAAACCCCTAAGCCCTAAACCCTAAACCCTAACCTAAAACCCAAAATCCTAAACCTAAAACCCTCAGAAACCCTAAACCCTAAACCTAACGAAACCCTAAATCCTGTAAACCCTAAACACCATTTAAATACCTTAAAACCCATACGTTCTAAGCCCTAAACCTTAAAAACACAAAAATCTCTTAAACCCTAAATCCTAAACCCAAAGAAACACTTAACCCTTACAAACCCTTAAAAACACCCAAAAACCCCTAAACCTAAAAAAACTCGAAGCTCTAAACCCTATAAATCCCTAAATCTTGTATGCTAAATCCTAAAAAACACAAAAACCATAAGCCCTAAACCGTAAACCTATAAAACCCTAAAAAACCTTAACCCAAAAATCCCAAAGCCCTAAACCCAAAAAACCTAGTTAAAACATATAACCTAAAGCCCTAAATCTAAAAAAAGTTGTAAGCCCTAAACCCTAACCTAAAACACTAAATTCTAATCCTAAAACCCTAAACCCTAAACCTTAAGAAACCCTAAATCCTATAAACCAAAAAATAAACCCGAAAAAATATTTAAAACTCCTACAAAACTACAAGCTCTAAATCCTAAATATCAGTAAACCCTAAACCTAAAAAACACAAAAAACCCTAAGTCCTAAACCCTAAAACCTAAAAAACCCTAAGAAACACTTATCCCTTGAAAAGCCTAAGAAACCCAAAAACCCTAAACCTAAAAAAACTCTAAGCTCTAAACCCTATAAGGACCTTAATCATAAAAACACAAAAAACCCTAAACACTAAATCCTAAACCTATAAAACCCTGAAAAACCTTAACCTAAAAATCCTAAGACCTAAACCCTAAATCCTAACCTAAAGCCCTATATCCTAACTCAAAAACCCTAAGAAACCCTAAAACTTAAGAAACACTAAATCCTATAAACCCTAAATTAAACCCGAAAAAACATTTAAAACCTTTGCACACTCTTAAGCTCTAAACCCAAAATCCTAAAATCATGTAAACCCTAAACTTAAAAAATACAAAAAAAAACCTCAACCCTAAACCTTCAAAACACTTAACCCTTAAAAACCCTAAAACATCCAAAAAACCCTAAACCTAAAAAACTCTAAGCTCTAAACCTTATAAAGCCATAAATTGCATATGATTAACCCTAAAAAACACAAAAAAAAAAAAAAAAAAAAACTAAGCCCTAAACCCTAAACCTATAAAACTCTAAAAAAACCTTAACCTTAAACCCCGAAAGCCCTAAACCCTAAAAGGCTAGATAAAACCCTTAACCTAAAACCCTAAACCTAAGAAAACCTAAAACCTTAAATCCTAGACCTAAAACCCTAAGAAACTCTAAACCCTAAACCTTCAGAAACCCTAAATCCTATAAACCTTAAAATAAAACCTAATAGCCATTTAAGACCCATACAAAGCCCTAAGCTTTAAGCCCTAAATCCTAAAAATCCATAAACCCTAAACCTAAAAAACACAAAAAAAAAATACCCTAAGAAACATTAACCCTTAAAAACCCTAAAAACCCAGAAAAAACCTAGAACCTAAAAAAATCTAAGCTTTAAACGCTATAAAGCCCTAAATCAAATGTGCTTAATGCTAAAAAAGCACTAAAAAAAACCTATGCCCTAAACCCTAAACCTATAAAACCCTAGAAAACTGTAACCTAAAAAACCCAAAGCCCTAAACCCTAAAAACATAGAGAAAACCCTTAACCTAAAACCCTAGACCTAAAATAACCCTAAAACCTAACTTAAACCCCTAAATCCTAAACCTAAAACCCTAAAAAACCTTAAGAAACCCTAAATCCTATAAACCCTAAAATAAACCTAAAAACCATTTAAAACCCCTCCAAAACCCTAGGCTCTAAACAGTGAATACTAAAAATCCGTAAAACCTAAGCCTCAAAAACACAAAAATAACCTAAGCCTTAAACCCTAAACCTTAAAAAACCCTTAAAACCCCTAAACCTTAAAAACTCTAAGCTCTAAACCCTATAAGACCCTAAATCGTATATGCTAAACCTTAAAAAACACAAAAAAAACAAAAAAAACCTAAGCCCTAAAACATAAACCTATAAAACCCACAAAAACCTTAACCCAAAAAATCAAAGGCCCTAAACCCTAAAAGCCTATATAAATTCCTTAACCTAAAAAACCCAAAGCCATAAAATCTAAACACTAAACCATAAAAACCTAGATAAAACCCATAACATAAAATTGTAAACCTAAAAGTACCCTAAACCCTAACCTAAAACCCTAAGAAACCCTAAACCCTAAACCTTAAGAAACCTTAAATCCTATAAACCCTAACCCAAAAAACAATTTAAGACCCCTACAAAACCCTAAGTTCTAAACACTGAATCCTGGAAGTCTGTAAACCTTAAACCTAATAAAACACAAAAAAACCGTAAGTCCTAAACCCTTAACCCTAAGAAACACTTAACCCTTAGAAACCGTAAAAAACCCACTAAACCTAAAAAAAAACTCTAAGCTCTAAACCATAAAAGCCCTAAATCATATTTGCTCAACCTTAAAATATACAAAAAATAAACCTAAGCCTTAAACCCTAAACCTATAAAACCTAGAAATACCATAACCTAAAAAACCCAAAGCCCTAATCCTACAAACCTAGATAAAACCCTTAACCTAAATCCTTAATCCTAAAAAAACTCGAAGCCCTAAACTTTAAGCCCTAATCTAAAACCCTAAATACTAAACCTAAAACCCTAAGAAACCCTAAACCCTAAACCCTAAACCGTAAGAAACCTTAAATCCAATAAACCCTAAAATAAACCCTAAAAACCATTTAAAACCCCAACAAAACCCTAAGCTTTAAACCCTAAATCCAAAAAATCCATAAACCCTAAACCCGAAAAATAGAAGAAAAAAAACCCTAAGCCCTAAAACACCCTAAGAAACACATAACCCCAAAAAACTCTAAAAACCCCAAGAACCCCGAAACCTAAAATACTCTAAGCTTTATACCCTATAAAGCCCTAAATCATATACGCTAAACCCTAAAAAACACAAAAAAACCCTAAGCCCTAAACCTATAAAACCCTAAAAAACCCAAATCCATAAACCCAAAAAACCTACATAGAACCCTTAACCTAAAATCCATAACCTAAAGAAACCATAAACCCTAACATAAAACCCTAAATCATAAACCTATAACCCTAAGAAACCTTAAATCCTATAAACCCTAATATAAATCCTAAAACCATTTAAAAGCCCTACAAAACCTAAAGCTCTAAACCCTATATCCTAAAAATATGTAAACCCTAAACCTAAAAAACACAAAAACACCCTAAGCCCTAAACTCTAAACCCTAAAAAACCCTGAGAAGCACTTAAATCGTATATCTTAAACCCTAAAAAACACAAAAAACCCCTAAGCCCCAAAGCCTAAACCTATAAAACCCTAAAAAACCTTAACCTAAAAATCCCAAAGCCCTAAACCCTAACAACCTAGATAAAACCCTTAACCTAAAACCCTAAACCTACAAAAACTCAAAGCCTTAAATCATAATCCCTAACCTAAAACCCTAGATCCTAAACATAAAACGCTAAGAAACCTTAAACCTTAAGAAACCAAATCCTATAAATCCTAAAATAAAGCCTAAAAACTATTTAAACCCCTACAAAACCCTAAGCTCTAAACCCTAAATCCTATAAACCCTAAATGAACCCTAAAAACCATTTAAAACCCCTACAAAACCCTAAGCACTAAAACCTAAATCCTAAAAATTCATAAACCCAAAACCTAAAAAACACAAAAAAAATCCTAACCATGAACCCCAAACCCTAAAAAACCCTAAGAAATACTTAACCCTCAAAAACCCTAAAAACCCAAAAAACCCTAAATCTAAAAAACTCTAAGCTCTAAACCCTAAACCGTAAACCCTACACCCTAACTTAAAACCCTATATCCTAAACTTAAAACCCTAAGAAACCCTAAACCCTAAACTATATGATAGCCTAAATCCTATAATCCCTAAAAACCATTTAAAACCCCTACAAAACCCTAAGCTCTAAACCCTAAATCCTAAAATCCATAAACCCTAAACCTAAAAAACACAAAGAACACTAAGACCTAAACCCTAAAAAACACTAAGAAACACTTAAACCCTAAAAACCCTAAAAAACCCAAAAACCCCTAAACTTAAAAAACTCTAAGCTCTAAACCCTATAAAGCCCTAAATCGTATATGGTAAACCCTAAAATACAAAAAAAAAAAAAAAAAAAAAAAAGAAACCCTAAGCCCTAAACCCTAAACCTATGAAACCCTAAGAAACTTTCCCTAAAAAACCCAAAGACCTAAACCCTAAAAACCTAGATAAAACCCTTAACCTAGAACTCTAAACCTAAAAAAATACTAAGCCCAAAACCCTAAACCCTAACCTAAAACCCTAAAACCTAAACCTAAAACCCTAAGAAACCTTAAACCCCAAACCTTAAGAAACCCTAAACCCGTAAACCCTAAACCCAAGAAACACAAAAAAAAAAAAGCCAAACCCTAAAAAAACCCTAAGAAACACTTGACCCTTAAAAACCCTAAAATACTTAAAGACCCTTAAACCTAAATAACTATAAGCTCTAAACCCTATAAAGCCTTAAATCGTATATGCTACACCCTAAAAACACACAAAAAACCCTAAGCCCTAAACCCTAAACATATAAAACATTAAAAAACCTTAACCTTAAAAAGCCCTAAACCCTAAAAACCTAGATAAAACCCTTAACCTAAAACACTAAGAAACCCTAAATCTTAAGAAAACCAAAATCCTATAAACCCTAAAATAAACCCTAAAACCATTTAAAACCCCTACAAAACCCTAAGCTCTTAACCCTAAATCCAAAAAATCCATAAACCCTAAACCTAAAAAACACAAAAAACATTAAGCCCTAGAACCTAAAAAACCCTAAGAAACACTTAACCATTAAAAACCCTAAAAAAACTCAAAAACCCCTAAACCTAAAAAACTCTAATCTCTAAACCCTGTAACGCCCTAAATCGTATATGCTAAACCTCAAAAAAACCCTAAGCCCTAAAACATTAAACTATAAAATCCGAAAAAACCTTAACCTAAAAAATTCAATGCCCTAAACCCTAAAAACCTAGATAAAACCCTTAACCTTAAACCCAAAACCTAAAAAAACCCTAAATTCTAAACCCTAACCTAAAACCCTAAATCCTAAACCTAAATCCCTAAGAAACCCTAAATCCTAATAACCATTTAAAAACCTAAGAAGTAAACTCTAAATCCTAAAAATTCGTGAACCCTAAACCTCAAAATGCACAAAAAAAACCCTAAGCCATAAGCTTTAAACCCTAAAAAACACTAAGAAACACTTAACCCTTAAAACCCCTAAAAAATTCAAAAAACCCTAAACCTAAAAAACTTTAATCTCTAAACCCTATAAAGCCCTAAATTATATGCTAAACCCTAATAACACACAAAAAACCCTAAGCGCTAAACCAATAAAAACCTAAAGAAAACTTAACCTTAAAACCAAAACCCCTATTTCTAAAACCTAGATAAAACCCTCAACCTAAAACCCTAAACCTAAAAAAATCCCTAAGCCCATAACCCTAAACCGTAACCTAAAACCCTAAATCCTAAACCTAAAACCCTAAGAAATCCTAAACATTAAGATATCCTAAATCCTATAAACCCTAAAATAAACCATAAAACACATTTAAAATCTCGACAAACCCCTTAGCCCTAAACCCTAAACCTAAAAAACACAAAAAAATCCCTAAGCCCTAAACCCTAAACCCTAAGAAACACTTAACCCTTAAAAACAGTAAAAAAAAAAAAACCCAAACCCCTTAACCTAACAAAACTCTAAGCTCTAAACACTATAAAGCCTTAAATATTATATGCTAAATCCCAAAAAAAAACACAAAAACCGTAAGCCCTAAACCCTTAACCCATAAAACCCAAAAAAAACTTAACCTAAAAAAACCCAAAGCCCTAAACCCTAAAAACCTAGATAAATTTCTTAACCTAAAACCCTAAACCTAAAGAATCCCTAAGCCCTTTAACCTAAACCCTAACCTAAGAAACACAAAAAAAATATAAGCCCTAAACCCTAAACAACCTTAAGAAACATTTAACCCTTCAAAAACCCTAAAAGCCCTGTAAACCTAAAAAACTCTAAGCTCTAAACCCTATAAAGCCCTAAATTGTATATGCTAAACCCTAAGCCCTACACCTAAACCTATAAAACCCTAAAAAAAAACCTTAACCTAAAAAACCCAAAGCCCTAAGCTCTAATAACCTAGATAAAATACTTAACCTAAAACCCTAAACCTTAACCTAAAACCCTAAATCCTAAACATAAAACACTTAGAAATCCTAAACCCTAAACCTTAAGAAACCCTAAATATTATAAACCCTAAAATAAACCTGAAAACCATTTAATACCCCTACAAAACCCTAAGCTCTAAACCCTAAATCCTAAAAATCCATAAAGCCTAAACCTAAAAAACACAAAAAACAAAAACCATAAGCCCTAAACCCTAAACCTAAAAAACTCTAAGTTCTAAACACTATAAAGCCCTAAATTGATTATGCTAAACCCTAAAAAACACAAAAACAAATTCTAAGCCATAAACCTTAAACCTATGAAACCCTAAAACACCTTAACCGAAAAAACCTAAAGCCCTAAACCCTAAAAACCTAGATAAAACCCTTAACATAAAACCTTAAACCAAAAAAGACCCTAATCCCTAAGACATAAACCCTAAACCCTAACCTAAAACCCTAAATCCTAGACCTAAAACACTAAGAAACCCTAAATCCTTTAAAACCTAAAATAAACCCTAAAAACAATTTAAAACCCCTACAAAACCCTATGATCTAAGCCCTTATTCCTAAAAATCCCTAAACCCCAACCTAAAACCTTAATTCCTAAACCTACAACCCTAAACCTTAAAAAACCCTAAATCCTATAAACACTAAAATAAACCCTAAAACCCATTTAAAACCACTACAAAACCCTAAGCTCTTAACCCTAAATCCAAAAAATCCATAAAACCTAGACCTAAAAAATAGAAAAAACCCCTAAGCCATAGAACCTAAATAACCCTCAGAAACACATAACCATTTAAAACTCTAAGCTCTAAACCTTATAATCCCTAAATAGTATATGCTAAGCCCTAAAAACACACAAAAAACCCAAAATCCTAAACCCTAAAAAACTCTAAGAAACACTTAACCCTTAAAAGCTCAAAAACCCCTAATCAAAAACCCCTAAACCTAAAAATTTCTAAGCTCTAAACCCTATAAAGCCCTAAATCGTATATGCTAAACCCAAAAAAAACTCTAAGCCTTAAACCTTCAAAACCTAGATAAAACCCTTAACCCAAAACCCTAAATCTAAAAAAAAAAACATAAGCCCTAAAACCTAAACCCTAACCTAAAACCCTAAATCCTAAATCTAAAACCCTAAAATACCCTAAACCCTAAACCTTAAGCAACCCTAAATCCTATAAACCCTAAAATAAACCCTAAAAAATATTTAAAAACCCTACAAAACCCTAAGTTCTAAACCTTAAATCCTAAAAATTCGTAAACCATAAACCTACAAAACACAAAAAAAAACCCTAAACCCTAAATCACACTTATCCTTTAAAAACCCAAAACAACCCAAGAAACCTTAAACCTAAAAAACTCTAAGCTCTAAACCCTATAAATTCCAAAATCGTATATGTTAAATTCTAAAAAACACAAAAAAAACCCTAATCCCTCAACCCTAAACCTATAAAATTCTAAAAAAACATTAACCAAAAATCCCCAAAGCCCTAAACCCTTTAATCCTAGAAAAAACCCTTA
This sequence comes from Solanum pinnatisectum, assembly GCA_035578085.1. Lineage (NCBI taxonomy): Eukaryota > Viridiplantae > Streptophyta > Magnoliopsida > Solanales > Solanaceae > Solanum > Solanum pinnatisectum. The sequence continues at coordinate 19,554,354 of CM069079.1, forward strand.
ATCTGAAACCATAAACCTAAAAGAACCCTAAGCCCTAAACCCTAAACCCTAACGTAAAAACCTAAATTGTAAACCTAAAAACCCTAAGAAACCCTGAATCCTATAAACCCTAAAGTAAATACTAAAAACCATTTAAAACCCCTACAAAACCCTAAGCTCTAAACCCTAAATCCTAAAAATTCGTAAACCCTAAACCTAAGAAACACAAAAAAAAAAAAAAAAAAAACCTAAAACCTAAACCCTACACCCAAAACCCTAAGAAACACTTCACCCTTAAAAGCCCTAAAAAAACCCTAAAAAACCAAAATCCCTAAACCTAAAAAATTCTAAGCTCAAAACCCTATAAAGCCCCTAATAGTATATGCTAAACCCTAAAAAACATTAAGCCCTAAACCTATAAAACCTTAAAAAACTTAACCTAAGAAACTCAAATCCCTAAACCCTAAGTACCTAGATAAAATCCTTAACCTAAAACCTTACACTCAAAAAAACCCTAACCTATAACCTTTAATCCTAAACCTAAAACCCTATAAAACCCTAAACCTTAAGAAACCCAAAATCCAATAAACCCTAAAATAAACCCTAAAACTCATTTAAAACCCATACAAACCCCCAGAAGTTCTAAACTCCAAATCCTAAATATTCGTAAACCCTAAACCTAAAAAACACAAAAAAAAAAAAAAACATAAGCCCTAAACCCTAAACCCTAAAAAATCATAAGAAACACTTAACCCTTAAAAACTAGAAAAAACTCAAAAACCCCTTAACCTAAAAGACTCTAAGCTCTAAACCCTATAAAGACCTAAATCGTATGTGTTAAACCCTAAAAAACACAAAAAAAATAAACCTAATTCATAAACCCTAAACCTATAAAATCCTAAAAACATTAGCCAAAAAAGCCCAAAGCCCTAAACCCTAAAAACATAGATAAAATCCTTAACCTAAAAAACCCTAAGCCCTAAACCCAAAACTCTAACCTAAAACCCTAAATCCTAAACCTAAACCCCTAAGAAACACTAAACCTTAAGAAACCTTAAATCCTATGAACCCTAAAATAAACCCTAAAACCACTTAAAACCCCTACAAAACCCTAAGCTCTAAACCCTAAATGCTAAAATTTCATAAACCCTAATCCTAAGAAACCCATATACCTCTAAGCCTTAAACCCTAAACCCTAAGAAACACTTCACCCTTAAAAACCCTAAAAAACCAAAAACCCCTTAACCTAAAAAACTCTAGCTCTAAACCCTATAAAGCCCTAAATTGTATATGCTAAACCCTAACAAACACACAAAAAAAAAAAAAAAAAAAAAAAAAAAACTAAGCCCTCAACCCTAAACCTATAAAATCCTTTAAAAACTTAACCCAAAAAACCCAAAGCCCTAAACTCTAAAAACGTAGATAAATCCCATAACCTAAAACCCTAAACCCTAAACCCTAACCTAAAACACTAAATTCTAAACATAAATTCCTAAGAAACCCTATATCCTAAACCTTAAGTAACCTTAAATCCTAAAATAAACACTAAAAACTATTTAAAACCCATACAAAACCCTAAGCTCTAACCCCTAAAAATCTGTAAACCATAAACTTAAAAAACACAAAAAAAACCCAAGACCTAAACCCTAAACCATAAAAACACTAAGAAACACTTAACCCTTAAAAACCATAAAAACTCAAAAACCCCTAAAAAAAAAAAAAAAAAAAAAAAAAAAAAACTCTAAGTTATAAACCCTATAAAGCCATAAATCGTATATGCTAAACCCGAAAAAACACAAATAAAATGCTAAGCCCTAAACCCTAAAAACACTTAACCTAAAAAACATAAATCCCTAAACCCTAAAAACCTAGATAAAACCCTTAACCTAAACCCTAAACCCTAAACCCAAAAAAACCCTAAACCCTAACCTAGAACTCTAAATCCTAAACCTAAAACCCTCAGAAACCGTAAACCCTAAACCTTAAGAAACCCTAAATCCTATAAACCCTAAAACCATTTAAAACCCATACAAAACCCTAAGCTTGGTACCCGAAATCCTAAAAATCCGTAAACCCTAAACCTAAAAAACACAAAAAAAATCCCTAAGCCCTAAACCCTAAACCCTAAAAAACACTTAACCATCAAAAACACTAAAAACCCTCAAAACCCCTAAACCTAAAAATCTCTAAGTTCTAAACCCTATAAAGCCCTAAACCGTATATGCTAAAGCCCAAGAAACATAAAAAAAAAAAAAAAAAAAAAACCCTAAGCCCTAAACCTATAAAACTATAAAAAAAAACCTTAACCTAAAATACCCAAAGTCCTACACCCTAAATACTAGATAAAACCCTTAAGCTAAATCTCTATACTTAAAAAAAACCCAAGCCCTAAACCCTAAACACTAACCTAAAACCCTAAATCCTAAACTTAAAACCCTAAGAACCCTAAACCCTAAACCTTAGCAAACCCTAAAATAAACCCTAAAAACCAGTTAAAACCCCTACAAAACCCTAAGCTCTAAACACTAAGTCCTTAAAATCCGTAAATCCTAAAATAAAATAACACAAAAAAAGCCTAAGCCCTAAACCCTAAACCCTAAAAAATCCTAAGGAACACGTAACCCTTAAAACCCTTAAAAACACAGAAACCCCTAAACCTAAAATCTCAAAACCCTATAAAGCCCTATATTGTATATGCTAAACCCTGAAAAACACAAAAAAGAACCTTAAGACCTAAATCCTAAACCTTGAAAACCCCAAAGCCCTAAACCATAAAAACCTAGAGAAAACCTAAAAAAAACCATAAATCCTAAACCCTAACTTAAAACCCTAAATTCTAAACCTAAAACCTTACAAAATCCTAAACCCTAAACCTTAAGGAACCATAAATCCTATAAACCCTAAAATAAACCCTAAAAACCATTTAATACCCCTACAAAACCCTATGGTCTAAACCCTAAATCAAAAAATCCATAAACCCTAAACCTAAAAAACACAAAAAAAAAAAACCCTAAGCCCTAAACCCTAAACCCTAAACCTTAAGTAATACTTAACCCTTAAAAACCCAAAAACCCCTACGCCTAATAAACTCTAAGCTCTAAACCCTATAAAGCCCTAAATTGTATATGCTAAACCCAAAAAAGCACAAAAAAATCCTAAGCCCTAAACCCTAAACCTATAAAACCATAAAAACCTTAACAGAAAAACCCAAAGCCTTAAACCCTAAAAATCTAGATAAAACCCTTAACCTAAAAATTTAAAACTAAAAGGACCCTAAGCCCTAAGCTATAAACCCTATAAAGCCCTAAATCATATACGCTAAACCCTAAAAAATACAGAAAAAAACTAAGCCCTAAACCATAAACATATAAAAGTCTAAAAAACTTAACCTAAAAAACCAAAAGCCCTAAAACCTAAAAACCTTGATAAATCCCATAACCTAAAACCCTAAGCCCTAAGCCCTAAACCCTAACCTAAAACACTAAATCCTAAACATAAATTCCGAAGAAACCCTAAACTATAAACCTTAAGAAACCCTCCTATAAACCCTAAAATGATTTAAACCTATACAAAACCCTAAGCTCTAAACCCTAAAAATCTGTAAACCCTAAACCTAAAAAACACAAAAAAAAAAACCCAAGACCTATACACTAAACCCTAAAAAACCCTAAGAAACACTAAACCCTTAAAAACCCTAAAAAACTCAAAAACCCTTAAACCTAAAAAACTCTAAGTTCTAAACACTATAAAGACCTAAATCGTATATGCTAAACCCTAAAAAACACACAAAAAAAAAAAACCTAAGCCCTAAACCCTAAACCTATAAAACACTTAAAAATCTTAACCTAAAAAGACAAAGCCCTAAACCCTAAAAACCTAGATAAAATCCTTAACCAAAACCCTAAACCCAAAAAAAAACCATAAACCCTAACCTAAAACCCTTAGAAAGTGTAAACGCTAAACCTTAGGAATCCCTAAATCCTATAAACCCTAAAATAAACCCTAAAAATCATTTAAACTACTACAAAACCCTAGGCTTGAAACCCTAAATCCTAATAATCTGTAAACCCTAAACCTAATAAAAAACAAAAAAAAAACCGTAAGCCCTAAGCCCTAAACCCTAAGAAAAACTTAACCATTAAACATAAAACTCTAAGCTCTAAACACTATGAAGCACTAAATTGTATATGCTAAAGCCCAAGAAACATAAAAAAAATACCCTAAGCCCTAAAACCTAAACCTATAAAACCATAAAAAATCTTGACCCAAAAAATCCAAAGCCCTACACCCTAAATACCTAGATAAAACCCTTAACCTAAATCCCTAAGCCTAAAAAAACCTTCAGCCCTAAACCCTAAACACTAACCTAAAACACTAAATCCTAAACCTAAACCCTAAAACCCCCAAACCCTAAACCTTAACCAACCCTAAAATAAACCCTAAAAACCATTTAAAACCGCTATGAAACCCTACACTCTAAACCCTAAGTCCTTAAAATCCATAAATCCTAAACTAAAATAACACAAAAAAAGCCTAAGCCCTAAACCATAAAAATTTCTAAGAAACACTTAACTCTTAAAACCCCTAAAAACACAAAAAACCCTAAACCTAAAATCTCTAAACCCTATAAAGCCCTAAATTGTGTATGCGAATCCTAAACCTATATATCCTTTAAAACCCCAAAGCCCTAAACCTTAAAAACCTAGATAAAACCTTTAACCTAAAACCCTTAACCTAAAAAACCCCTTAACCTTAAACCCTAACCTAAAGCCCTAAATTCGAAACCTAAAACCCTAAGAAATCCTAAACCCTAAACCTTAAGAAACCCTAATACCTATAAACCCTAAAATAAACACTAAAAACAATTTACTACAGTAATAAGAAGATAAGAAATAGAGAGAGAGAGATAAACAAACTCACAATTTTATTCAAACGGAAGCAAACATGAAAGTGAAAGCAATCCTCATTACAATAGAGTACAAAGGCTCAGAGAAAATTTAGACTGAAATTTTTCTGATGCCTTTTAACTAATAAACTTAAGTCTTATATAGACTTTCAAAAGATAAGAGAAATCGAGAAGTTTTCTCCTGATTGGCTGCTACGAGAATCTCTTTATTTTCAATACGACTTTTGAGGCATTCCCTTTTAATAAAGTTGTCGGCCATTGCTTTTTGGAAAGTAGTGGCTGCTTTTTCTTTTGTGGGGCATCTTTTTGCTGCTTTTTGAAAAGTTGTCGGCCACCTTCAAAGTGATGGCTACTTCTGCAACATGCCAAAGTATCTTTTGCTGTTGTGGGATTCCTTAATTAATTTAATAATTAATCAAGAGATAATCCAACTCTTTGAGTTTCATCTCTTACCTTCTTAAATAATTCTGACTCTCTGAGTCTCTATTCAGAAGGTCAGTAATTCTGGATTTTAATATCCTCTACTGGATTACTTATTTAATTAATCATAGAATGGATCTAAGTAAGACTGTGCTAAAGCTTTTGGCTTCAACATATCTCCATTATCATCACTTTGTGAAGAAGCCTTATCTAGCAGCTGCAAGGCTGTCTCATCATTGGGTTTATCTTCTTCTAGATCTGACAAGGCTTGCTGAAGCCTTTTCTTTAAATCATCTTTAGACGATGATTTCTTACCAGGTGTTGACGTTGTTGATGGACGTTGAGTCTCTTTAGGAGCTGGAGACCACCCTTTAATGAATATCTCTTTAGATAAATATTTGATCTTGTCAAATACATGGATAGAAAAAGTCCAACTAATAATGAAGGAAACTCTTTTTTGCACAAAATATTTACACAACTTAATGTGCTCTGGAAGAGTAGAAATATCTTGCTCAGTTTGAAACTGGTTAAATTTATCTAAAAATGTTTTTGGTAAAACTTTTTGATTTCCTCCAAAACAATTCCACCATTCGTAGAACCATCTGGGGATAACAGATTTGGAAAATTCTGGACTATATTTGACAAACCATGTATGAGTGGTTGGCCTTAAAAATAGAAAGTTAAACCAAGCATTTTTATAATCAAACCAAGTAAATGTTTGGGGTCTATGTTCCCTTGAAAGATTGATAGGAGTATGCAAATGGTCTACTTGCCATTCGAAAGGAGATAAAACCTTTTTAATTGTAAATTTCAAATATGCAATGCTATCCAGATCTGAATCATTACTTACTTCTGCTCCACTTCGATGGAACCTGTATCAACCAAAATAAACTCATAATATTTCCTTGTTTTTAATGGATTTTCAGTATCCACATAATTGCGATTAGTGTAGCAAGGTTTAAGCAAATGCTTAACCTCGTAATTTTCATATTCCATGTCAAGAGCAAGGATTGGGTTAACCTGCAAAGTTACCATATCGAAGACTTCTCGCTCTCTAGGTTTATTGTGAGAAGGAGAGACTGCCTCTAGAAAGCTTTCCGGAGTTTTCATGGTATAAGAATCCTTGGTTTGTGGGGAGGAAAATCTAGGTTTTCCTGAAGGGGAAAAAGAACATGGTTCTGATTCTTTTGAAAAGGGTTTCTTTAGAATCAATGGATTTGATGAGGATGAGCTAGGTGGTAGCGGTGGAAAAGGAGTTATAGCGTAAGAGGGATTTATAGGAGGCAAGCTTGCAAGAGCTGAGAACTTGTTTGGGCTATTCAATGATGGCCTGACTGCAAATGGAGAAGCAGACTGCTTCTTTTCGGTTTCTTTTCCCTTTTCTTTGAAAGGGCTATTTGTGCTGAATCCTGGCCTCATAACCGGCCTCATGATTTTCCCTGCAAAACTTCTCTAGTTAGAAAATCTGGAAGAGAGTTTTCTTCTCCTTTGATATATTCGACCTGAAAATCAAAGATAGACAATAAGGCTTGCCATCTAGCAAATATCTGTTTAGAAACAAGATTTTTAACATCCTTTTGAAGAATCTCTTTAGCAGATTTACAATCTACTTTAAGCAAGAATTCTTTATTAATCAAATCATCCTGAAACTTAGTAATGCAAAGGACAATAGCGAGAACTTCCTTTTTAACAGTACTATAGTTTTTCTGGGCGGAATTCCAAACTCCTGAGGTAAAACGAACTAATTGTTCTTGACTTTCAGGTGTTCTCTTTTGCCTGAGAATCCCTCCATAACTGATGTCTGAAGTATCAGTCTCAACGATCATAAAAGAATCAGGCTTAGGAATACCTAAGCAAGGCAAACTCTTAACCATTTCTTTAATCTTAACAACAGCAGTGGTTTGTTCCTTAGTCCAAGGAACAAGTGTTTTCTTAAGCTTGTCATAAAGGGGCTTGCAAACTTGTCTAACCTTTGGAATAAAGTCTGCAACATAATTGAGACTGCCTAAAAACCTTTGCAATTGGGTTTTGTCAGTAATAACATCAGGGAATTTATCTGAAAACTCAATGGCTCTGCATATGGGTTTATATGTGCCTTGATATAAATCATGACCCAGAAATCTTATTTTAGTTTGAAAAAGCTTGATATTTTTGGCTCTAACCACAAGACCATTATGTTTAACAATTTTGAAGAATATATTTAAGTGTTTGAAATAAGAATCTATGTCCTCAGAAAAGATTAACATATCATCAATATAAACAATTGAAATATGGTTGATATGATTAAAAATAGAGTTCATGATATTTTGAAACTCGGAAGAGGCATTTTTAAGTCCAAAAGGCATAACACTCCATTCATATTGTCCAGAAGGGACATTGAAAGCAGTTTTATATTTATCCTTTTCAGAAATCTGTATTTGCCAAAATCCTGATTTCATGTCAAACTTACTATAAATATTTGCTTTAAAAGTTCTTTTTAAAAGATCCCTTTTATTAGGAATCGGATATCTAATCCATTTTAAAGCAGAGTTCAAAGGTTTATAATTGATAACAAGTCTGGGCTAGCCTCTTTCTTTCTCCGCTGCATTGTTAACATAAAATACTGAACAACTCCACGGGGATTTAGAAGGTCTAATAATGTTATTATCCAAAAGAGTATTGATCTCCTTTTTACAAATTTCCATTAAATCATGATTCATTTGAATGGGCCTAGCTTTTGTAGAATGGCTTTTCATTGAATCCATCAACATAAGGAAGATCAACAGTATGAGCTTTTCTGGCCCAAAAGGCATTTGAAAATTCTGAGCAAATTTCTTTTTCAAAATTTTTTTGTAAATTAGCAATCTTAGTTACCATTCCCGGTGTTTTTAAAATTTGCTCAATTTTCTTAATTTTTATATCTTCTTTGAGAAAACAAATCTGATTAGAAATTAGATTAATTCTAAAAGCAGTTTGTTTATGTAAAAATTTACTTTCTTCTTGAGAAAGAGTCTTAATAAAAGGAAATGAAATTTCTTTTCCTAAAATCTTTGTTTTGATAGAATCAAAATCAGAAATATAAGGTTTTATTTGAGTAATAAATGGTATTCCCAAAATAATTTCTTCATTAATGTTTTTTGTAATTACAAAATCATTTTTGAGGCAAATACCATTATTGCAAATATGAGCATCAAATAACTTATAATCAATAATTATACGTTCACTTGTAGCGCTGTATAATTTGGTAGTCCCTTTGAAAAGGTACTTAGTAGGAATTAATCCTTCAATAATGCAATTTCTATCTGCACCACTATCTAACAAAGCAATCTTGTTAAGAGTCAAATTGTCATTAACAACTAATTTAATTAAAATATAAGAACTCTGAGGTCTAATTTTGGTAATAGCATGGATACCTGCTTCGCTGTCCGAGTCTTGCTCTTGTTCTTCATCATCTGAAGCGATTGCCTTAGAAGTTCATCTTCATTTCTGACTTCTTTAATAAGTTTCTCTGTAATAGCTTCGATTTCAATTTTATGAGTCTAGTCTTGATTCCTTTCATTTCTTCTTTAAGAGAATTAACTTCTCTTCTTAGTTCCTCGACAGAAGGTTCTTCCTTCTTTGAGTCGAATTTGTTCATGATTTGTTTCATGCTAAAAGGAATTACTTTAGGCTTTTCTTCCTTTTGTCTAATGACTAATTTCTGCAATTCAATGAGATAATTTCTCCTAGCTTCTTCATCTTGAATATGCTCGATAGTAGAAAAGAGTGTTTCTGCAGTCTTTTCAGAGATAACACTAATGGTTTTACTATCACAGAGGCAAAATGCACCATTGCAATTAAATTCTGACTCATTTTCTTCAGATTCTGAATTATGAGCGACATTGAGAAATTCTTCGTCACTTTCTTCTTCGGAAGAAGAGTATTCTGTATCAGATGCTTCTTCTTCTTCGATGATAGAAAAGAGTTTCTGTTTAATTTCATCATCAACTTCAAGAAGATTAACTTTCTTTTTCTTCTTCTTATTTTTGGGACACTGGTTAGACCTGTGACCCTTTTTACCACATGTCCAGCAAGTGTCTTCTGAAGAAGATTCTTTAGAGGTTTGCCTCTTTCCTTTTCTCTTGGTTTTTTCTCTAGGTTCTCTTCTTTTCTTAGAAGATCTTCTTTTATATTTTCCTGTAGTTCTTTCTCTTTTTCCTTCTTTCCTAGCAGAAGGAGGTTTTAAGTAAAGGAAAACCAAAATCTTGGCAAAAACTACCAAGTTCTGCATAAGTAGTCTTTTGATCCTTTTTCAGTTGTTCCTTTAGCTTAAGATCAGCACAAAGTTCCATAGAAACAACATTTATAATGCTGATGAGATCTCCATATGCAAGTTGTGAATACGGGATCTTGCCTTCACACCTATCTCTGATTTTGGACCTGACTTTTTCAGCGAATTGGGTGGGTAATCCACTGATAAAGCGTTCTTTCCAATAGTCATTGTTGCAGTCAGATCTTATCATGACTTTATTAAGAAACATATCTTTGTACCATCTAAAATCTATTAATTTTTTGCAGTACAGATTATTAAGAATCTCAAGACTTCTATATTGAAAAAGCCTTGGTTCTCCCACAAATGCTTTGCTATACTATATAGCAAAGTAGTTGTAGCATCTTCATAAACAACCTCTGAAGATGTATTCACTCCATCTTCTGTTTTAACAACCACTCTGGTGGTTACTGCATTAAGAATGTCATTCCTGTTTTGATCATTTAGGTAATTATCCCACCAATTTTTTAGAGTTCCAGTGAACCCTGCAACAATCATGTGGGCTGTTTCTTTATCACATGCATTCTTCATTTTGTAAGCAGTAATATTCATCCCCATTTCTTGAAGCTTAGAATAAATCTTCCCTTCTGCCATACCATCTATATTCCATTCAGTCAAGCTTGATCCATCTGCAGCAGATGCTGGATGGAGAACGTTTTCCTCAAACTGGACATCAGGGAAAGAAGATCTAGGATAATAATTCCTTTTGTTAGGGTGTCTTTCTAGCAGAGTTCTAAGCTTGTTACCTTGTGTAATGTTGAGTCTAGACAATTGATCATTTATCCTGTCAAGCAATTCATTGGAATGGCTAAACTCTTTGGATAGCTTAGGAAAGTTTTCTTTGGAGAATTCAGGAATTTTAAAGATAGGGTTAGTCTCAATTTGAGGGCTAACTTTGGAAGAACTAGGTTTATCAGCTATCTGACTAATTCCTTTGAAGTTATCCCCTTTATGTTCCTCAATCTGTTGGGATATCACATGGAGAACTTGGTTTGTATAATTGTTCTGTTCCAAAACTTTATTAAGGTCTCCATCTGTTATCAAGGCTGATCATTTTTCTATGGGTTTTTTGAAAGGTGCCGCCTTAAGGATCTCTTTCCTATAAGGGATGTTAAGTCCTTCAAGCGGAGGGGTAACACTTTCTATCACCTGCTCCTTGGTGTACCATTTGTTGATGAGAACTTGAAGAGATGACTGAGTATTATCAATTTGACTAGAAGATTCAAACCAATTAAAAAACTCAACCTCAGTTTTGAATCTTTCCATATCTTTAAACCATTTGTCTCTGAAAGAGACTCTTTGATCCAAAGTGTAGGTAGCTTTATACCATTCTACCTTTTGTTTATGCTCTGGTGCTTTCCGCCATGCATGCAATATCTTTTTATCAGGGACAAATTTTTTGCCAGAGGTAAGCACTCCAATAGAATCTTTTCTACCATGGATAGGTTTCATGTCACTAGCAGTAGGACTTCCCAAAGTCTCCTCATAATAAACTTTTGGAATTGTTTTAGAAAAATCTACTCCATGAATCTTCCCCTGCTCAGGTTCGCTAGAATCATCGCTAGGATAATCTTCCTTTTCCCAGGGATAAAAAGAAGAAGGTCTGGCCGAAGACATTCTTCTACTTGAAGAAGCTTGGCTAAAGGAGTTGGATCTTAAAAACTTAAGGTTAATAGATCCATCAGGGAATTGAATAACACGGTCTAATTGAGAAGTCTCAGGTTGGAGGGGGTGAAGGGTTAGTGATGGAATCGAATTTCCATTCTTCATCAGCAAGAATATCATTCCACTTAAGGAGTCTGGGGACAAAAGTAGTATTATGCTCTTGATTAGCTTCCATAAGCATAGTGACTCCTTTAACGCTAGAGGTATTAGCCTTTAGAGCTATAGTGGTTTTCATTAGCTTGTAATATACCCGATATATCACAGCTATTTCTCTGGTATCTATTTTACTATTCATGTTCTTGGTCTTGACATTAAGTGTCAAAGTATCAATAATATTGGGATCATGAATGTCAACAGTAAAATTAGGATAACAGTTAAAGTAAACTGGTCCATAGGCAAGATTACTTTCTAGGATTCCTAACAGAGAATCATCAAAATTAAGCAGTCTATCATCTCTAAGAAGCAGACAAAAAGGAATATTCAAACCTTTACGGAAAAGAGGTTTAACAGCAATTTGCACAAGGCCAATATGAAGGAATTTAAATTCTTTCTTATATCTATCAATATCAGCAGAAATTAACAGCTTGATAGTTTCAAGCGAATTATTAATAGCTATGGTGGATTTACAAGTTTTAATATTAAATCTTTTGAATATGGAAAAATTTCCTAACTGGTATATTTTTTCAAAAGGTTCTTTAGGGATAGACCAATTTTGTAAATCATTTTCTTTTTAAGAAATAGATAAATTAACACTATTAACAATATGTTGGCTATTATCCATGAAGAGAGAGAATGCCTTTGATTATGCTAATGATTAGTTAATTAGTAACTCAGTCTTTCCATAATATTATCTCTTCTTTATAGAATATGAATCTTTTAACTCTTACTTGTAAATATAGAATCATGTTAAGGATCTTACATAAAAGATTATGGATCCTTGAAAGAAACTAATTCAAGGATGAAGACCACCATACCTTTTATGGAAGAAATCCATGTAAATCCCTTGAAAAAGATGACCTTGACCTTGAGAGATTGAATCCTTCACCTTCAATTGAGGTTTCTAGAGAGAGAACTTTTGGAGGGGTAGTTTCTAACTTTGGGTGATTTGAAATAATGAATTCCAAAATAGAGTTTTAATACTTTAAAAACTCTTAAAATATCTTAATAAACCAATAATAACCACCCATTAACTAAACTAAACTTAAAATGAATTTACCAAATAATCCTCACATTGGTCGAGTCCAAACAACAACACAGGTGGTGACTCACGAACCCCACCCACGGACCGTGGGTGGGTACACGCTCTGTGCTGCTGAGTTGTGGTTCATGACTGCAAGTAACCTTTTAGGACCTTGACCCTCGGGGTGTGAATGGACCTACGGGGCGTAGGTCCCATCCGTGGTTCACTAAAACTTAAGCAGATTTTTGGTTTCTTGGGGTCTTGGGGGTTAGGCTTTAAGGTCCTCCTCAAGGACCCCTAGAGTGGTCCTTAGGGAGTTGTACCTTGACGCTTAACCCCTAAACCACTCAACCATAGCTCGGGACAACATTTTACCACATCTAACCTCATATCAACTCAAAGACACCCTAGTTAGGCTCTAGTTTCACCTATTTGTTTTACGGGTCGTTACAGTTGCTACCAAATATGCTCCAATTCTCTGCTCAAAACAGCAACACACAAATCAAAACTAAAAATTAAGTAAGTTCAACTATAACTAACAAGAACAAAATTCAACTTAACCAAAAATCTTCAAATAACACTACTCCCCGGCAGCGGCGCCATGTTGATTAATAATGTTTCAAAGACACTTCATCTAATACTAAGCATCAACGATCGTTAATTAGTAATATAACCCAACTAAGTGAGTTGGGGTCAAGTCCCAAGGGAGTGGTACATATTTGAGAATCAATAGAAAAACATGAACATACTCAAGTCAATCATAGGTAAAAACATTTACGAATAAAAGCATGGTTCAAGTTTGGGGTGACACAATTATTAAATAACAGGGGGATTTGGTTTCAACTATCAGCTACAACAGCAACTAACACGAAAATAACAAATATGGAGACAGGTTCTTGGGATGTGATTGGATTATGGGCTAAGGTAGACAAATGGGTGATTGTAATTAATAGTAAACAGTTGTAAATCAGTGAATAAGCTAAAGTTTAGTGGGGATAAACTTTCTCTCAAACAATTTACCCCGAATCAAATTGGTCTCTCTCAAACACCAATAAGCAGCAATTAAGAACAGCCTACACTTTAGTCCATTCACTCTCTCGAGTTGAATGTGTGGAAAAGGGTTTAGGATTCACTCTCTTGAGCTAAACCATGACAACCCAATACCCACAGACCATCAAATCAGTAATCTTGGTTTTAAAACCTCTCTCTTGAGCAAGCCACAAACATGAAGGTAGAGTTGCATTTGCAACTACAACCTTTAGATTAAGCCACAATTACTAAATGAAATCACTTTTAAACAGCATTTACACTATCAATTAACAATACCCAACAGCTAAATCAACACATAATCACATAATCACACCCCAAGAATTGGGGTTTTAGCTAGACATCATAAAAAGGTAAAAATTGTTACCAAATTCTATTTCCATCAACTAGGTAAGATTAATATAGTCTTTACAAAGTTTGTCTACGATGAAGAATCTTCAACACCCACTTCCAATTTCTCAGAAAATGAAAATCTTCAAATTTTCAAAGCTAAGAAAATATTGTCTCAAAACTCAGCTCTAAGATCTCAACTTGAAAACTGAACAAAATCAATAATAATGTCTAATTGCATCCTAAACTAAATATTCAAAAATGTATTTATAGTCGCCAAAAATATGCTGCGAAGGATCATTTGGCGCTATAAGTCGGGATCGCCGATCCACTCGGTGATCCGCCCTTTAGTCAATTTTGTTGCTTTTATGTTTTGGCCTTCATCATCTTCAAGTTCTAAAACTTTGGGCGATATAATATTGTATCGCGGAACCTTTCGGCGACTCGCTGGCTGCTCTTTTCTATCACCGACTTGATTTTCTCCTTCAGGACTTAGCACACTGGAACATTAGGTGAGACCATGGCTATTTGGCGACTCACCCAATAGTTTAGGTGATCCTTAGGCCTTCTTTTCTTCGTTCTTTCAGCTGCCTTATTCCTTTTTGCTCGTTAGTGTCCATGCTTTGTTCCTCAATCCAAATACCAAAAATTCAAGGATTTACATTAGTTATTGGCATAAAATATACATTTGAGGACACTAAACCTATTAAAATAAAGCCCTAAATGAGTTCAAATCGTGGACTCATTAGAGGGCACTTGAATGCATGTGTTGAAACATGTTCTTACATTAGACAAGAAGCTAAAGTGAGCTTGAACTTGTGTTTAGAGTAGCTAGTCATCATTTGAAGCTTTTTTATCATGATTTAGGGTAACATACTATTGAGAGTATTCTTGCTATGGCACTTGTATGCTAGTTCTCATTGAGTACTATTGTAGACACCCTTATTGATCTTTTTATTTTCTTGATTTACTTGAGGAAAAGCAAAAGTTTAAGTTGGTGGTGTTGATGAGTGGTAGATATGCACATATTTAAGGTCTATTTAGCTCAATATTTGGTGTCCTCAATGCCTAATTTTGTCCTTTTCTAATAGAATACTGATAATTTGCAGTTATGAAGGCAATTGGACAAGGCATGTTTGAAAAAAGGACCGAAAATGCAAAGTGAACGTTATTAATCGCCTAGCATGAAGGGTGAATCGCCTACTGAGCGTGAACTCACCCAATCTGACAGTGCAAGGCACTTGTTGCTACAAAGGAAAGTTAGTGAACTCCACTAGAAAAGGCAATACACCTAGTGAGAACAACGGACTTGACAATCATCGCCCAAATTTACAATGTGTAAGGCAAAGATGTCCAGAATCAAGGCTGACAGTCATTAATCTTCCTTGGACAAACTGATCACCACACCTTTATTGACTGAATCAAGGCTGCAATATAAGTATTGCAGAAACAAATTGTCCAGAACACCATGTGTTGAAAATTTTAAGAGTAATTTTTGTAACCGCAACCAAGTCTCATGTAGAGGTTCACCTCCAATGCGCTTGAGATTTTTTTATTTGGGTTCTAAGTTTCACTATCTTCAAAGGAGGGAAACAATTCTCTCTAAGAAGGCTTCATTCAACTCCTCCCAAGAAGTGATAGAGTTATTTGGTAATTCCACCAACCATCTTATAGCGTCAACCGTAAAAGATAATGGGAATAACCTTAACCTCACAAACTCATGAGAGAGGTTCTTGAACACAAACGGTCCACACACCTCCACAAAATTCCTAGGGTTTTCATGGGGATCCTCATGAGCTAAACCCCCATGCATTCCTCTTAGTTGGAGCAATTGTAGCATTGTTTAGGTTACATGAAACACAACCCTCCCGGCTCTGTGGTTTGAAATATATTCACATGCATATCATTCAAATCCCCCATGTAGTCGTTTTGACAATAATGACTATCATTGTCACTACCATGATCAATTATTGTACTAGAACTGAAAATCAGCCAACAACAACACAAATCAACAATCTACTACAACTAAACAAATTTACAAACTAATTTCTCAAATAGAATTATCAACCACCTTTCCCCGCCAGAGGCACCATTTTTTATAACACTTAAATGTACTCTTTTTAAAACCAATTAAAATAGACAACGGTCGTAGTCAATAAAAATACTCAATTAAGAATCAGGGTCGAAACCCACGGAGAATGGTATATCGTGAGAATTTAATCATGAAAATTGAATTGTAAAATCATTCATTTGTAATAGTAAAAATTAGTGGTGGATAATTCCACCAATTTAACAAAAAGATTTGGTTACCAAAGGTCATAGTTAAACTAAAATTTCAAAGAATTTAAGCATTAACAAGTAATATAGGGGTGTGGGGATTGGAAATCAATGTCACATAGGGGTAATTGTGTTGCTCTATAGTGATGAACATTCATGAATAGGCTAGGTCATCTTCGAATACATTAATCTTCTTTCAATCTCATAGCATCCTTGCATAGAATCTCCTTTTGGTCTCATCTATATGCTATACTAAGAAACCCAATACCTTACTTTATTCTCTCTTTCAATGCAAAAATAAAGTAAATAGATCTGACCCATAACCTCTACTTTCAAACAAGTTACAGATATCAAATCTAAATTGCTAGTATCGGACTAATTATACACTTCAATCAATCTCTTTCGAGCATCGACCAAAGATCGAAAGTAGGAATGAAGTTTACAACCTTAACCCATAAGTTAACCCTAAGCTAATTAGCCTCAATTCATATATGAATAGCAGCAAAAATGTCACGATCCGAAATGGACGTGATGGCACTCACCTTATCCTACCAACACAAGTCTGCCTAAAACTCAATAATATGATAAATGCGGAAGTAAAGTGAGAATAAAAGTCTAATACTATAAATAATAATGCGGAAATTCATACTTAACTTACATATACCCCAAAATCCTGGTTGTCACATGCACAAGCCTCTAATGTATTACAATAGATTTGAAATAAAACGCAAGTCTCAAATAACATTGGCTCTAGAAGAGAACAAGATCAGAAATAAGGAGAAATAAGGTCCATTGAGATAACAAATAGCTACCTCACAAATCTCCACAGAAGCCTTGAACAAGAAGAGGGTAGAGAGTATCACAAAGATTCAGGCTCGTAACATACACAAATGTAGAAGCAAGGGTTGAGTACCAAACCATCTCAGAACCAAAGAAGCAAACTCCTAAACCAAAGCTAAGAATATAGAATACAGGTACTCCTTACACTCCAACCAAACCTCCACAATAGAACTTCCATAAAACCAGTCCAACCTAAATGTTCACAATTTCAATTGCACATAGTTCAATAACATTACATTAACAATTACATATCAGCAACACACAAGATCAAGTTCACCAATCACAAGTTCTATAGAAGAGTACTCACAAGTTTACAAATGATAAAGATATGCAATGCAATGAAATGTAATGCCAATTATAGTGATGCATGTCTGACCTAATGATACACACCCGTTCTCTCTCAGTCTAAGACCCATGAAGGACTTATCAATCCATTCATCCATCGTGGCATGCAACACCTCTTGATAATAAAATTTGTCGTTATGTTCAACGCATCCCTCGAATCATAATATTTGTCACGACATACGACATAACCCTCGAATCAATATATTTGTCACGGTGCACAACACGTCTCTCGAAATGGCACATCCTCTATAATTCCTTATTCTTCCTCACTTCACATAACACTTATTACAACTGTGTCTTAGAAACAATTAAAATAAACATGTTACACAAATAATGAGGAGATGACCATTTCCATATCAATGCACATTTCACAACAACAGAATTGTGGTACAACATCAACAATGAATCAATCAACCTTTCAAATCAGTCTCAACACATCACAGATCAATAAATAATCAAGTTACAACCTTTCAAATCAGTCTCAACACATCACACATCACACATCAATAAATAATCAAGTTATCTTTTACTATCCTTTTTCATTATTAGAATTATTAAATATGAACAAGTTAGTACATCACCAAGTCTCATTACTCTTCAACATTTAACACAAGGAAATATATGGTTTATACACTTAAAAGGGTTTAGATATCCACTTTCCTTAACCAATCGAACAATTTCTCCGGGACTTGAACCTTCCACCCTTTCAGTGGGATTTCAAATCAATGCAATTTATTCACATAAATAATCACAATAAGATTTCTAAACCAACAACACCCATATTATTATATGTTTATCCTAGACCACAAAATATCACCAAAATCTATAATTAAGTTCCTAATCTTGATACCAATTAACATGCCAACTCTCATATTTTCAAATTTCAAGCCTAGGATTAGGTCATTATTCATCCAAATAACACACATATAATTGTATTCGTATAATACAATACGCCTAATATTTAACTACTTATCTTCATATGTCAAAACTTGAATCATCATATGATAACCAAAAATATAAAAATTAAACCCAACAAACTTAGGAAATAGTAGCGTACCCCTTTACTTTCAGTGTAAGTGAATTCCTATGAACCAATGATTTGCTCATTATGGCCAATCATTGGCCCACCATTGCCCACTTATATTAGCAACCAATCTTGGCCTTTAATTCCAAAATAAACTCAAGAAAAATTTTAACAAAACATACAACAACTAACTTTAATTTCCCACCTAATATTTTTTCATATAACATTGCTCTTATATGGAGTAATCAACATATGCCTATAAAAGAATGGAATGTCGGTGGAAATTTCTTACCTGCAACTTTTTGTTCCCTTTTTGTCAATGTTCACGCCACAGGTTAGTTTTTTTCTTCTCTTTCTTTTATTTTCTTTTCTTTTCTAAAATAATTATGTACTAACAGTGACAAATTTTAATAACTTATTTTAATATATACAGGCCAAATGGTATAGGGTGTTAAATAAATTAAAGACTTGAACCATTAACCATCAACTAAATAAATTAATTATTTAATAAATATACGTCAATTAAATAACCATAGTTATCATTTAGTTCAAATTTCCAAACCAACTTCACCGATTGATCATAAATAACTCAGGGCAACTATTAGGAGGGATAAAAATGATAATGTTATAAAAAATTTCAAAGATGACCTTCCGAGTCATTACAAAAGCAGAGCATAGCACAATACCCACTATATTAAATTAACGCCCAACCTCATAATTGCACCCTTAGATCTTGAGGGTTTAGCCACCCATCACAAAAAGCAAATAAATTATACCTTTCATGAAAGCAATCGTGGGTAACATGAAATTAAGCACTTAGAAGCACACCCACTTTGAATTCAACTTCAATTTGTCAATTTCAAGAACAAAGTTGAAATATCCCAAAAACTAGAAAGTGTTTTTCACAAGGTAATGTTCTTTTTCTCTCTTGGCTTTTTCATACACAAGAACTATTCTTTCTCTTGTAAATTATCACACTATCCAACTCTCTTTTTTCTTTCTTCTTTGGGATATTTATAGTTTCCCAAAATTTAGCCCAAAACTTTATACATTACCCATTGGGCGACATTAATTGGGCTCGATGATCAAGTTGGGTGAATCACCCTCTTCTCTTTAGCTTGCCTTTTCTTTCTCTAAGCTTATGATGTTTGAACCTCAGTCAGCGAGCTTGTTCATGTCTGTCTTTCATTTCGGTGTATCACTGAGTACCACCTTAATTCGCCTTTTGAGCCTTCACTTTTTCTTCTTGTATATTGCTTTTGGCGATGGTCAACATATTCGCCCTTTCTCATTCAGTGAGTTGCCTTTCCGTTTGGAGTTTGCTGACCTGCCTCAGTGAACTATCACTTTGGGCAAGGTCAAGCTCATTAGGTAATCCACCTTTCTTGTTTGGTGATCATCTTAGTTTGCACTTCTTTTTACATTTTTTGTCATTCTCTCCAACATTCATCCTTTCCCTGTCCATTAACCTTCATAGCTGGAAATCATCAAAATATCATTAGAATAAGACATAATTAGGCATTTAGGACACTAATTGTTGAGCAAAATATGCCACAAATGAGTGCAAATATACCACTCATCACCTAGAAGTCATGAGTACAGAGTTGTCCTAAAAGAAGAGTACAAGTCCCAAAAGTAGACCAAAATAAAGTTGTCTCAAAATACAAAAGACTAGCTATACAATATACAAAACGAGACAAAAAAAGTCAACGATGCCAAGTGCTCAACCTTGTCTCCTATCCAAAAACTAATACTGACACAAACGATTACCGTTGGTAGCTAGTACTAGGACCTGCATCATGATACATATGTAAAGTGTAGCATGAGTACTAAAACAAAGGTACTTAGTAGGCATCATAGGCCGAGTAAGCAAGAAAGGTAAAGACAATATGAAAAGATAGAATCTAGACACAAAGTTCAAAGAGGAATTTAAAAAAAAAGCATATGAGCGTACCATAATTAAATCTAAGTATAGCTAAACTAAACCTAATTAGACCACATAAGCCCAGAAGGTACACCTGAGGGAAAGTTTAAATAAAACTCGAAAGGTCCCCCATAAGCTCGATAGGTACACAAAATAGCTAACTATAAATGTATAACAATGTGAATCCTGAACCAAGAAGCGTAATATGGGCCTCAAGCTCCAAGTAACAACCTCGTACCATAACACCTAATAATGGGCTTGCCCAGCCAGACAGTAGAGTCCCAAGGGAACTAGCCAAGCTAGAAAAAGAAAACTCGGGGGCCGCCTAGCCAAACAGTCACTCCCAAAGGCACTGTCCTAGATAGCAAAAGTACCTAGGGGAACCAATAAAACCATTACCTAGCCAAACAGTAAACTCCCAGGGGCACTAGCTGTAACACTCAAAAAATAAGTAGGTGAAACTAGAGCCTTACGTGACAGTTTTAGATTTTGATGTGTGGGTGAATGTTGTAAAATGGCTTCTCATACCTAGGACGATGTGATTAGGGGTTAAACGTCAAGGTATGACCCCCCAAGGACCAACCAAGGGTCCTTGAGGAGGACCCTTGATGAGTCCACGATTTTGACTCATTTAGGAATTTATTTTAATAGATTTTGTGTCCTCAAATCCATATTTTGTGCCAATAACTGATGTAAATCCTTGATTTTTAGGTATTTGGATTGAGGAACAAAGCATGGACACTAATGAGCTAAAGGAACAAGGCAGTTGAAAGAACGAAGAAAAGAAAGCCTGATGATTGCCTAACCCACTGGGCGAATCGCCGAATGGCCATGATCTCGCCTAAAGTTCCAGTGTGTCAAGCCCTAATGGAGAAAATCAATTCGGCGATAGAAAAAAGCAGTCGACGTGTCGCTGAATGGTTTCGCGATGCAATGCTAGATTGCCTAAAGTTACAGCACTTGAAGATGATGAAGGCCAAAGCAAAAAGGCGATGGAATTGACCAAAGGGCAGATCGCCAAGTGGATTGGCGATCCCACCTTATAGTGTCGAATAGTCCTTCGCAACACATTTTTGGCGACTATAAATACATTTTTGAATATTTAGTTTAGTATCTATCAATCTATCTATCAATCCATTATAAGTTTTTCAAGTTTTTAGAACTGAGAGTTTGGAGACAATATTTTCCTTAGCTTTGAAGAATTGAAGGTTTCCATTTTTGAGAAATTGGAAGTGGGTTTTTGAGATTCATCAACCTTGACCTTTGTAAAGACAAAATTAAGCTTACCCAGTTGATGGAAACACAATTTGATAACGATTTCTATCTTTTTATGATGACTAGCTAAAACCCCAATTCTTTGGGTATGATTAGGTGATTATGGGTTGATTTAGCTGCTGTGTATTGTTAATTGATACTTTAAAATTCTGTTTAAAAGTGATTTCAATCAGTAATTATGGTCTAATTTAAAGGGTTTGTAGTTGCAAATGCAACTCTACCTTTGTGTTTTGGCTTGCTCGAGAGAGAGGTTTCAAAACCAAGATTACTAATTTGATGGTCTGTGGGTATTGGGTTGTCATGGGTTCAGATCGAATGAGTGAATCATAAACCCTTTTCCACACATTCAGCTCGAGAGAGTGAAAGGACTAAAGCGTAGGCTGTTCTTAATTGCTGCTTATTGGTGTTCGAGAGAAACCAATTTGATTCGGGGTAAATTGTTCGAGAGAAAGTTTATCCCCACTAAAGTCTAGCTTATTCACTAATTTACAGCTATTTACTATTAGTTGCAATCACCCATTTGTCTACCTTAGCCTATAATCTAATCACATCCCAAGAACCCGTCTCCTTACTTTTTTTATTCGTGTTATTTGCTGTTGTTATAGTTGATAATTACAATCAAAATCCCATGTTATTTGACACTTGTGTCACCCCAAACTTGAACCATGCATTTATTCATAAATGTTTTTACCTATGATTGACTTGAACATATTCATGTTTTTCTATTGATTCTCAAATACATACCACTCCCTGAGGGATTTGACCCGAACTCACTTAGTTGGGTTATATTACCAACTAACGATTGTTGACGCTTAGAATTGGATAAAGTGTCTTTGAAACGTTATTAATCAAAATGGCGCAGCTGCCGAGGAGTGGTGTTACTTGAGAATTTTTAGTTAAGTTGAATTTTGTTCTTGTTAGTTATAGTTGAACTTACTTAATTTCTAGTTTTGGTTTTTGTGTTGCTATTTTGAGCTGAATAAAGGAGCCTATCTAGTAGCAACAGTGACCAAATGGATCACCCTCCTTTGAGATTGATGATTTTTAGGGATAACATCCTAAATTTCAAGCAATTGGAGGGTGAGTGCATTTATGAGTTGTGGCAAAGGTTTAAGAACCTATTGTAGCAGTGCCCAACTCATGAGGTTCCAGATACAATGCTTCTGGAATGTTTCTATCGGGGTCTTAGCCCTAATAGAATAATTGTTTACCAACTCTCTTCAGGCTGCTTGATGCAATATTCCTATGAGACTGCAGCCTAACTCCTTGATTGCATGGCTAAGACCAACAAGGAGATAGAAAAAGACCAAGAATTAGCCACATTGTTGACTCAGCTGGATGTCTTGGCCAAGAGAGTCATGGAATTGGACGTAATGTCCAAAGGAAGGACAGGTACATCCCCCCTCATGAGCGTCGAAAGATGAAGAAGCAAGAGGGTGGGAAAATTGAAGAGGTCCTCCTACTCATTCTATAGAAAGTTGAAGAAAACGACAGAGTGTTGGAGGAGTTAAGAGAGAATGTCTTAATGCTGAACCAGATGACAACCTCTCATTCCATGCTCATTCAGCTACTAGGGTCTCAAATGGACCAAGTGTTGTCTCACCTCCACTAGAGCCAAAAGAGGGGTTTCCTTGTGAAAATGAGGCGAACCCCACTAATGGAACTTAAGTGGGGACTTGCGTCGTGCCACGACGTTAACTAAGGCACTTCCTGGGAGACAACCCAAGGTTTTACCACTTTATTTTTTATTTAGAAATAATGGTGTGTGATTGTGCAGGTCAAAGTGTGGAAGGTGTTTGGAAAATGCAGGTTAGCGAGTTGATAGTCCAGTCAGTGACTCGCCGAAGGGGTCGGCGAGCCCGACTTGGACCGCCATTGGACTCAAGACATTTTTGGAATTGGAGTCTGTAAAACTCGGCGAGCCTAGGAGCAACTTGGCGAATCGCCGATCAGGTCGGCGATCACCATCTAGTCCGCCGTTTGGACCCCCACATTAACTGGAGGTCCTGTAAAACTCGGCGAGGTAAGTGCCCACTCGGTATGTCACCGAGTTGGTCGGCGAGCAAGGCTATTGGCGCCGAATGGGCGAGAACTGGATGGTTTTTAAGGCAAAAGGTTCAAAAGTTTTAAACTCTTTCACTTTCTGTCACTTTTAATCTTCCAAAACTAGTACCCGCAAAGTATTTACTTTATTTTTTGCATTTTATCGTATTTGAGTCATTGGTTGTGTGTTTGGAGTGGATTACGTTGCCACCTAGCATTTCAATCTTGATTATTCGGCATCTAAGGTTGGTTTTCTGAACCCCGAGTTTATTTTAGAAATTTGTACTCATTTGCAATTGCTTTAATTATAATGTCATGTGCTGGACCTCTCTGATCTTAATTGTTTATGTATGTGCCTGTGTTAATTTGATAATCTTGCCCGTAATGTTTATATTATTGAATTCCCGTGAATTTGTGCCTTAAAATTGGTTAAAATTTGTGGGGTTTTGCTTGCATGTTGTTACATCTAACCGGGTGAAGTCTAAGTAGCCTGCATTTGTGCCAAATGATGAATTTTGCCCAATAATAAAGTGGTTGGCGTCATTCTTAAGGGCAACAATCGTCAAATGGCCAAATTTGGCTAAATCGAGAGAAGTTTGAGTATCCCAGGGACATGGGTGTATTGGGTCTGAGCTTAATTATAAGAGTGTGTGATTTGATTTTGTTTTCGGGGGTTGCGAGGTTGAATTAGGGAAGTTGGGTTGAAAGTAGGCACGTTGAATCATTTGGCGAGCTGGGTCAAGCTCGATGAAGCACTCGGCGGTTCGCCAAAGATCCCCATCTCGCCTTTAATTTCATGCTGAATGTGAAGTTTGGCTCTGTAACTTTCGGCGAGAAGCCTAAGGTCTCAAAAAGCACTCGGCGACTCGCCAATAGTTTTACGTGATCGCCCTTTGTCTACACCCCTAATCTTTAATTGCACTGTAACTTTTGGCGGGCTGGTTCTTGCTCACCAAGTGCTGTCGGTGATTCGCCGAAAGGCCTTCCCATCACCGACATGTCAAATTTTTTTGAGATTTTTGAGCCAATCCTTTTGGCTAGCCCGATCTAGCTCGCCAAAGAGATTCGGCAACTCTCCGGTAACTATTTTTCTGTGTTTTTACTTGAAGTGTTTCTCACTTTTTCTGATGTTTTTGTAGACATGGCCAGACCAAAAGTTGTCGATAGAAACATGCCACCCCGTAAGAAGGCTAAGGGGATATCTATCAACGAGGATGCAGCTGCATCCAGGGGTAAAGCCACTAAACTTCCCACAACTGGTGGGAAAGGCAAGGGAAAACGAAAGGCACCTGCATCACCAGAGGCCAGCTCCGACAGTGACGGTATCTACACCACTAACCTTACTACTTCTGAGAGTAAGGGTAAGTGCCAGAAGGATCAAGCTGCAGCTTCAGAGCCTGAAGATGATGAATTATTGGCAGCACAGAGGGCTGAAATACGATAAAAAATGATGAACGATCTGTCTAGGATCAGGACTCCTCGGGCCACCACTTCTCTTCCTCCAGCTCCAGCACAGGCAATGGTCCTAGCACCACCAGTACAGAGTCCTCCTCCTAAATCTATGAACATATTAAAGACTGAGGGGCTGAGGACACTCATTGAGGAGAAGCGTATGTCCACTAATGGGGTCATTGACAGGTACCCAGAGATTATGAGCTGTTTGAAGTCTCATAAATTCCAGATATTCACCAAGCCCCGTGGCCTGTATATTCCAAATTAGGTTCGGGAGTTCTACGCTGCGTATGGGGCCTTGATACCACAAATAAAGAAGCAGGCAGCAGCATTTAAATCGGTTGACTATGTAGTTGTCAAGGTAGGTTCATGGTAGATCAAGAAGAACATTTATGATAAGTCCTCATAGTATTCAAGGGCTTGACCACCATGTCCTTTACATTTCATTTTATGTTTAGAGCTTTTGTATGGGTTGTGCCCCAAAGATTTATTCAAGTGTTGTAGATGGTTTGATACATAGTGTTGTAGACTCCCGCTTGATTTATAAAAGACTTCGATTGTAAAAGAAAAAGTTTTAAATTTCCACACCATTTTCTATTATCTTATGTTATGATATGTTATGAGGTTTGTATGAGGGTTGTATGAGGGTTGTATGAGGGTTGTATAAGGCTTTTCGGAGTCTTGTATGCCGTGTCACATCTAGGGGGTACTCCTGGGTCGTGACAAACATGGTATCAGAGCACAAGGTTTTGGGATGGTTATAGGATTGTCTCAAACCACATCTAGTGGAGTCTTGTTCATAGTGTGAAGCGCGCCACATTTATGAATAGGAGACTATTGGATGTTAGGAAAATCTCACTTCTTCATTCTCCAAGTCGTGCCATAGAGTTTAACTCTCTAAGGTCTCTCTCCTACTCCTTATCCGATGGTCTTTGGGATATGACCACTTGAAGGGCTCATGCTATAAGGATCGAGGGAGAAAAAGTTGGTAGTAATGCCAATTATGGCCATCTGACCAGATGAGGCTTGATATGATATGTTTAGATGATATCCTTTGGTATAAATGGGTTGCATTATGGTTATGTGTGTTTGTTGGTTGAACCTGACTTAGTCATGATGAGTTTTAGGGTGCTGGAGGATTTGATGAGTAGTGGTGTTTAAGTGATGCCTAGAGATGTTGAGTGAGTAGACTCCTTTAAAGGAGGGTGGGTAGAAGTGTAATTCTCCATGGGTTAGAATCACCTTGTGTGATGGATGTGAAAGATTAGTGATAACCTGCTCCGACCTTAGAATTGAAAGAAATGAGGCTTAGAAGAGTCTGTATAGGCTTACTCCTAAGGGGGAGATAATTGATTAACGTTTCAAGGACACTTAATCCAATTCTAAGTGTCAACGATCGCTAGTCAGTATAAAACCCAACTAAATGAGTTAGGGTCGAATCCCACGGGGAGCGGTATGTGTTCAAGATTCAATAGGGAAGTATGAACATGATCAAATCAGTCATAGGAATAAAAATTATCGAATAAAGACATCGTTCAAATCAGGGGGTGACACGAATGTCAAATGGGGAGTTTTGGTTTAAAATTATCAACTACAAACAGTGGCAAGCAATATGAAATAACAATAATGAGATGGGTTCTTGGGATGTGATTCGATTATAGGCTAATATAGACAAATGGGAAATTGCAACTATTAGAAGATAGCTTGATATTAGTGAGTAATCTAGGCTATAGAGGAGATAAACTTTCTCTCGAACAATTTACCCCGAATCAAGTTGATTTCTCTTAAACATCAACAAGCATGCAAAATAAGAACAAGCCACACCTTAGTCCATTCACTCTCTCGAGCTGAATGTGTGGAATTGGGTTTAGGATTCACTCTCTCAAGCTGAATCCAGGTCAACCCAATACCCAGAGACCATCAATCAATAAGTTTAGTTTAAAAAACTCTCTCTCAAGCAAGCTAAAAATACAAGGGTAGAACTGCATTTGCAACTACAATTCTTAAATTAAACCATAATTAATGATTGAACTCACTTCTAAATAGCATTTAAACTAACAATTAATAATACGTATAAACTAAATCAGCCCATAATCACATAATCACACCCCAAGAATTGGGGTTTTAGCTAGACATCATAAAAAGTTAAAAACAATTACCAAATTGATTATCCATCAACTGGGTAAGTGTAGATTCGTCCTTACAATGCTCCAATTTGAAGAATCTCAAAGAATCACTTCTAATTTCTCAAAAGTGAATAACTTCAATTCTTCAAAGCTTAGGAAAAACTAGAGAAAACTGTCTCCAGAGCTAAAAACTTAATAATAGATTGTTCTAAATAGTAATTCCTACTAAACTAAATGTTCAAAAATGTATTTATAGTTGCCAAAAATGTGTTGCAAAGAGTCACTCGACGAAGTAAGTCGGGCTCGCCGAACCACTCAGCGAGCCGCCGTTTGGTCACTTCCATTTCCCTTCTGTAACTTTAGGCGATCTAACTCTGCATTACGGAATCACTCGGTGATCCGCCGACTGTTCCTTTCTATCGCCAAATTGGTTCTTTCCTTCAGGGCTTGGCACACTAGAACTTTAGGTGGTCAAGTAGCCATTTGGCGACTCGCCATGTGGACTTGGCAATCACCAGGCTTACCTTTCTTCATTCTTCCATCCTGTTTTGTTCCTTTTTACAAATTAGTGTCCTTGCTTTGTTCCTCAATCCATATACCTGGAAATCAAGGGTTTTATATCATTTATTGGCACAAAATAAGCATTTGTGGACACTAAACCTATATAAATAAAACCCTAAATGAGTCCAAATCTCGAACTCATCAATAATGTACTTAGATTGCAAGGTCGTTGAGTGTTTTGATGTTCATGATTTAGATTGGCTTGAAATTCTCACCTTGAGAGGTGTAGTGAGTTTGAAAAATTTAGTCTCGGTTTGGTAGGCTCATATGAGATCTTAAGAGGCGTTGGTAAGGTTGCTTGTGAGCTAGAATGCTTCAATGAAAATCTATCCAACTTAGAAGTAATGGTAGAAGTCTTAGACCAGCAAGTTAAGAAATAGAAGAATGAGGAAGTTGCTTTCATGAAAGTGTGAATGAGTGGTCTTTTGAGTGAGGGTTGTAGGTGAGAGTGCTACTTGGGAGGCCAAGGGCCAATGAGTTTTCCCAATATCCTTATCTTTCCTTATATTCCTTCTTTAGCTTGAAATGATAAGTTTCCCTTGTCTAGTTTCATGATTGTGAAGTCTTGAATGTTGTAAGTAGTTCCTCTAAAATTTCCTTGTTTTGGAAGTCATGTGTGAATTATGTGTTTTCCATTGTTTCCTTAAATTATGCATGTTCTTGGTGAAATTTATGTTTTATGAGAAAATGAGTTTTTTATGATTGAAGTTCCTCATGTTGTTGTGCATTGGTATGAGTTGCCTATTTGACTTCTTGAGATGTATTGATGAACATGCTCAAATATGCTTTTGAGAATAACAACATATTGGCTCCAAGATGTTGTGTTGAGCATTATTTTAGTTGTAGTAGTTAGTTCCTCCTAGGTAAATGAGAAATATTGAGTTTCGTGCATATTGGGTTGTTAGAAGTAGTTCCTACTCCCTTGTATTGCATTGATGATGTTTTGAGATGGAATTGATGTTTTCTCCTGTAAATGATGCATTATTTTGATGTTTCATGCATGGACTTCTAGTCTTGAGTCTTTAATTCCGTAAAGTGTTTAGAAATGTCATTCGAGGATGAATGTTCCCAAGGAGGAGATATTTTAACACCCAGAAAACTAGTAGGTGTATAATTTTTCTCTTAAATATTCACACTTCAAATTTAGTATGTGCATAACACTAATAAGGATTACCACAAATATTTCAAATTTTATCTTTATACGTAATCTATCTTTTACCAATTAATATTTGAGTAATACTATCATAGAGAGGTAAATCTACAAAAAAATAAAGGTACTTTATTGTTATAACGAATGATGGTTAAATTGAGGTTTGAGTGTATGTCAAATATTTAGCTTGACCAATTCTTTATTTCAGATATACATATATATTTCAGTAGCATAATTTAATTTTAATATATGAACAACATCACCTTTGGTGAAAAATATTTCATTTCTTTAAGTTTCTACCTTATCTTTGTAGAATTGTAGTCTTCTCCTTTTTCCTGCCACATACATGTCATATAGTTGTTGTCTAATGAGAGTATCTTATAGAAGTTGTATCGTGATATAAAATATTAAAATTTTTCAATAATAGAAATTAATAGATGAATAAAATTTAAAGTATTTTTTTTATAGAATATTTAATTTGATTTAAGATTATTTTATAATCAATCACTATTTTCTTATCTATTTTTATATAGCTAACAAGGAGTGTATCTTGTGACATAAAATTTTATCAAATTAAAATGAACACAAAATAATAGGGAAATAAATATATGGAACGATACATAGCCAATGAAGAAGGAAGATGAAAATATATGTTCATGCTATATTCTCTATAGAGTTCCATTTGATGAAAATCTCTTGTCACCAACACTTCACTTTATTTGTTCATTTTTACTTACATATTTATTAAAAATAATTATTATCATGTCTATATTATCATATTATAAGTAAAAGTGATTTTTTTTTATTGAAATAGTGGATTTAACATCAAAACTAATTATCCAATGGACTGCGTTCATGCCCATTGTTTTAGCAAAGTCAGAAAGAACTGCTTCATTTGAGGGTAAAAAAATAAAAAATAAAAAATCAAAGAAGAAATATCTTACCCAAATCATGCGACTTTATTCATATTTGTTTATTATTGTCTTTTCCGCAACATTTTGTCATTGTTAACTCATGGAAATCATAAGAAGAAATACGAGTGTGAATTATGAATGATTTGCTACAATTTGTTCACCAACTCTTTCTTATGTGGCACCTCGAATTTCGAACTTAATTAATTGTTGCAAATAACCCCAAGATTATTTAAGAAGAAAAAGAGTAGAAAACTTTAAAAAATCGTAGTTTAAAAGTAAGAGGAAATCCTCTATTTATATCTAACAAATAGTGTATTAATATGTGCTAATTGTTCGTTATCAGAAAAGCTACAACCTTTCGAAAAAGTCACTTCTCATCGGAGAAATCACAACCTTTGGCAAAAAGTCACACAACTCATTGGAAAAGGCACAACCCTTCGAAAAAGTCACAATGAAATTTTTTGAAATAGTGGATTTAACATCAAAACTAATGATCCAATGGACTGCGTTCATGCTTGTTGTTTTAGCAAAGTCAGAAAGAACTGCTTCATTTGAGGGTAAAAAAATAAAAAATAAAAAATCAAAGTAGAAATATCTTACCCAAATCATGTGACTTTATTCCCGTTGTTTTAGCAAAGTCAGAAAGAACTGCTTCATTTGAGGGTAAAAAAATAAAAGATAAAAAATCAAAGTAGAAATATCTTACCCAAATCATGTGACTTTATTCATATTTGTTTATTATTATTGTCTTTTCTACAACATTTCTTCATTGTTAACTCATGGAAATCGTAAGAAGAAATACGAGTGTGAATTTATGAATGATTTCCTACAATTTGTTCACCAACTCTTTCTTATGAGGTACCTCGAATTTCGTTGAATTTCGAACTTAATCAATTGTTGCAAATAACCCCAAGATTATTTAAGAAGAAGAAAAGTAGAAAGCATTAAAAAATCGTAGTTTAAAAGTGAGAGGAAACACTCTATTTATATCTAACAAATAGTGTATTAGTATGTGCTAATTGTTCGTTATCAGAAAAGTTAGAACCTTTCGAAAAAGTCACTTCTTATCGGAGAAATCACAACCTTTGGCAAAAAGTCACAACTCATTGGAAAAGACACAACCCTTCGAAAAAGTCACAATGAAATTTTTTGAAATAGTGGATTTAACATCAAAACTAATGATCCAATGGACTGCGTTCATGCTTGTTGTTTTAGCAAAGTCAGAAAGAACTGCTTCATTTGAGGGTAAAAAAATAAAAAATAAAAAATCAAAGTAGAAATATCTTACCCAAATCATGTGACTTTATTCATATTTGTTTATTATTATTGTCTTTTCTACAACATTTCTTCATTGTTAACTCATGAAAATCGTAAGAAGAAATACGAGTGTGAATTTATGAATGATTTGCTACAATTTGTTCACCAACTCTCTTTTATGAGGTACCTCGAATTTCGTTGAATTTCGAACTTAATCAACTGTTGCAAATAACCTCGAGATTATTTAAGAAGAAGAAAAGTAGAAAACTTTAAAAAATCGTAGTTTAAAAGTGAGAGGAAACACTCTATTTATATCTAACAAATAGTGTATTAATATGTGCTAATTGTTCGTTATTAGAAAAGTTACAACCTTTCGAAAAAGTCACTTCTTATTGGAGAAATCACAACCTTTGGCAAAAAGTCACAACTAATTGGAAAAGGCACAATCCTTCGGAAAAGTCACAACTCATCAAAAAATGTCTAAACCCGTCAAAAAAGTCGCAATTCTTTGGAAAAGTCATATCTCTTTGAGAAAATCACAACCCTTTAATATGAAAGGGTATCTGCATTTAATTAAAATAATATAAAATAAATAATTAATTAATACATAAAATAAATTGAGTATTTTAAATTGAGGGTATTATAGTAATTCAATATTCACTTTATGAGTTCATGCTTCTTTTAAGGTAGTATATAATATAATATAATATATATATATATATATATATATATATATATATATATGGTAAGAAAACAAATATATTTGACATCCTCATCTGTGAGCATCGCATCACAACTTTGAACTTTGACAATGGTTTCCAAGTAAGAGTATTCGTTCCCACAAAATTCAATTCGCGAATTGATATGACAAGGTTGATTGTGAAGAGCTGACGAGAAGACTGAAAATCCCAAACCATAGGTGTATGTATGTATGTTTAGATGGATCCAGAGCAGACGTTTATACGGGTTCAAGAACGATTTGCTCAGATGCTGACGCCCAGGATCAGAGCTGCTCTTGAGTATTTGTATCTCTTCATGGCCGTAACGCTCTTCTGTATACTCGTTGTTATGCACGCCAATTACGTTCAACAGGTTTTTCTAATTATTGCAATTTTCGTTAGGTTTTTAATAATTGTTTCTTTTAGGAAAAAAAAAAGTAGGATTACCTATGTTTATGCTTCACCTGCTCCCTCCTATACATATTCAGTTACTGACACTAAGTGAAACTATCTACAGTTAGGTCTTTTTGATTGCCCACAAGCACCAAATATTAGAGCTTTCAAAGAAATGATTATGTACATTTCAGGAATACCCTTGTTTTTTTTTTTTTTACAAGATTGGGTATTGATTGTTTAGAATCATACTTCTATTTCTCTATGCCAGATTGTCTCATAATTAATAAAATCATTTACCTTTTATGTTTTTAGAATAAAAATGTTGTTCTTCAGCTATCAATTTTGGATCGACCAACTCTCTTAATTCTTCTTTATGTAGGTTTCTCTTCTTTCTGGATATGGTGGGGTTGTTTGGGGGTTGGAGTTTCATTTCCTTTCCATGTAAAATTTTTAAGTAATGACTATAATTTTTTTATTCTCGCTGAACTATAATTTGTTCTGTGTAGCCTGGCTGTTCAAGTGAACTGTCTAGAGTGAACATCTCAGATGCACAACTCATTCAAATCAAGGTGAGTGATCTCATCTGCTGTTACTGCAAAACTTGTACCTTTTTATTTTCTCAATAATAATTTTGTATGCATTTAGGTTTGGGGTTGTTGAAAGAAAAGTTAAAGCTGAAAAAAGTCTTCAGTGTTTTGTGTGTTTAGATTTCGGGTTTGGGAAGTAACAACTTTAGTTGAAAAGTTTTTAGCCTGGAAGCAAGCAAAGTAAGCCACAGGTCATGGTGAGAACTTATTAAATGTACGACTTATGTTGTCCTTGTCTATGTTGTGCTAACTCTTTAGAATCGCCACCGCACCTGCGTTGACATGACATGAGTGTGGGATCCATACCAGATTTGGTCAACTTATCTTGAGTACTTTGACCACATTTTAGACCGTGAAGTATTGATTGGGTATTTGGTTTGATTTTTGGGTATATATGTCATATATATATATGTGCCACCTAGACCTAAAGGTAAGTATTATAAAGTTGTTATTAAATCGATTATGTTGTATGGGGCACGGTGTTGACCGATCAAGAATTCTCACGTCAGAAAGATGGAAGTAGCAGAAATAAGGATATTGAGATAGACGTGTGGGTATACTAGGAGAGATGAGATTAAAAAACGAAAATTATGGGACAAGATGGGAGTGACACCAGTGGTAGGGCAAGATGAGGGAGGCGAAACTGAGATGGTTTGAGCATGTGAAGCGGAGATGCATAGATGCCGTAGGTGCAAAAAGTTGGCTATGGTAGGTTTTAAGAGAGGTAAGAGGTAGGTCAAAGAAGTATTGAGAAAAGGTGACTTGACAAGATATGACACACCTATATGTTACTGAAGACATGACCCTAGATAAGAGGATACATAGATCGAGGATTAGGGTAAAATATGGAAATTTGGATATAAAATATTCTTCTTACATATTCAAACACACTTTGTCATAAGAAAAACACACTCCAATTTCGCTCACATCCTAATGATCTACAAGTTAGGCTTAATTCTTTCATGGCAAACTTTTGCAAGTTTGGAGTTTGACTACCAAATAATAACCACTATTCAACCATAAAAAATAAATTTAAAGGTTAATAAGTATAAATAAGTCAAATAACTTAAGTAAAGCTATAGTATAAAGTATAAACTATAAAGAACTAAATCAACTCACTTATTCAGTGACCTTGTGTCGGCTCTTTGAGCCTGACCACAACCAAATAGTCCATCCGCAGTTTTGTACTTAGGCAGCTCAGCGACTAATAAATCTTGTATTACTAAATCGGGGTTTATCTTCTCAACACATGCATGATAATCCCTCCACACATCAGGATGTATAGTGCCATTGTTATGAGTTCTATAAACAATCCTGGGTTCAAAATATGGCCTGCAGCATGCAAAGACCGATGGATTTGGTCTGACCACGTTGCATCAATAATTTCAAACACTTTATCATATTGCTTCTTAACTCCACCAAAACCCCGCTTAATAGTTTCTTTGGCTCTATCCATTGCTTCATAAATATTTCCTATTGGTGGTTTTTTCTCCCTATCCACCAAACGAAGCACTGTTGTCAAAGGACCACAAACTTTAAGTGTCCGAACAACATCATTTCAAAAGTAGGCAAAAATAAGAAGGTTGGCAATTTCTTTCCCCAAAGTTCCCTTTGCAAATCTACTTGAAGTACATTCAGTTGAGAGGACTAGAATTCTCAAGTTTTTCTGTTGTTGCACATAACTCTCAAAGTTAAGAGGCCATTGCAAATCTTGTCTTGGCTAGTTTCACCAAATTTCTTTCATTGGAGAATTTTCGTATCAAGTACAACAACAACGACCTTTCACTGATGAAAGAATGGATTTTGATGGCCTTCCTAAAAATTGTTAAAGTAATATTATAGTAATTAGTAGCTAATAAGTATTAAATATTGACTATAAAGAAAGTTGGAGGATATGAGAGTGATATTACCTGAAGCATGTGGATTAATCTTGAATATGTCACCAAATATCAAGTAGAGGCAATGAGCAGCACATGGAGTCCAATAAATGTGTGGGTATGCACCCATCATCATGCTTCTTGCTTTAACATTCTCACTAGCATTATCGATGACTATCCATTTTCCTATCCAATTCTTTCAACTGTGTATTAAAACAAGTTGTACATTTTGGTAGAATCGGCAGATTCATTGCTAGCATCAACAAAATCAAGAAATACACTATCAATTGGAGAATTCACCAAAATATTGATGATCATTTTACCATTTCATGTCGTCCATTTGTCCATCATGAAATGATCATTTTACCATTTCATGTCGTCCATTTGTCCATCATAATAGAACATTCAAACTTTGTCCATTGCATTTTATGGTCATCAACAATTTTGTCCACTTTCTTCACCTCTTTTTTTTTAGGTGAGTAACTAACTTTATGAAAGGTAGGAGGATTCATTCCGGGGCCATGTTGTCCTACTGCAAACCCCACATCGTACATCCATGATGCAAAAGCACTTACCGCTCGCTCTCTTGGAATTTTCTTGGTTTCATCAATTCCTGCTCTTTTTCAAAGCCTCCTTTTTGTTGTGATTTTTGCAGAATATAGATTGATATGGCCTTTCGTCACGCTCCGCCCGGTGGACGATGCACTTCCACTAGAAGACATCTTTTGAGTTTTTGAGGGAGGCATCATTTTACCATATTCATTCACATCATCATCATCATCATCAATATTAACCACAAATTCTTCTGGTTGTCTCACCTGAAATTTCAGATTACTGGCAATTTTATTTTCCATATAAACCCTTATTTCTTCTCTAACTTCCATGGGACAAGTTGGACATTGTTTTACATTTTTGTTTCCATCCAACAAATGTTGCGTGTGTCGAGTAATACCACCATTATAAGTAACTATACAAAACATACATATAACTGAATCTTTTATTGGTCCTTGAATACCATAATTCCATCCAATGTTCTTCTTTTTGTTAGCATCAGATGCCATTGTATTCACTATTTATGAACAAATAAATACTATATGGTATAAAACTAAATTTAGTAGGGAAGAAATAAACATAGAAGGATTGAATTTTTTTTTTTTAAAATATAGGCAGAAACAGTTTGACAATCAGTTTAGTAGCTGCAAATTTAAAAAGAAAAACAGAACCCTGTGCCACTGCCACTGAAAAACAGAGAAGAGAAGAAGAAGATGAATAAGAGAAGAACTGAAGAAGAAGAAGAAAAAAATGAAGAAGAAGAACGTAGCTGAGTGAGTTGCCACTCGTGACGTGAAGGTCTGAGCAGCCGCTGATTGCTGAAGTCTCGTCCTCTTGAAGGCCAGAGAGTCACGACGGAAGAGGAGAAGAGATCTCGCAGGTCGCAATAGAGAGAAGAGGATCCCAGGTTTGCAAAAACACCAAAATAACCCTAATTTTACCTTTTTAAAAAAACAAAACAAAAAGGTGACGCCTGGCGCTTCGCCTTGTCACCTTTCGCCTTTTTGAAATCACATCGCCACGCCTGTAATAGGCGACGAGGCCTCGCCTCGCCTCTCGCCTTTCAGAACACCGTCTTTGAGAATGGTAATGTTGATAAGCTTGCGTGTTTAAGGTGGCTCATTTGATGAGTTAAGTAAATGCCTAGGAATCTATTGCCTAAGGTTGAAGAGTTGGAGTAACAACATAAGAACCTAGGTTCAAATCTTTGCTGAGCGCAGAGACAACGTTAGGTGATTTTTTTTTATCTGTCCATACCTAGGTTAACAGTGTTATCCAGTACATGGCATCCAAGGGTGTGGCCTAGAGGTCAATGAAGTGGTTGAGAACCTTGAGGTCTCAGGTTCAAAACTCAGCGGAGACAAAAACACTAGGTGATTCTTCCCATCTGTCATAGGCTTGGTAGACAGAGTTACCTGTTGCTGGTCGGAGGTGGTAGGTATCCCGTGAAATTAGTCGAGGTACACGAAAGCTGACCCAGACACCACGGTCTTAAAAAAAAAGGCGTTATCTAGTACATGTGTTGGTGGTGGGTAACAAGTATTGGTAGATTAGTTGAGGTGTGGGCCAAGACGCTACTGTTATCCAAAGAAATATAAAAAAGAGGTTAGATGTTGTATAGTTGAATGATTCACATAACATCTCAAGAAGCTATGTTTTTTGCTTGTTTCTTTCTTTTGCATTTTTGTCTAATTGGAGCTGGGTCACATTATTGCTTAGCAAAAGATATTGTGTGCTAATAAAGTTCAACAAACTGTAAGAAGAGCAAGGAGATCTTTTTGCTTTCTTTTGGAATGTAAATATGCTGTGTGCATCCCTTGTGCAACTGATATTATATAATATATGTTACCTTCTCAAAAAATGAAGTTCGACAAATTGTTCTAAAAAAATTTGATTGAAATATGAACAGTGAAAAATGACCTGGTTCAAAGTTAATATCGATGATAAACTAAGTTGACTAATATTGAAGGATGAGTTCTCGCAGAACATTTAGCATTTTCATGAATCTATTATATCTCGATTTTGTACATCAACTGCACTATTGCAGCTGCTAGCTGTAATGGTTGTTTAGTAAATTTCTGAACACTCACATGTGCCAGTTATTGAGATATTCAGCTGACTCTGTTTTCTCCTACAGATAACTAGTGCTGGCTTGTGGTCACAAAATCAAACCAACTATGATGTAGTAAATGTTGTCAATGAAGAACCTATTGATGAGAACCTGAAACATGCGAATGAAGATAGTTCAGTTACTGCTGCTACAAAACCATGGTTGGACTGGTTAAGTGATGGAGCTAAGAGTGGTAAATCTCTATTATATTCAAACAATGAGCCCTCTGAGTCTTCATTGGGAAGTTCAATGAACAGTGAGTCAGTGGGTGATGATGTGGTCCCCAAAATCAGTAAGGAAGTTTCACGTGCACGATTTTTCATCTCGCCGAAGGAATCACTAAAAGCAGCTATAATTCGAATTGGCCAAAAATGGCATGGGCGCTTGTCTTTCATTTGGAGAGTTTCCAAGCGAGTCCTTGGAGGATTATGGGTAAGTTTGGATAAGTGTAAACTTGGTCGGAAGAATTCTTTGCATCTTCTTTGATACTTTATTTTGGCATATTATGAGGTTCCCTTATTTGAGGAACAGCAAAGTGAATACTGTTATGAAGTATTAACATCTTGTTGTGCATCGAATTATGTCATCTTTTATTAGTGTTTTAGATGTAAATGAAGATCCTAGGTTATATTGAGTGGTCTTAATCCTAGATTGTGATATTTCCCCATTTAACAGACTAGAAATACACTTTGGAAGACTAGCTTTACTTGTGGATTTCCCATGTATTTATTGCTTCACATGCAACTCTTTGTACTTGGTAGACTAGGTATAGTTATCT
This sequence comes from Solanum pinnatisectum, assembly GCA_035578085.1. Taxonomy (NCBI): domain Eukaryota; kingdom Viridiplantae; phylum Streptophyta; class Magnoliopsida; order Solanales; family Solanaceae; genus Solanum; species Solanum pinnatisectum. The sequence goes on from CM069079.1 coordinate 19,592,376, forward strand.
CTTATGAAGGGAGTTGATTAAGAAAATGAATCTGAACATCATATACCTGCCTACTTCTATTACCCAGATGTTTAATGATGTTTCTCATTGTGTTATAACATTGCAGTTTTATGCATTTCTGTGCTTATCTTTTGGAAGGGTTACGGTATGTAGAGAAGAAGGTGATAGCTATTGTATTTTCCCCAATTTATTAAAATTCTACATGGAAGGTTTATTGTGTTTGTTAGTTATTCTTAAGGAACTGGGGAGATCAGCTGTTGTGTTGTACCTTCAGTCACAATTTTTTTTACCCGCAACATAAGTTGAGTTTTTAATGAGATATGCATTTGAATAAAAGATTTTGAAGTTTGAATGTAAATTATTAATTCACATTGTAAAAATATGATTGCTTTGTTTCATCTTTCAGTTTCGGTTGCTCTCTTCTGCACATTTTGGGTTCTGGATTATGGCAGGTCATTGATTGAATTGCAGACTAGTGCCAACGTTTGCCCTATGTTTTTTTTTTTTTAAATTAGGGGTAGGGGAAAGGGAAATGGATGGGGATTACAATGTGGGGAATTGAACCCTCACCAACTGAGCTACTAAGATTACCCTATGTTGTTTTTATGAAATTTTCTAGAGCAGCTATCACCTAATTGTGTTTTGCGGAAGTTTTGTTTGAGTTCTATGATTACTGACTGATAAGAACGTCTAACTTGGGGTTTACTTTGCTGATCATATTTATGGTAGTGCTTGGGCTTGAGACATTGTGTTGCTAGATATTAAATACCTGATATTTTTTCAAAAGAAATGATGCATTACTTATCCTGTATACTCTTATATATTGGTGACATCCAACTTGGTTGCTTTCACTATCAAGTTTGGTTCTACCCGTATCTAATTATGAGCTGTTAGTTTTTCAGTCAAATTTAATAAGCAAATGCATATTTCGTTTCTTTTCAGTTTTTCCTTGTAAATTTAAGAGCTAAGCACATTCTGTTGCTGCTTTAACGTGGTTAAAGTTCCATGTGCAGGATATTGCTGGTATACATCTACATATTGACATTCCTAAGTTGCTCAAGACGCTTCACTTGGACAAGCTAAACTCTTATGCTGGTATCTATCTAACTTTGAATTATTCTGTGCAGTACCTGCAACTATATAATGAGCTAATCTTAGTACAGGAAAAATATGAGTTTCTTTTTATGCCATTTCTTCCCAATATTGGATGGCGAAAAAGGTTACTGAGTTGGTATTTAACTGCTCATTTTTTGAATGTTATGTAGAAATTGAGCAAGAAGAAAAGACTTACTTGTATTTCAGTATGTCTTTATATTCCATAAGAAGAGGTATTATTCAAGTGAATCCTAGTCAATCAAAGAAAGACAATCAATTACAATAAAAGGAAATATTCTAATCCTATGACGATTACTCTAGAAAAAGGAAAAGTAAAGTCTCCTAAAATCATGCTAATTAGTTAACACAATCAACACTCCCTCTCAAGCTGTCAAGTGGGAGCAAAGATGTAGCACATGGCCCACTTGCAAACCAAACTATGAAAAGTCCTTTTGCTGAGGCCATTTATAAACACATTATCTAGCTGTTCGTTTGACGGTACATGAAGCAAACTCAAGGGGCCACTAGTAACTTTCTTTTAAATAAAGTGTCAATCAATTATAATATGTTTTGTTTGCCTTTGGTCATGTTGAACAGGATTCTGAGCTATACTGATTACAACTTTGTTGTTGCAGTACAAGACTTTCCTTTTTCATACAAGCTCAATTCTTCCATGCAACTTTTGTGGCCAAAGATGCTCACTAACACCCTAGGCCATAGCTCTATATTTTGCTTCCTTGATCTTGCAACTACACTTCACTTCTTACTTCTTCAAGTAACTAGGTTCCCTCTTCCGAGTGTATGATAACCGGATAAGGTCTTCTATCATTTAAAGATCAAGTGCAATCCAAATTAGTAAAAGCTTGCAAGCCTTTTAATAAAAATTCCTCTTTTTGATCCAGCAACCTCAATCCCCAAGAAATAACTTCCCTAGATCGTTGATTTTTTTTTTAATTTTTTTTTTGTGTTGACAACTTCAATCGGGTCATCTCCTGAGATTACTGTGTCATCAACATAAATAATGAGAAGAGTGTTTACCCTATTGATGTCTTATGAAGTGGGTGTGATCGACATTACTTTGTTGTAATTGAAAGAGAGCAACACATTGGAGGGTCTATCAAACCAAGCTCTAGGGGATTGCTTCTTTATGTACAAGGCTCTCTTCAGTTTGCACACCTTTCCCTGACATTTTTTAAATCCAGGAAGCTATGTCAACTCAAATCCAATTGCATCCTCCTTTACTATAGTATTGATTAAGCTATATAGGACCGCAAATCAGGAAAAAAGATCTTGATCAGATTGATATTCCAATTTTCTTCTTGAACGTATTGATTTGATCCCATGAGTGGGACCAAGCATGTTGCCGCCAAAAGCAAAACCCCATATTTCTTCTACACAATCTCCTAATTGTTCCAAGAGATACTAGAAAGAAATTCTTTAACCAGAAAGAATTTGGTTAAGATATGGGATACCTATCCAGAAGTTTTTGCAACTCAATCATAGATGATGGAGTCATCCAGTTATCTTAGTAGAAATTTGTTATCTATTTTTCTGCCTCAACAAATCATTTTTTTCCACCAAAAATCGTGATATCTTTCTAAGTAATTGTTGGTCTCTTTATTAGCTCTTATTTGTGGTGCACAATCACCTGGAATATAGGTAGTGATTATGATCGATTTGACAAAGAAGTAAATATTGGAAAAAAGCATTGGACAACTGAAAGGAGAGAAAACTCGACCTCATTTTGAAGAGAAAAGGAGCCCTAATTCATCTAGGGAGGGAAACTCACTTCAAAAGGCAGCAATCGCTTTGATACCATGTAAAATTTGAGAAAGAAGGAAATACTTCTTAGTATTTCAGCCGCGTTTACATCTCGCGAGAAGGAGTTCTTAATTATGTTTAGGTGGTACTTTATTAGCAGACTCTTGAGGCAAGTCTCCATTACATCCATGCTACCCCAATGCGATGTGTGGCATCATTGTCGATGTCCCTACTTTCTTGGATTATAGACTCAAGCTCTTAGGAATAGTCTGTGTCGCAAGCCTCACTTCCACGTTTGCTTCATCCAATGCAACACTGAATTTGCACTTCAAATATTTGTTTTGGTCTTGCTCAACCTGAACCCTTTAGACTCCATAGTTTGTCTCCAAACCTCCAACCTAACATGAAATCTATCCCGTGTCTCATCAAATATTTGATGACCGCTTGTCCGGATCAACTTTCGCACACCTTGACTAATTCCACGGGATACCTGCCACCTCCCACCAGCAATAAGTACCAGGTAACTCTGCCTAGTAAGGCTAGGACATATGGGAGTGTTTTCTTGTTTCTGCTGAGTTTTGAACCTGAAACCTCAGGGTTCTCAACCACTTTATTGACCAAGAGGCCACACCTTGGGTGCAATGTTCTTACATTAGCAAGCTTGATTTTCCTTATTGATATAAAGAGAACATACCAAGATTTTTTTATTTATTTATTTTTTTCAAAATAATATAACAACCTTTCTTTTGCACATAATTTTGTCGGAAATAAATTATTTTCTTAACCTTCTTGCTGTGGTTGGTTCAATTTGTTTTTTTCTAAGTGCTGAACCATTATCTTTTGGCTCTGCTACCCTCCATTCTATCATTTGTAGTTTTGATGAATTGTAGCTATCATTCTAGGTTTTCTACTTACTTACAAGATGCTTATTTTGCAACTATATAGAGGTGACTATATCACAGACTTGGGTACTTATTTTGTGGGAAGGCACTTCATTCAGATAGGCCTTAAATTTGACATACATCTATAAGGTTAAAATGTTTTGACATGTTAAAGTTTCTTGCGTGTCTTTTTTCAAACAGTTTTAGCGTAAAATAAATTTTCATCTTCTGATTCTACACTTATAACCCCTTCTTTTCCTTTGGCTCCCGTTCTAGTGGTTTGTTAGTGATGTATAGAGTAATTAAACATGATATGTAGTAATGAAATTCAGCTTTGATCAGATAAAGCTGGCCAATCGGATATTTAAGTACATAGGATGCAGTGTAGGTGCAATTACAGGCTTGTGACCCCCCCCCAAACCTCCAAAACCACCCACTAAATTTGTATGGAGCTTGATATACTTGTATCTGATCACACTAGGTATATTGTAGTTGCTTGATATACTTGTATCCCTATTTCCTCGTGGTTTGTTCACGTCAATACAATGATGGGAGTGGAAAACTCCCATCATTAATATAAAGGAGTAGGAAAAGGTTAAAGAAAGACTGGTTGAAGAAGAGGGGGAGGAATTAGCGAAGACTTGGGGAGGAAATATATGAATTGGACTATTTTCATGGGCAAACCTACATTTTAAAGACCATTGCCTGTCAGATCCGTCGTTAAGCACCTGTACTCTTAATGTACGACTTTGGATTCCTTGGTATTTATGTATTTCTATATAAGTCAAAGGCATGCCTGTAATATTACTTTTGTTGCTTGAGCTGAATGAGGCTGCTATAGTTATTGAGGGATCAAATTCATGAGTTAGGGGTCGTTTGGTAGAGTGTATTAGTAAAAATAATGCATGCATTAGTCTTGTGTATTACTAGTACCTTGTTTGGTATTCTTTTCCAACCAAGCATTAGTTATACACTCTATAGTGTATTAAGGGGTGTATTGCTAATACCATGGATTTTTAGGTATTGGCAATGCAATGATTTTAATGCATGCATTAGCATGATTCAAGACGCAATTGCCCTTTAAAACCTTTTTTACATCCTTTCCACCATAATAGTGGAGGGTATCTTTGTAAATTAAATTTATTATGCAATGCATGCTATTTTTTTATGCATCAAACCAAACGATGCATGAAAATAATCTATGTATAATTAATGCAAGCATAACTAAAACATGCATTGCTAATGCAAGCATTACTAATACACTCTATTTAACATTATTCTTATACACTCTACCAAACGACCCCTTAGTTGTTTAACTGTTGTTGGTGGTTTTGTTGAATTATCTTGTGATGGTTATGATCTTTATTTGACCTGGTAGTGCAGTGGCTTGAGACAAGAAGCAATGCATTTGAGCCTAATTATTTATACACCAAAGAGAAGGTACTACTGTTGCTTTGTGGTCCTTACTGTTGTAAATTTATGCATCTTCTCTCAAGTTGTTGATGAAAAGCTAAAGTTTGTCTTGTTGTAAATTCTTGGGTATTACCATTTATTTTTAGGGTTACTTGTTACTGCCCGAGGAAGCTAGATTGCGCCATAACATTCGCACAATAAATATAAGCATCTCTGCTCGGCATTCCTGCTTTGGTAACAGGTCAGTTCATACCCCTTCACTAAAAAGGTATCACTTGAATGCATGAATTTGTGTTCTACAATTTTCATTTCATGAAATGATTTTTTAGTGCTTCCCTGGGTCCTGCGTGAACGCAGGATGCTTCAGACACAAGTCTACCCCTTCGATATGAATTTAAGGTCATAAAGGCAATGGCTATGATGACTGTAGCATTTGTATAACACCCTCCCAGGGGAGGACACCACTTAGCAAAACTAATCTAATAAATAGAAAGTATAACATTTTTCCTTTGTACCTATGTTGTAAAATAGACCAACTTAATTTTTTTTAAAAATAATGAAGGATCCCTTTATTAGATTTGAAAAAGAGTTCAGCTGTTCTAATGAATATTTAAGAAACTAATTTACACATTCTAAACCGTCAACACTGTTTATTAGTGTAAATAGGCCCATGTGAGAAATATAAGAGAAAAATATTATTGAATTGTGTGTCTACATTATTATATTGAGATACTCCCTCCGTCCACTATTAATTGTCATACTTTCCATTTTTAGAATCAAACTATAAACACTTTGACTAACATTTTACAATATATTTTTTCAATTATATTGATGTGCAGAAAATTGCAATGTATAGTACTTTTCGTATAGTTTTTGAATATCTAAATTTTTTGTTTAAAATATCGAATTAATGTAATCTAATTTAACTTTGAAAATTAGTCAAATTGACTTTCGAAAAGCGCAACATGACAAATAAAAGTGGACGGAGGGAGTACTATTTATAGATGCTATATTACAAATCCTTTCCCAAGTAGTATTCTATATGTTTTTCCTGTTCCTATTCCAATTCTAACAATCCTCTCAAGCGGGTGCATACAAGTTGTGTGTACTAGGCTTGTTGCAGATGCAATTGAAATGAGAACCAATGAAGAACTTGGTAAATATATTTGAAGGTTCATCACTTGACTTCACAAATTTTGTAACAATATCTCCTAAGAGTATCTTTTCTCTTACAAAGTGACAATCAATCTTTATGTGCTTAGCCCTTTCGTGAAATACTGGATTTGGTGCGATATGAAGGCCTGGTTGATTATCATACACAAATTCCATATGATTGATTTCTCCAAATTTTAGTTCTTCAACAATTGTTTGATCCAAACTAGCTCACAAGTTGCTACAACCACTGCTCGATATTATGCTTCTACTCTAGATCAAGCAACCAAACTGTTTCTTACTTTTGTAGAACACCAAATTACTTCCTACTAAAACCCAATATTCGGATGTAGAATGTCTATCAGAGGTTGCTCCTGCATAATTAACGTTTGTATATTCAATGATATGCTCATGACCTCGATCCTCGAAGAGTAGGCCTTTACCTGGAGCTGGCTTTATATGTCACAAAATTCAAACAACTGCATCCCAATAACTATCACAGGAGAAGTCATAAATTGACTTACAACACGCTTATAGGAAAAGAGATGTCAGGTCTAGCCACTGTGGGATAATTGAACTTTCCAACCAGCCACCTATACCTTCCAGGATCACTGCGTGGCTCCCCTACCTTTGTAGGAGTTAGCATTTGGATCCATAGGAGTGTCAATGGGTCTACACCCCATCATTTTTGTCTCCTTAAGAATGTCTAAGGCGTACTTGATCTGGATTGAGCAACTTCAATACCTAGAAAATACTTCATGCTGCCGAGGTCTTTAGTATGGAATCGGTGAAAGAGATGTTGCTTCAAATTAGTGATACCATTTTGTTTATTGCCTGTGATAATGATATTGTCAACATAAATCACCAAATAAATATATAGATTCAGTGTAGAATGTTGATAAAACATAGTGATCAACTCCACAATGACTCATGCCAAAAATCTTGAATTACTGTGTTGAACTTTCCAAACTAAGCTCGTGATTTATTTAAAATTGTAGAGTCAAGGCTTCTAAGTTCCCCTTAAGCAACATAAGTAGGTAGTTGCTCCATATAGACTTTTCCCTCAAGATCACCATGTAGAAAAACATTCTTAATGGCACCCAAGGGTGTGATCCAGTGGTCAATGAAGTGGTTGAGAGCCATGAGGTCTCAGATTTACACAGTAATTCAAGAAGGAGAGGTGTTGTCTCAACCATACAAGCTCACATGTAGCTAGTGCCATAGCTCGATATTTTGCCTCTGCACTTGATCTAGCTACGACAACTTGCTTTTTACTTTTCCAAGATATTAGATTGCCTCCAATTAAGAACACAATAACCTGAAGTGGACCGTTTATCAGAAGGAAATCCTGCCCAATCTGCATTAGAATATCCGACAATGTTGGTGTGTCCCTTATCTTCATACAATAAACCTTGTCCTGGAGAGCTTTTGATATATCGCAGGATGCGAATCACTGCATTCCAAGGACTATCACAAGGTGATTGCAAAAATTGGTTAACTACACTAATAACAAATGAGATGTTTGGTCGTGTTATCGTAAGATAGTTGAGTTTGCCAACAAGTCTCCAATATCTGCTATGATCTTTTAGAGGCTCCCCTGTCTTGGAATAAGCTTAGTATTTGGATCCATTGGACTGTCCACCTATTTGCAGCATCTTCCAAAATGTCTAAGGCATATTTCCTTTGAGTAATAGCAATACCATGGCCAGATTGTGCCACTTCAATGCCTAGAAAGTATTTCAACTTGCCCAAATCCTTAGTCTGAAAGTGACTTGAGAGGTGTTGTTTGAGTTGAGCAATACCTTCATAATCATATCCTGTGATAACAATATCATCAACATAAACAATTAAAAAGATATATTTGCCATGAGATGAACGCCTATGGAATATTACCCTTCAGGGTGGCCAGTGGTTTGGGCTTGGGACTTTCATGTTGGAGGTTTGAGTTGAAACCCTGCCCGGCTTAAACAAGGGGTTTGCCTTCTGGGTCGAGCTCATCGCACCGGGCTTGCCTAGTGCGGGTTACCTCTCCTATGTAGTTTGCGAGCTATTGCATAGGAGTGGGGGTTTTACCCTATTCGCACCCAAAGGGTAGCGGCTGTGGGTTTCCCTTGTCATCAAAAAAAAAAGAAAAAGAAAAAGAAAAAAGAATGCCTATGGAGTACAAAATGATCAACTTTTGTTCGGATCATTCCAAAATGTTGAACAACATCTCGAACGCAATCAAACCATGCTCTGGGAGACTGCTTGAGACCATAGAGGGATCGACGAAGTTTACAAACTAGTCTAGACTCCCCCCGAGCAACAAATCCTGATTGTTGCTCTATATATACCTCTTTAACAAGTTCTCCATGTAGGAATGCATTTTTGATGTCCAATTGAAAAAGGGGCCAACGATTCGTTGCTCCATAGAGTTGAGAAGACGGACATAAGCCATCTTGACAACTGGTGAGAAACTATCTCCATAATCGAGGTCTTAAATTTGACTGTATCCCTTAGCAACTAGTCTTGCTTTGAGACGATCAATAGCTTCATCCGAACCTACCTTAACGGTGAATACCTAACGACAACCAACTGTAGTTTTGCATTCAGGTAAAGGAACAAGCTCCCAAGTACCATTATCATGCAAAGCAGTCATCTCCTCAATCATAGCTTGACACCAGCTTGGATGAACCAGTGCTTCTGCTACAGTCTTAGGAACTTTGACCGATGATAAGCTAGTAAGGAAGATATGATATGAAGGTGACAAACTATGATAACTTAAATAAGAATAAATAGGAATTTGATTGGCAGTAATTCTAGTACCTTCGCGAAGAGCAATGGGAAGATCATCGGATAAGTGCTCGATCGAAGCAGAAGACATTGTTGGAGCAGGTAATGAGTCACCAAGATTGTTTTGTGCACCTGTATCTGTTACAAATACCAACTGGATTAGCAAGTTCAGCAGGAGGTTGAGGTCGTCGGAATAGACCTTAAGAGTTGGAGGTGGAGCTGGGGTTGGAATAGTTGGAATGGGAAGGACTGCTATGGCCTTTTGATTTTCCGTATTAGGAGAAAGATGCGGAGAAGTCTCGAAAAAAGTAACATCTGCAGAGATCAAGTACTTATTGGTAGAAGGATCAAAGCATTTGTAACTTTTTTGTAGATGAGAATACCCAAGAAAGACACATTTTAAAGCCTTGTGCTAAAGTTTATCTTTTCCCGGGGTAAGGTTATGAACAAAACACGTGCAACCAAACACACGTGGAGGAAGAGGAAACAAATTTTGGTCCGGATAAAGGACTGAGTGAGGACTCTTGTACTGTAAAACAGATGAAGGCATGCGATTGATTAAATAGCAAGCCATAATAACAGCATCACCCTAAAAACGTAAAGGGACGTGATTGTGAATGAGCAATGTTTGAGTTGTTTCAATTAGATGCATGTTCTTTCGCTCCATTTTGTTGAGGAGTATGTGCACAAGAAGACAAGTGCAATATGTCCTGAGATGACATAAAATAATAGAGAGAAGTAGAGAAGTATTCTCGAGCATTATTACTGATTAACTTCTTAATGGAAATGCCAAATTGATTGCGGATTTCAGCATGAAATTTTTGAAAGATAGAGAATAGCTCAGATCTATTTTTCATTAAAAATAACCATGTGCACCGAGAATAGTCATCAATAAAAGTAACAAAATAATGAAAGCCCAAGGAAGAACTGACACGACTTGGACTCCATATATTCGAATGAACAATTTCAAACATAGAGGTGGCCCTATTATTGACGCGTTTGGGAAAGAGGAACGAGTGTGCTTACCAAGCTGACATGACTCACATTCTAACAAAGATAAACTAGATAAATTGTGGACCATCTTTTGCAATTTCAGGAGACTAGGAGACTTGGATGACCCAATTGACTATGGAGCAATTCAAAAGAAACAACAGAAGTGAAAGCAACATGTGGTTTTGGGATAAAGAGCATGTACAATCCCTGTGACTCATGTGTCCTTTTCCAATCACTTGTCCTGAACTCCGATCCCGCACAAAATAGCGCTTTTTAGGTTTTTTGTTAATTTGCTAATGGAAATAAGATTGTATGGACCTTCAGGTGCAAAAAGGTGCAAAAAGGACTGATTTTAAAGGTATGGAAGGCAGAGGATGAGCTATACATTCCCTTTTACAATCGTCTTTGATCCATTCGCCAAAGTAACAGTAGAGAGAGTAGAAGGGGTAGTAACAGTAAAGAGTGTTTCTGTCACTAGAAATATGGTCAGAAGCACTAGGATCAAGAATCCATTGTTCCTGAGACGAAGACTATGCGACATAATCAGAGAAGTTATCAGGTTGTATTGTGCAAGCAATTGATAATTGTTGCCCTGATTTTTAATACTGAAGGTAGTCATTATAGTCTGGTCCAGTTAAAGTGATAGATTGAGATGGTCCATCCAATATGAACCTTTTTTTTGTCACAAAAAGAAGTATTGGAGAAAGAGAGAGATGAGATTTGACAGTTTTCTGATATGGTTGATTTAGCAACCAGTTTATCAATCCCTCTATTTTTTTTTCAATTTTTATTACTGAAATAGAAGAACATTCCGAGAAAGGGCTAAAAAACCAATAGCTCTGATACCATGAAAAATAAGAAGAAAAGAAGAAGAAGAGATATTGGGAATTGAATTGATTGATCATTCCCTCAAGTTGATGGAATTAAATAACTTGTTACAGATAATGTAAATAAGGAAAGAAGATAATAAAATATTACACAACCTCGTAATTGCCTAATTAAAGAGATTAGGGAATATTCTCATATCTAGATTATTTAATCATACCATATTTAAATATTTTCATATCTACACTATCCAAATATACCATAATTAACAACAACCATAGATAGAAAAAAGGTACACATGTTATTTTAACCTTGGGAGAGAAAGTATCATTGTAATCTAGCCCAAATATCTGTGTATACCCTTTGGCAGCAACACGAGCCTTAAGTCGATTAACTTGACTATTTAGACCAATTTTGATGGCATAACCCAACAGTAGCCAACAATGGATTTGCCTAGCTTCCAAGTACCACTTATATGTAAAGCATAGCTTGCCTCCACCTGTGTGGGAAAGTGCTTCACCTATAGTTTTAGGGATGGAAATATAGGACAAAGATGATACAAAGGCATAATGAGGTGATGATAGACGGTGATAACTCAAGAAAGTGTAATGGGGCATTACAAGTGAATCATATACCTTTTTGAAGTGCAATTGGCTGGCTAGGAAAAGGCATGTCCGTAGTAAGAGCAAGGTCTGGCGTATGACATGAGTCATGTAGGCCTAGTGTTGGATGCGAAAGACGATGATAAGTCAGGAGTTGTGGCATTGCTGGTGGAGATGTAGAGTAACTGTAGAGTAACTGTAGATTTCTCAAAAGCCGGTAGGTAAGAACTGAGATATATCAGCATGATTAGAAGATGTAGAGTAACTGTAGATTTCTCAAAAGCTGGTATAGGTAAGAACTGAGATATGGACAAAACCTCAGAAATATCAGCATGATTAGAAGATGTATAGTAAGGTTGAGATTCAAAGAATGTGACATCGGTTGACATAAGATATCGACGAAGATCAGGTGAATAGCAACAATGCCCTTTTTGAACTCAAGAGTAATCAAGAAAGACACATTCGAGAGCATGAGGGGCTAGTTTATCTTTTCTTGGGGCTATGTTATGAACAAAGCATGTGCTCCCAAAGACACGAGAGGGATAGCGTACATGTAACTGAGGAAACAATATGGAATAGAGAATCTGATTCTGAATGTAAGATGAAGGCATTCTATTAATTAAATAATAACAAGATGTGAGGATTGCTTCACCCCAAAAGTCCAGTAGAACATGGGATTCAATGAGAAAGTGCGAGCAGTCTCAATGAGATGTCTATTCTTCCTTTTTGTTGGGTGGTGTACGAACAAGATGTCTAGTGAATAATTCCTTAGTGAATCATAAATTCTTGAAATTGGTAGGATAAGTATTCTAAGGCAGTGTTACTACGAAAAGTATGAATCGAACACCAAATTGATTTTGTATTTCAGGAAAATTTTTGGATATAGAAAATCACTCAGAATGATCTTGCATTAAGAAAATCCAACTACATCTTGAATAATCATCAATGAGACTAACAAACTAACAAAATCCTAAGGTTGATTGATTCTAGTAGGACTCCAAATATTAGAATGAACTAATGAAAAAATAGACAGATCTGGTTTTGTGGTGTTTCCGTGGTCACCGGCAGAGATAGAGAAAGAAAGTGTTGCAGATAGGTTCTTGCATTCGCCGGAAAAGAAAGAAGAAGACCAGAGTTTCTTGCATTCGCTGGAAATGAAAGAGAGGAGAAGAAGAAGACCAAAGCAGTATTTTCCTTATTCAGTCGTAGTCGCCGGCTGGTTTTATTACTCTGAGGAGTTTGCCGGAGATCGTTCTTGCCGAAGGTTACTGGGAGATTGCAGGTTACCCAGCGGTTGTCATGTATTGAAGAAGGATTCTCATCTTTGTTTTATCTTTTATTTTTTTCCCCTGTTTTATTTCCAATTTTATGTTACTGAGCTTGTTTTGTTATCTCTTAGACAGACGTGGTGGAAAAACATGGCACAGGATTATGGCCTTACAATGCAAATAATGTTCCCTTCCCTTTTTTCTCTTTCAACTTCTTGCTTGATTAGCAAATCTTTCACTCCTATGAGTACACTTTTGCTGCAACACCAGTCATTCATCAAAAATTATAACTGCAAGGATTCCTTTACCCAAAAACTTCCTTTTCTTTCTTATGCCCTCTTATTTGTGATTATGACTTGGTTGGTCAAAGTTTGTTACTCTTATTGAATTCAGTTTACATTTGAAGATTTTAATACAATTGAGTTCTGATAACTTATTTTAGGTAAAACTTCATATTTTAATGGAAACTTATTTTTTTTTATCCAGGTGGCAGCAGCTTCTTATAAACAGACTTGTGGGATATGACACTATATTGATGAATAGTTTGTTGAATTCTCCTGGTGAAGGTATAAAGTATTCAAGACCTCAACAACCTTTTGTCTGTTTATCTGCTCTCACTTGAGTAACAGCATATCCTGAGGTTCTGTGTTCCACTGCTATATTCCATTACATTGGCCATATTACTGTATGATAAACCAGGAGGCCCCATCTGCATACTTAAAGCTAGAACAAAATAAGTAGGTGACAGTTTCATTATAAATGGAAAAATCAAATCATACTAGACATTGTGCTGAACTAGAACCAGATCTACCTGCACAAATACTTGGTTTGAACAGCTTGAAATGTATTGTGACTGGTTTAGGCAGCTTAAAGAAAAGACTTGTGCGCAGTTGTAGAACGAAAATTTATGGTTCAACACAGTTACACACTAGTCGCCTCATATTTGCCGCCTACATTTGACATTGAAAAGTCAGTATTTGTACATAAATTACATCATGTGGAAGATCAATAAGTTCCAAACACTAAATAATTACTATGCCTCAAAGCCGTACTATATGAATCTTCTATATCCATGAAAAAATCCTCTATTTCAAATGTGCTCATTTGGACTAATATATTTGAGAAGGTAAAGTAATTTTATAAATTAGATCAGCGCAAAGGATGTGCTATTGGGATGTACCATTAGCAAAAGAACACTCAACTAAAGTGTGCCCTGTCTAATCTTGTAAAGAGTCTAATGATTGTAGAACTGTTTCAGCCTCATATGCGTGTTCCATCCTACACCATAAGCAAAACAAAATATACAGTTACACTTTATCTTGTTGGTAGAGTTCGCAAAATCTTCAAAACATCTTCTATTTGGGATAATTTCATTAGAATACTAAATATTTTCTTTCAAGACATATTAGCGGTTCTCTAGAATCAGTGTGTAAGAGTCCTTGTGAATATTCTAGAATATATGTAAATATAGTAGGTAGCATAATTGCCTTCTGGGTCGAGCTCGTTGCAGCGGGCTTGCCTAGTACGGGTTACCTCTCCCATGTGGTTTGCGAGCTATTGCATAGAAGCGGAGGTATTACCTTGTGCATACCCAAAGGGTAGCGGCTACGAATTTTCCTTGTCATAAAAAATAAGAAAAAAAATAGTAGGTAGCGTAATTAAGTTGCTCGGCCTCTCCAAAAATATTGCCACATCCGTGTCAGATCCTTAAAAAAACACTATTTTTGAAGGATCCAACACACACCCGTTGACATTTTTGAAGAGTCTGAGCAACCTAGGAGTAATTTACTACTATTATAATTAGGTACCGACATGCCTTTCCCTACATGCACATGTATGCTAACTAGACTATAAAGTCATTTTGAAGGGTAATCACATTATGGCTAATTTATGAGTTTTTTACACAATTTCTCTTAAGTTTGGGGTAAGTCCATTTTCCTCGAAATATCACAATGGAACATATTTAGTCATTCAAGTTTTCGAAAATTACTTGTTTAGTCTTTTTTAGTAGAATGTCAAACTATGTTTGTTAAAACTGATGGAGAAGTCACTTTTATAACCTCAACTCTACTCTTCTTGAGAAAAGAGCCAAAAAAAACTCTTGTTTCTTTTATCTATAAAAAACACCCCACCCTTTTTTTCTTCATCATTGTAGAACAAAGTGTCACACAATTCTTCCTTCACATGACTACACCTTGGACCTCTTCTACCTCTCCCCAGAGAATCTTACACCTAACTCCTATTTTTTGTCGTCTTTACATTCCTTCATGATCTATATAAATTCACTCATAGAGACAACACATACAAAACAACATAACGAGAAATATATGTATATAATAAAATAGAAAGAGCTTTGCGATACACAAACAACCCTCTCATTCTTATCACAACCAGGAGAGCAGAGTAGCCAAATACACACACATTCACTCATCCCCAAAAAATGACATACATTTCACATTTCTTCACTCTTTTTCTCCATACCGTAACAATACAGACATGCAAGAGCTTACCATAGTGACAATTGGTGCCCACTTTCCCTCTAATTTCAGAGTTTATTCATCACATCCAAGTAGAAAGCTCTTAGAGGCACTCATTCATACTCTTGACACAAATACCCACACCCATACTGAGTTAGTTGAGAAAACATACATTAATCTCACCACAATATGACACATAACTTTCCACTACAAAAGAGCCGACACAATTAGCTTTGACTCTTGCTAGTGTGTCTTTGGATATGAGCATAAGATGAGCATATGCGTTGCTTGTGACTTTCCATCTACATGAGTTGTCTCATAAATACTCTTTCAACAAACAAACTTTATTATTAAAGTAAAAAAGATCAGAAGTGCTCAAGTTTATATTTTAGGGACAAAGTAGACCTACCCACAATGTTTGGGACCAGTTACTGTGTCGGTTCAGCAGAGTGGTTTCACCAATGGTGTTCTTTCCGATCTGTATGCATTTCACTCTCAGCTAGACCCTTTGCTCCTACCAACCACCTAAACAAGAATTCTTGAATAATAAATAACAATATTTACGATCAAGAAGTACCTAATTATGTTTTGGATTGGCCATGAAAGGAGAAGTCTAGAATGCCAGCAGGTGCCTGTTATATTGAATTTACCTGATAAACATCTCGGGACATTGATTGGGTAAGTCCAAAATGACACTTTCTTCTGACCCATTTTTTTCCCTCTTTTTGTCACTCAGAAAAGACAATCAAAGCAACCTCCTTGAATTCAAGCAATCTTTTTGTAGGTGTTTGTCCTCAATTCAATTGGGAGATTCAAGTATTGTATATGTCATTGGTCCGATTCTTTTTAGGAACTTCCCATAATAACAAACTTGCAAAATGGGTTTGTGTTATAAACTCTTTTTTTTATGTGATCGTCAACCTATCACTACTCCCTTCTTTTATCTAGGCTTGGAATCAATATGTGAAACTCACATAGGCAAAGTTGTTCTCCAAACTCTCAATGACAGCATACCTCGTGAAATTCCACAAGTGGGGTTTACCCCTACCTCATGGAAGTAGAGAGGCTATTTCCAAAGGGCCCTCTTCTCGAGTGTGGCAAATCAAAGTAGTAATGAAAAATGAAAAATGGTCGTGAAGAAAGCATGCCAACTAATA
Source organism: Solanum pinnatisectum (assembly GCA_035578085.1). Classification (NCBI taxonomy): domain Eukaryota; kingdom Viridiplantae; phylum Streptophyta; class Magnoliopsida; order Solanales; family Solanaceae; genus Solanum; species Solanum pinnatisectum. Next base: position 19,608,772 of record CM069079.1, read on the forward strand.
GAGAAGAAAAAAGTAGCATCCACAAAATAGTGTGATCACCGAAACACAATAAATAACAAATGGTAACAGATAACAAAAGCAAAAAATTACATGAATAACAGTAATACTACGATTGACACGGTGCTCGAGACCGCCACTAAGCGTAATCCCATTGAAAAGCAAGAAAAAGCTCCACTGCCTACTCTAATCTTCTACCCTAATTCACGACCTCCACATCTTCGTATCTAAGGTCATCTCCTCGGTAAGCTGAAGTTGCGCCATGTACTTTCTAATCACCTATTCCAATGCTTCTTTGGCCTACCTCTACCTCTCCTCGTACCCCCTGTATCCAACCTCCCACACTTCCTCATGGGGGCATTTGCACATCTCCTGTTTTTTGATGAACTAAAGGCTTCCATTGCTTGCATCAAGGAGATGCATACGAGTTACAAAAGAGTTGTAGCAAAAATAACTAAGAAGCTCCATTACAAACATTATACTAAAGACAAGGAACTAGCAAAGTTAAAAAGGGTATCTGGGGAATCTATAGGGGACAAATAAACCCAACTATACAGATACAAAATGCATTTAGCTCTTAGAGATCGGTAGGTAGTTGATATCCCATCAAAGTATCTTCTATTTCTCTCATTCCATATACTCCCAACAAATAGTTACTGGTATGATCTTCCATATTATCTTGATGGGGCTATCCACTTTCCATTTGCTCTAGCTTTCGAATGCGTCTTTGATGTTTTGTGGCATGACCCATTTGAGACCAAAAAGTGTTGTAGACATGCTCCATTGATCCGATGCTACAGGACATTGTAGATAAAGGTGGCTATGTGTTTCTGTTTCCCTCAGGCACATATAGCATCTGTTGACCATCTGAATTCTGAAACTTCCACTTTCCTAGGTTCTCTTCTGTCAAACATGCTTTATGCATGGCAGTCCAATTGATGCAACTTATCTTGGGGGGAATTTGCTCTTTCAAATAAGATTTCATGGCCAACTCTCTGTGATTGTGCTCGGTGGACCTAGAAGTTTGTAGGTTGCCTTCACTAAGAATTTCTTTTTATCTGTAATTCCCCATTTGAATTGGTCTGGGCCTAGGGGTTGATGTTTTCATAGTGAAGTGCTGCTTGCAGATTTATCATTTCCACTCCCAGTCTTGTAGGTTCCTTCTGAGATGCATTTCCTTTCCTGTTCTGTTGTACTGTGGAGTCAGGTTCACTGCTATCTGAAAAATGTTGGGGAAATCAGACATTAAAGGAGAAATTTCAAGCCATTTGTCTTTCCAAATATTGATTCTCTGGCCATTTCCTACTGCAAGATGGTGGAACGGTGAGAGCTCTCCCCACTGCTTACTCATATACTTCCATACTCCAACCCCATATGGTTCAGTTAACAGCTTTGATCTTCAGTGATTCAGTGCTCCATGCTTGGTAATTATAATTTCCTTCCATAAGCTTTGCTCCTCCCGTGTGCATCTCCATAGCCACTTCATCAGGAGCCATTTGTTATGCAAGGCTAAATTTTGTATGCATAAGCCCCCTTGCCTCTTAGGCAATATGTCTTTGTCCCTCTTGACTAGGTGAAATTTGTGCTTATTGTTGTTTCCTTCCCAAAGGAAATCCCTTCTTATTCTGTCAAGTTTTTCCAAGACCTTGTCAGGAATGGGGTGGAGAGACATATTACAAGTTGGAATTCTATCTAGCACCTGCTGATCATAGTAAGTTTTCCTCCCATAGATAAATACTGGATTTACCAAGAAGCCAACTCTAGATACCTTGTTGCTTTGAACTTAGCTCCAAGAGGAATTCCTAAATAGGTGGTTGAAAGTGCTGCAATGCTACACCCAAGGATGTCTCACAGCTCTAAAGGAATCACTCCATTTTGGTGAAATAAGAAATCTGTCTATCTTGAAGCTTGTTAGGAATTGAAATCGATGAGATCGAATCTCCAGTTGTTCCTCCGTAGCTCAGTGGTAGAGCGGGTGGCTCCTGCTAATACATCCCACATCTCCTCCCTTTGCGGATTTGTGTGAGGACCATAGAAGCTAGTAAAGTACCATCTGAAGTGCTCATTAGAACATTCCAGTATACAAGATATAGAATGACAACCTAGCAAAGTATCCACCTTAACCAAGTGCCTGATGCTTTAAGCTCCACCCAATCTGCCCATCTATTGCCCCACAACTGTTGGATTAGTAAGCCTGAACATTCTTCAATTTTGGTTTCCTGTTGCAAAAAAAGGATATCAACTCTCCACTTCGGAATGAGAGATTTTATTGTGCATCTCTTCCTCTCCTCATTCAGCCCCTTTACATTCCAACTCGAGTTTTTTAAGTTCATCCAGACAATGAGTTGTACTGCCTACCCTTGACACCATTCGATTGTTGCCTGCTTCTATCATAATTGATCCCACATGTTAGTCTCTTTCCTTCCCCTTCCCCTTTGTTCTTTTTTTTTTTTTTTTTTTACCAAACCTCTACTGCTTGGATTCATGTTGTTCTATTTGAATTTGCCTTCTTTACTCCATTCTAAGAACTAAATCCAAGAGGTCATGTTCGAATCTTGTTGCATTAACACCAAACGCTTTGCAAGACTTCAACATGGTGATTTTCGTCCACTTTGATGTGTCAATGGTATTAGGCTTGTCTATAACCTGGGGACAAGTACCCTCCTTTATACCATGTTAAAGGGAGAGCATCGCACACTCCGTTTGAGTCTGTATCTGAGCTGGAAACAAAGATTAAGTCCATGCATGGGGTCACAGAGGTCTTTGTATTCTTACTTCTTGATAGCCTTCATCATCAGCGTCTGAGGGTGAATTTCTGAGGAGAGAATCGGCGATTGTTTTTGCATGAAGTTGCTGGGGATTTTTCAGTCCTGTGTCTCTTGTATCTCAGATGCCTGCGCATTAAATTTGTTTGTGCTTGGGCTGGACTTTACTTTTCAAATTGTCTATTGAAGTAAGAGACTGACCTCCTTTGAGACTTTTGCTTTGCCTTTTCTCCTTCTTGGGCCTTAAAAATAGCACTCTTTATCAGCCTCTAGGCCCAAGACTGCCCCACCTCCATTGTCCATTCTTACTAATTATCTGCTTTACCCTTGCCCTTTTATCTGCTGGACAAAGCTGTGCTTCTGCTTTCAATTTAAAGCTGCCAACTTGTCCTTCCTCTAATGATGCGTTCTCTGATGTGTCATCCACTTCGGACGTCTAACCTTTCTTGCCGGCATTGTTTCTTCCGGCTAGCCTGATTTTTGTGTGCAAATCTTCTAGAATCATGATTTCATACCCCCCATCTCTGTTAGAATCTCTAATTGCCTCAGAATTTCTTGTATGTTGTTCCCAACACAAATTCGAGCCCAATAAAGATAGGTTCAAAGTTGTGTCTTCGTCTATTCCGATAAATCCTCCACATTTATCTCTGATAAAACTTAAAGTTTCAAACGACAAGGCATGGATTGGGGCTCCTAAGGCTCGTATCCATTCGTTCTCCGATTTCTGCACCATTAAGGCGGATCCAGCCACCGGCGACCACCATTGCAGTGTCAATATTCTCCCTTCCTAAACCATTCGCCGGGTTTTACCCTTGCTGCTTCAATCTGAGAGGGGAGCTCAAATTAAAATTGGTTGTTCTAAATGGGGGTGACTTTGAGCCCTATAGTGACTTGCCATTTCCCAATGAACCAATCCTGAATGACATCCTTTTTAGGGCTAATGTTTGAAAGATAATTCTCTATGTTCCTAGCCCCTATCTCAGTATTGGCTATGCTTGGCAGTTCGATATTCTTGCGGCCTCCTTAAAGGTCCTTGGGTTTGGGCAAGGACCCAAAAAATTCTGAATCTTCACTATTGTGTCGCTGCACCTTTGTTATAGCTTCCTTTTGGGATGATGACTGCATCCTTTATATCCCTTTCTATTCTCACAAATCGACCTTAACTATTGAAATTTTGAATGACTTTGAAAGTGTAGGCTTGGACTTGTCTTCCCCACCTTCTGCACTTGTTGCCATGTTGTAAAGAAGCATGTTTGAAGGCTTTGCAGATCACTTGGGGATTATTGCCATCGATTTTGATGCTGCTAGTGAACCTTCTACTACTTCTGTTAAAAGGAACCATCTTTTAACTAAAATGCTTAAATTGAAAAACTTCCTCTCGTGCCAAAAGAGAATCCCCAATCCATGACTTAGGGCAAAGTAGGAATTCCATCGGTAAAGCACTCACCGTAGTTATGAACTGAGAAAGAAAAAAAGAGAGGACACGAGAGAGAGAAAGGTGTGTTTCCCAAGAGAGAGCATTTTTTTTATATTTGCATCATCTCCTCTTCACATGCCAAACCATATCAACCTCGCTTTCCTCATCTTATCCACCACAGTGGCCACTCCCACCTTGTCCCATATATCCTTATTCCTAATCTTAACGCTCGTAGTATGCCCACATCTATCTCAGCATCCTCATTTCCGCAACTTGCATCTTCTAAACATGAGAGTTCTTGTCTTGCCAAAACTCCGCGTCGTACTACAAAGTCGATCTAACCACTACTCTGTAGAACGTTTTTTGAACTCCACATGATTAAAAAAAAAAAATACTCCCTCCGTCCCATTTTATGTGGCACACTTTTCTTTTTAGTCCGTCCCAAAAAGAATGTCACTGTACTATAATTAGAAAGGATTTTATCTTTAAAATTTCCTCTTTTACCCTTAATGGAATGATTACGCCACACAAATATCTAAGGATTGTTTTAGACAACAAGTTTAAAAGTCTTCTTTTTTCTTTAATACCATGCCAAGTCAAATGGTGCCACATAAAATGGGATGTAGGGAGTATCTATTTGTACAAAAGAATTTCTCCTTTGATAAGTTAACATGGATTTGATACCAACTAGTTTGGGATTGAGGAGTTGTTACTGTTATATAAGTTGACATGGAAAAGAGAACATGATGGAAAATAACAATGTTAAGAGTCCAAGTATTAACGAAGTAATTCCAGGTGTTTTACGTAGATAAAAGTAAAAGGCAAATTGGCCACAGCAGTTTAGTTTCTTCCAGCTGACAAATAGGAAAGCCAATCTTAAAAACTGAAGCCTGTAAATTAGCAAATTACATAGAATATGATGATTCAGAAGTTCATGTGGTACACAGCAAATTCCGTAGAGTATGATGATTTAGAAGTTCATGTACTAAGCAGGGTCAGGAGAGATTCTAAAGCTGGAGTTAGGCAGAAATGTATAGTTTATTTAGACTACAACATTGTGTGAATGTATGTGTGTGTGATTTTTGTTCTCTAAGCCAAAACCAAAACCAAATTCTGGACGGTTTTCCAAAATTAAAAACCATGTCACCCTAACATAACGGAAAAATGGGTAGAAACTGTAGGCATGGTTAATTTACTTAACATCAGCTTCTGTTTTGTTTACTTTAATTCTTGTATTTATTCGAATAACTATAAGGTCCAATAAACTCTCTATCTTGGTACTTAAACCATTTTTGTGTTAATTTCAGGCATCTTCTTATGATACCTTCATTTGAAAAACTGATATATTATTTCTTAGTGCTCTTCTGCAGCTGGTTACCCCCCCCCACCCCCCCCCCCCCCACACACACACACCACACACACGATGTGTAGCAGATCTAAACTTCTGCATTCTTTCAAAGTGTCTCTATTTTTGGGTTGGGAGAATCCCATAGCCTTTTGATTTATGAAGATTCTAGTATTCAAGTCTCTTTGGCATAGTTTATTTTCATTTTGTTGCCTTTTACTGTACTGATGCTTCATGATATATTCTGCAGGTTATCTTTATAATCACCAAACAAAGGAGTTCTATAATCTTACTTATGCACATGAGCAACCTGAAAGTTCTGCGAGATTTGGAGGTTTATCCTTCTTTTCTATTCTCTTCCAATTCTAATGTCATGTGTTTATATTGTGGGCTACTGTATCCTTTACTGAATTCAATTGAACTTTATTGTGAAAATTGGATGTTCCTTTTCCTTATACTCATCTCAAGGTTATTTCACCCTGAATAACAGCAGGGTACGGCATCTAGTGACTTCGAACAATGGGGTTTTCTGTAGTTTGTTAGCGGAGTGTTGAAATTTTGATCTTAGCTAGGTAACTCACAGATGCACAGAATTGTATTTCTTGAAAGTTAGATGTTGCTTCTCTTCTTTGTCAGAATTTAAAATTTGTGCAACAGTTATGTAACATTCCACCTGACATACTGGTACTTGCACTTGCATGTATATTGATTATATGAAGTCTTATGATGAGCACCTTAAATACATGTTAGATTTGTTGTGAGCACTTCCCAACATATCATTAGATCCCATTTGAATATTTGCTTCATATTTCTTGCAGACTACCTTGTCACAAAGTGTGGTGTACTTATGATGTCACTCTTTGTTTTCTTTACCACAACAATGTCAGTTTCATTTACATTGAGAGAGACCCAAACGCGCATGCTGAAGTTTACGGGTAGGTTCTCTTTTGTATATTTGATGCCACAAACTGCAGTGGTGTTTTTATATCGTGAAATTATAATGCCTTACACATCTGGATACATGTCAACATGAAAATAAAGAAGAAAGGTATGGTCATGCTGTTGTCTAAGTATGAAGCACTCGACTTTCATATACAAATATTCTGTTGATCTTGTATTCTAAACAAGCTGTTTAATTGTTGATTCGTTGAGCCTCTACTGCTTGTTGTCTATATTTTGTTTGATGTAGCCTTCCTTTCCTTTCTTAGACATTTCTACCGTAAAAATATGTGCAGTGCAGCTACAGCATCATGCTCGGCATAGGCTTCCAACATTTCAATTGATCTTTGTGCACGTAATTGAGTCCCTTGTTTTTGTACCGGTAAGATTTCCCAGTTGATTCCATGTATGTTTTGTAGTCAGTGAATGTTGGTTATATATTCAAGGCCGTTCAGGTATAACTTAGAGTTCGACGTGCAGATCATGATAGGCATCCTATTTTTTTTGTTCGAGTTCTATGATGATCAGCTGCTGGCTTTCATGGTGTTAATTTTTGTTTGGCTGTGCGAACTTTTCACATTAATCAGGTCTCTCTCTCTCTCTCTCTTTGTGTGTGTCACATGTGCTGTCATGCACATAGACATGGATTACTACTCTCTACTAGTTAAAAAATGACAAATTCAGATTGTACTTGGTAGCGACCCAAGTCATTTAACTTCCTGATAATCTTAAAGTGCTAATGCTGCTTGACTGTCCTATGCAATACATGCTTTGGTCTTCCTCCTTTCATACTAGTATGATTTAAGTTTGGAACCTGAGAAACGTCTATAGCAGTGTACATCATGATGGGTCCTATACATTTTTGGGTGATGATTGTCAGCTCTATATCTAGTTGACTGAAGGAAAACAATTTCAACACCTCTTTAAAGCTGCTTGAACTTTGAAGTCCCTATTCATACTGCCTGAGATTTTGCCTAATATTTGAAAATGATCTGGTGCTCCCTTAATAACAGCCACACATTTCCCGCTTGGAAGACCCCTTCAGCATTTTGTTAGTCTGCTGGAGTTAATGGCTAGTTTCTTGATCAGCAACTTCTGCCAATATTATGTATTGATCAGAAGAATAAACCTGTACTCTTGTATCTATCACTATTTGTGAGCATATTTTACATGATTGTCTTTATTTCTTATTTCTAATGTTTATTTGCCAAGACAGAAGACGTTCGGTGGAGAAGAAGAATTGTAGTCTGATGTTCCCAAATTAGTGTGCCACATGATTGGCACCCAACTTGTAATACCCATTGAGTAAACCCTGTTCTGTCTGATGGCTATTAAGAAACTAATCATAACAATAAAAACTAGTATGTAATCAATGGCTTGAAAAATTGAAATACAAACATAACGTTAAAACGTCTGAAAACTAATCCACTGATAAGTCATGAGCTTCTAAGGACTGCAATCTATATACAAAGCCTTCGGGGCATTCCCAGGAAATACATAGCGTCTTAAATAAATGAAACTCTTGGAACGGTCTGCTACTGCTGCGAACAAATCAACGGAGCCTGTCAATAAATTTAGAAAGTCTGCCCCTAGCCACATGCTTCTTCGCCTGCGCACTCAACACCTACTGTACAATGCGACAGGCCCAAACGGGTTAACTACCTCTGAAGGATACCAGTAAGTTTTGTTAACCCCCTGAGTGGAGGATAAGACTAGTCTGGACAAAGTATGTAATATAATGAAATGAAAAAAGTAAAGCAAGTAACTCACATAATAAATATTGTGAACCTGTGGGCTAAAATTGAATTTGAAAACTGAGTCTGAAACTAAATCTGAAAACTACTGAAACTAAAAACTATAATGGGAGCTGAAAAACTGGGCAACTTTTAAAGGAATAACTATTTTAAAACGCTTATAGTGGTGAAGCCAAGCAAAGCGGCCCTTTCTTGCTGAACTACCTGAAGCGACCTCGGAGAAGATAAGCGACCGCTTCAATGGCAGAGCGTGAAGTGTGAAGTGCAGAAAAAAATTGCTTTTGTTTTAAACCTTTTAAGACTTCGATTTTAATTATAAATACAAGTTACGACATTACCTGGAGTCCTCAACATTTCAGAGCCTAGGGTTTTGAAACAATTCTTTGCTTCTCGACTTCGTAGGAGATCAATCCTTCTTTCATTCTCTCTTCTGCTTCTCGGCTTCAGCCTGTGGCTTTTTTTCTTCTCTTCTTTCCTCTGTTTTCTGCACTTGTTTTCTTCTTTTTCTTCTTGCTCTGTTTTGCTGTTTCTCTGCCATGTTTTGCTCTTTCTTTTGCTGCTATTTTTTTGGGTTAATTATAGTAGCTGAGATTAAAAGTTTTTCAAATCCTCCAGTCAGTTAAAAAAATTTCAATTAAAGTAACTGAATTTCAATTCTATCCTAATAGTCCATTGCAGTCGATTTATTTTAAAATATTGCAGTCGCGGAAGTTTCATTCTTTTGCTCTTAAAGATTATAAATGACGTCACAAGATCAAAAGAAAGACCCGACTTGGATGTATACTCAAAAAAGTTAGCGATACTAACAAGACGTATATTCAATGTTTTTATGTAACAAGATCACAAAAGGGGAATTTATCGTCACAAACATCATCTCATCGGATTTAATATCCACTACAAAATAAATTGTCTTGTCTTCCATCTCAACAAGCTAGTTAGTCTGTACTTTGAAAGGTTGGAACTGATAAATTCCGGCCGAAGCTTGAAAACCCCTCTTAAATTGTGGTACCACTGAAAAAGAAAGGTTGGGAAGTGCCATCCTCGGGGAAGGTGCCTAAGGGCATACAACCCTACTCCCCTCACCCCGGTCCCAGTACAAGTAGGAGTACAATTATTTTGCTATCTTAAATAGGTTCAGTTAAAAATGTGACTATCTCATCTACAAAAGCTTAATCTGTTACTCTAGAGCACACTTTTTTTTGAGAAAGATTAGAGAGAACACACTTTTATTATTTAATGATATTCTCAACACGCACCCTCATGTGCGGGCTTGATTCTTTTTCATGGGCCAAGCACGTGGAAATTCTTTTTAATTTTGGGTGGCGGTGAGATTCAATATCAGACATATACCATGTTAAATTAGGTCTTGGGCTTAACTCACACCCCAAAAGCTATAGCTCAAAGGGAGGAGCATTGCCCAAGCCTTATAAGGAGTCCACTCATCTCATTAGCCATCAATGCGAGACTTTTTGCTTTTAACCCCCCACCTCACGCCCAGTTTAGCATCTGATGCGTGGGCAATTTTGGGCAATTTTTACCCACCTCACGCCTAGTGCTTAGCATCTGCGTGCGTGGGCAATTTTGATTTTTTTTGGGCTCCAACATTGGTGGGTGAGATGAGCCATGCTCTACTACCACGATGAAGTGCGTGACCATCTCATCTAAAAGCTTAAGTTGTTAGAGAAAGCACACTTCTGTTATTTAATGATATTCTCAGCAATTTTATTTCTTGTTTGCCTTTTCTTCTCTATGTTAACCACGTTGGTTATCTTTTGCAGCGTACGCACACCAATATCCATGAAGTACTTTCCACGCTTCTTTTTGCTCTACTTTCTGGTTTTCCACATCTACTTCTTTTCTTATAGTTATGGTATGTCCAAGTTACTTGAGGTTCAGCTTTTGCTTACTTTTCCAGTGTTCCTTATCAGACAACATGGTTTATCTTCTCAGGTTTTTCTTATCTAGCACTCTCGACAACAGCTGCATTCATGCAACATCTTATTTTATACTTCTGGAACCGTTTTGAGGTAGAAAGCAACTTTTGATATTTTTAGCAGTTAGAGATTCTTTTTGTTTTAGGGGCTTTGAAAAATTAAACATGTTTAGACACTAGAAAATCTTATATTATTTCTGTTTAGTGGGTGTGAATATATCTTCCCTGGCTTTACAGTACAGTTCATCTGAAAGATGTGTTACCTGTGTTGGAATGTTTGAGGATGTCTATTATACTCCATCGATCCTGTACAGCCATGTCGAGATGTTGTTGGTGTGCTAGGAAACAGAGGAGAAAAAACAGTGATTTCTTAAGCATTTTGAGCACGTCTTTGTTTTTTCTCCCCATGGAGAGAATGTTGAATCAAAGTTAATGTCTTTAGGAATGACTTCAACTGACAAAAATGCTAGAGGAATAACTAATTGCAGTTAGATTACACTTACAGTTCCTCTTGACTTAAACACCGAATAACTTTCTGACTGTTCTCAAATTGACTATGATATTTCAGATTGATAATGACAACATCACGCTGATAAAATCATGCTTGAATGTATTTTCTTTGAGTATTCCATGCTTGATCTATATTTTACTGACTAGATGGCTGCCCTAGCAAATCTTAACACTCCTTGAATTAGGTTTACAACTGATTGATCCTGAGCGTATTTGCTTAAACTTGATCTCTGTTCGAATTCCTAGCTTTATTTCAGATTAGATGGGAGTTCATCTATGTATGTAAATACATATTTTAAAAGGAAAATAATTTCCTTGTTTTTGCAACCTAAATATATTTTGGGATCTCTCCATGTATGTTTGTTGTTCAGGTTCCAGCTTTGCAGAGATTTATGCAAAGCAGACGGTCACATTTTCAGCAGCATCCTGACTTTCATATCACCTCCTCTACGTTTCTTGCATCAACTTTGCACATTACAAGATTAAATGCAAGGAGCCCTGCTCCAACTAATGTTGATATGGCTCCTGGTCCTGGGCCTAGAGTTGATCCGTCATTGCCAAGAAATGGTGCCAATGAATTTCCCGTAGTTGCAGATGGACAAGGTAATGGAAACCAAGATGAGTTTGGTAATTCTCTTCAACTTGGAGAGCAAGTGGATACCCGCCAGTCTGAAGGTGGAGCTAACCCGGGGTCTATGAATTCATTCAGCTCCTTGCTGCTGTGGATATTAGGGGGTGCTTCTTCTGAAGGTCTAAACTCCTTTCTCTCTATATTTCGAGATGTACGAGAGCATGGTCAAGTTTTTGCTGGACAAGAAACTCATGCCACCCAAAATCCTGAATAGATGCAGATGGTAGCTGAAATGTTGGCAGCATAAGCACAAGGGAGAAGTATTTCGAAAACACTGTTTATCCATGAGAATGGTGAAATAAGGCTAAGGACCGAGGCTGTCATTGTCTGGACAGATCTGTAGAAGTTGTAGAGATTTCTGTTGTTGATGAATCGCTAAAAACTTATTATTTGGTTTACTTAATCTTATGTACATACGAATTGAAGTAAAATGTGCAAACCTTCTTTTGGATGGAATCTATGTAAAGCTATTTTATTGCAATCCGTCGTCTTTTAAGTCATATAACCGGTTTGACGATATTGTTGATTTTGTAATGAATTTTAGTTTCTTCCCTTAAACAATGTCTTGTTCAAATACTTATCCCCACATCCTACGGTTATTTTCTGTGCTTTGTGCCATCATGAACAAAATAGGTTTACAAAAAATACATCATCTTTTAATAAATTGAACTAGATAGAAGATCAATTTTGTGTATGTTTACGAAAAATAATTTTTAAAATAGATTAAAGTACAAATATTATTCTATTTCCAGCTAGTTTAACACACTATGTATCACTAATTCCTCATTAGCATACACCTAGTAATCCCACACGTGAGGTTTGGGGAGGGTCACATTAACAACATACCTAGTGTAATCCCATAAGTGGGGTTTGGAAAGTGTAGACTATATGCATGTCTTATTCCTACCTTGTAGAGAGAGATAGGTTGTTTCCTCTTGACTTAAAATAAAACATTTCTAAGCAGTTTGAAAAAGGAAAAAAAATAAATGAGAGTAGTAACCAAGGATTTTGAATTAAGAGTGACATTAAGATTTCAAAATTAAATGGTGGTGACATAAGTTATTTTAATTAAGTCTAGGCGACAATTATATAATTAAGAATTAAGGATTTATGAGGCATGTGTGGGAGTTTCCCTCAAGTTTTTAAGTTGACAGTTTGGTCCATTGTACTATATGAGGGGTAAAAGGGTAAAAGACTAAAACATAATTTAACCAAAAATAGTGGGAACCAAAAATGGAGGGAAGCCAGCCAAAAGGGAAAATAAAAACTGTCAAATTCCCACCTACAACCCTCCTTTTCTTCTTCTTCTAGTTCGTTTTTGCTTTTTTCCTGTTCTCTTCATCTTTTTCTTCTTCTTCTTGTTCGTTCATTCTTGCTAGAAAGATCGTTTTGTTGCTCACCATTCTTGTTTTTGGCAACTATTCCTTGTGCTTCTTCTTCTTCTCATCATCTTCTTGTTGAATAATATTTATCTAATCAATGGATCAAATTTCGTTCTATAACAATTGACATTACTTCATAAGTGATTGTGCTCACACATCACTTTGTTTGGTAAGTAAAATTAATAGTTATTTGAAGTATTCATCATATGGGTGTACCTACAGTTTTTTCAATAATTTACATTCGTGTTTCCAACAAATGGTTATATACATTTGCATTGATTGATTAAATCTTGAATAAGTCAGATAATAGAACAAATGATAGTTTTACGTTGCAACAGAAAAGCCATATGTTGCAACATATGATCTACATGTTGCAACAGATTAGTCATATGTTGCACCAAATGACTTCTCACTTAAACATATGACTTAGTTGTCGCAACAGAATAGCCATATGTTGCAACATTGTCAACATATAACTGACAGATGTTGCAACATATGATTTATCTGTCACAACAAAATACTTATATGTTGGAACATACGACCTACATGTTGTGACATGTAAATCATATATTGAACCAAATGACTTACATCTTATAACATTACTTACATGTAGCAACATATAATTATCTATTGCAACATAGTAGTCATATGTTGCAACATATGATTTATTTGTGGCAACAATATATTCATATGTTGTAACATATGTCATACACATGTTACAACATATGACTTACACGTTGCAATATAATTGTCACATGTTGCACCAGATTACATACCTCTTGCAACATGTGATTTATCAATCGTAAGATAATAGATATATGTAGCAGCATAATGGCCATATGTTGAAACATAGGACTCACATATTGCAACAGATGACTTACCTCTCATAACATATGACTTATACGTCGCAACTTAATAGTCATATGTTGCCACATATGACTCATATGTTGCAATAGATGCCAAAGTTGTATTCTATCATTAGCACTAACTATTTTTTTAATTGATTCTCTTCAGGTACGATAAATGGAGGGATTATTAGCAGAGGTTGATTGTTTTGGTGAATGGATCGAGAAGAAAAATCGATATATTTGGCGCTGGAAGGATGGTATCGCTAAACCGTCGGTAGTGATGACTGTCGAAAGAAATATTTTGTATGATGATTTTGTGAAAAAATAGGTGTTACATATTTAAGGACTTTGACCACAAAAGAACTACATTGTCCAAATCAAAATGCTTCATAATTATTGTTGAATTTTAATAAATGTTCTTTTTTATTCATTTAATTTGAATCAACTTAAGTTTTTTTTTTTTTTTTTAATGTTAAATGTGTGATTTGTTTTGAACTAATGTATCTTTAAAACATAGTCGTGCATCTGTTATAATATATGTCAATTATGTGTTACTGCTTACAACATAATATTATCCATATGCTCACAGAAGTGACAAAAGTCTTAACATATTACTCAACAGAAGATTCATCTGTACCAACAAAAGGTACATCTGTGGCAACAAAATGTCCATCTGTGTCAACATAAGTATAAATTGTTACCCATTATTATTTTATAATCAATTGTAAACTCTCAACCTTTTTCTATTTACCTTGTAGATCAAATGACACAAGAAGCTTCATCTATGGCATCAACTCAATCTTTTGTTAGTGTTGCTTCCTCTTCTAACATCAAATGTTCTTTTTGTCGATGCGAATAATGTGAGCAGCAACATAGGCCTCATCTTTTTCAACATTTGATTCATATGCAGCAACACATGTGTCATCTATAGCAACATATGCCTCAAATGGTCAAATGTTGTTACATAAGGGTGATATGTTGCAACATTTGAGGCATCTGTAGCAACAAATGAGTTATTTGTAGCAATGGATGGTGCATCTGTAGCAACAATAACTTATTGATCTTATGATATGTTAAGAACAAGTAAGAATATTGGAACAGAAGTGCAAAACTATGTTTATTTATTTTGACAACTATGATAATTTTAATGGTTGTACACTACTACATAAGAATTTTTCATCCTCACAGTATTCTTCTTGGTAATGCTTAAAATAGAAAAAAGACCACAACAATCAACACAAATATTAGCTTCCAGCTGTTACAACATTTGGTCTTCTTCTTCTTCTTCTTCATCATCATCACCCAGTTGTTACTTCTTTTAATATGTTCATCATCAATTTCCAACTCATTAATTCTCTTCGCCAATCTCTATATAACAAATTTGGATCGTATATCAACATCTTCACGATCCCTCCGTCTAAATAAGTTGCATGCATTCTCCAAAAATACACACCACAAAGAAAATTAAATTAAACAAAAACCAAAATAAAGACCTGGATTGTAGAAATGTAGAAATGTACATACATGATAGCGTGGACAAGACCAAAATCTTCGACCTGAATTGTCCTTCGACCATGAAGTTTGCATTGAAAAGTAAGTCTCCATGTTTGCAACAAATTTTAACACCCAACATGAGATCATTCTCATCATTACAAATTTGTTTCAATATTACATTTGACATTATATCAAAAGTAACAAAAAAACAAAACTCATTCATGAGATCTCTAGTACTGAGATATATTTAAAGAAATTCATTCTTACCCAACAACTATATTGCAAAATTAATGATTTCATTGATTTGACAGTACATGACAGGAAAATCTTATTTATTGATTTGGTTTAACCAAACCCCAATCAATTAGTTTCGTATTAAAAAATAAAGAACAGAAAAAACCGATGAAATAAATAATATCATTATATCTCATGCACTCCAGAGATTCAAGATCCATGTAAAGAGAGAGAGAAGAGAGATAAAGCGAAGAGAAGAAGCTGAAGCGGCGAAGAAGAAAATGAAAATCCTACTCTTGAAATGAAATGAAACGCCTAATTTATATCCCTTCTAGAAATGAAATAATGGGCCGAATGGGCCAATTTAGAAGTTGGGCTTGCCCATGACTTTTATAAAGTACTTACATGTTTTAAGTTGTTGCAACGTATGTCAATTATGTGTACATGCAAGTAGTATCACCATTAACAGAGAGGAATTCAAGGTTGTTGTATTAGACCATAATTTTATACTCAGACATGTTGTAAGACTATATATTAGTGCTAAATGTTGTATTAGATCACAATTTAATTGAATTAATACAAAAAATCACATGTTAGAATATACATATGTTGCAACATATGACAAATCTGTTGCAATTTCTGTTGCAAAATTTAACATTTTATCCAACAGAATGTACATCTGTTGCCACAAATGAAAATTTGATGGATGGGTTAATTGATAAATTAAGCAATTTAATAATGAAAAATGTCAAATTGGATTGGATTTTAGTACTTTGGACCATAATTACACAATCAAAAGTTGCTATAACTCTTTGAACAATGATTTTCAATGGTGTTATATAACTATCATATGGAATTACTTAGTCATTATATGATGAATTGATGGTATAATTGTATTTGTAAAAATAATTGATAGAATTAATGAAGGTTATTGTATTAGACCATAATTTTGTACTTAGACATGTTGTAGGACTATATATTAGTGCTACATGATGTATTAGGTCATAATTTAATTTAATTAATACCAAAACCACATGTTAGGATATACAGATGTTGCAATATATGTCAGATCTGTTGCAATTTTTGTTGCAAAATTCAACATTTTATGTACATATGACAATTTGATGGATGAGTTAATCGATAAATTAAGCATTTTAGCAATGAAAAATGTCAAATTGGACTATATTTTAGTACTTTGGTACATAATTAAGCAATAAAAAGACGCTATAACACTTTGAACAATGATTTTCAATGGTGTTATATAACTATCACATGGAATTACTTAGTCATTGTATGATGAAGTAGTGGTATAATAGTATTTGTAAAAATAATTGATAGAATTGATGAAGGTTGTTGTATTAGACCATAATTTTGTATTAGACATGTTGTAGGACTATAAATTAGAGCTACATGTTGTATTAAGTCACAATTTAATTGAATTAATACCAAAAACCACATGTTAGAATATACATTTCTTGCAACATATGATAGGTTTGTTGCAATTTCTGTTGCAAAATTCAACATTTTATCCAACAGTCACAAATGACAATTTGATGGATGAGTTAATCGATAAATTAAACAATTTATCAATGAAAAATATCAAATTGGACCATATTTTAGTACTTTGGATCATGATTAAGCAATAAAACGATGTTATAACACTTTGAACAACGATTTTTATTGGTATTATATAACTATCATATGAAATTACTTAGTCATTGTATGATGAACTAGTGGTATAATAGTATTTGTAAAAATAATTGATAGAATTAATGAAGGTTTTTGTATTAGATCACAATTTTGTACTTAGATATGTTGTAGGACTATATATTAGTGCTACATGTTGTATTAGGTTATAATTTAAT
Organism: Solanum pinnatisectum; assembly: GCA_035578085.1. Taxonomy (NCBI): domain Eukaryota; kingdom Viridiplantae; phylum Streptophyta; class Magnoliopsida; order Solanales; family Solanaceae; genus Solanum; species Solanum pinnatisectum. The sequence continues at coordinate 19,625,886 of CM069079.1, forward strand.
TGAATTAATACCAAAAACCACATGTTAGGATATACATTCGTTGCAACATATGACAGATCTGTTGCAATTTCTGTTGCAAAATTAAACATTTTATCCAACACAATGTACATCTGTTGCCACAAATGAATAGTTGCTGGATAGATTAATCGATAAATTAAGAAATTTAACAATGAAAAATATTAAATTGGACCATATTTTAGTACTTTGGACCATAATTAAGCAATTAAAAGATGATATAACACTTTGAACAATGATTTTCAATGGTGTTATATAACTATCATGTGGAATTACTTAGTAGTGTATGATGAACTAGTGGTATAATAGTATTTGTAAAAATAATTGATAGGATTGATAAAAGTTGTTGTATTAAATCATAATTTTGTACTTAGACATTTTGTAGGACTATATATTAGTGTTACATGTTATATTATGTTACAATTCAATTGAATTAATACCAAAATCTAAATGTTGGGATAGACATATGTTGCAACATATGACATATCTGTTGCAATTTCTGTTGAAAAATTCAACATTTTATCCAACAGAATGTACATCTGTTGCCACATATGACAATTTGATTGATGGGTTAATTGATAAATTAAGCAATTTAGCAATGAAAAATGTCAAATTGGACCATATTTTAGTACTTTGGACCATAATTACGCAATAAAAAGACGGTACAACACTTGGAACAATGATTTCCAATGGTCCTATATAGCTATCATATGAAATTACTTAATCATTGTATAAAGAACTAGTGGTATAATAGTATTTGTTAAAATAATTGATAGAATTGATGAATGATGTTGTATTAAACCATAATTTTATACTTAGGCATGTTATATGACTATATATTAGTGCAACATGTTGTATTAGGTCACAATTTAATTGAATTAATACCAAAAACCACATATTAGGATATACATATGTTGCAATATATGACAGATTTGTTGCAATTTCTGTTGCAAAATTTAACATTTTATCCAATAAATGTACATATGTTGCCACTGATGACAATTTGATGGCTAAGTTAATCTATAAATTAAGCAATTTAGAAATCAAAAATGTCAAATTGGACCATATTTTAGTACTTTGGACCATAATTAATCAATAAAAAGATGTTGTAACACTTTGAACAATAATTTCATGAGATAGATCTGTTGCAATTTCAACACAAAATCAAAAGATTATCCATTAGAATGTACATATGTTGCCACATTTTAATTGAATTAATACCACATAGTGGTATGAGACAAAAATTTAACTACATAATCTAGTTCTAAATCACAACTTCATAATTCACAACGAATATCATCTTTCATCGTCATTTTTCTTAGGCCAACCATTATTACGAAGGATTTGCTCACTTTTCTTGTCATGTGTTGCAACATATCTACCTGAAGAAATTAATTCAAAAAATAATTAGTACTAATGATAGAATACAACTTCATCACCTGTTGCAACAAATGAGTCTTATGTGGCAACATGTGACTATTCTGTTGCAATATAAAAGTGATATGTTGCAACATATAACTATTCTTTTGCGATACATAAATCATATGTTGCAACATGTGTAAGTTATATGTTGC